>CM065775.1:232610871-232995871 GCA_033296515.1 Macrochelys suwanniensis | reverse complement strand
ATCCTGAAGTCCTCAGTGATTTCAATGGGAGTCTTGTATGAGTAAGCATGGCAAGAATTGGCTCTGTAGAAATATAGCTTAAGATTTAAAAAAAAAAAATGCCTAGTGATTGAATGCCCTAACTTGAGACATTTTAAAGAGGACTGGTTTTCTGAGGATAAGCATACACCATTTCATCAAAGTCAAGCTGTGTTAAGGCATCTCAAGTTGGGGACCAAAAACATAAGGGTCCCGAGATCACTAGTTCCTTTTGAAAAATGTGGTCATGATGAATGAAATCTAGATTGGGTATTGATGCATGTTTGACATAGAATCATAGAAGATTAGAGTTCGAAGAGACCTCAGGAGGTCATCTATTCTAACCCCCTGCTCAAAGCAGGACCAACCCCAGCCTAAATTATCCCAGCCAGGGCTTTGTCAGGCCGGGCCTTCAAAACCTTTAAGGATGACGATTCCACCATCTTTCTAGGTAACCCATTCCAGTGCTTCACCACCTTCCTAGTGAAATAGTTTTTTCCTAATATCCAACCTAGACCTCATTCACTGCAACTTGAGACCATTGCTCCTTGTTCTGTCATCTACCACCACTGAGTACAGTCTAGCTCCATCGTCTTTGGAACCCCCCTTCAGGTATTTGAAGGCTGTTTTCAAATCCCCCCATTACTCTTCTTTTCTGCAGACTAAATAAGCCCAGTTCCCTCAGCCTCTTCTCATAAGGCATGTGCCTCAGACCCCTAATCATTTTTGTTGCCCTCCACTGGACTCTCCAATTTGTCCACATCCTTTCTATTGTGGGGGGGCCCAAAACTGGACTCAGTACTCCAGATGTAGCCTCACCAATGCCGAATAGAGGTGAATAATCACTTCCCTTGATCTGCTGGCAATGCTCCTACTAATGCAGCCCAATATGCCATTAGCCTTCTTGGCAACAAGGCACACTGTTGACTCATATCCAGCTTCTTGTCCTCTGTAATCCCCAGGTCCTTTTCTGCAGAACTGCCGCTTAGCCAGTCGGTCCCCAGCCTGTAGCAGTGCATGGGATTCTTCTGTCCTAAGTGAGGATTCTGCACTTGGCCTTGTTGAACCTCTTCAGATTTCTTTTGGCCCAACCCCTCTAATTTGTCTAGGTCACTCTGGACCCTATCCCAAACCTCCAGCGTATCTACCTCTCCCCCCAACTTAGTGTCATCTGCAAACTTGCTGAGGGTGCAATCCATCCCATCATCCAGATCATTAATGAAGTTGTTGAACAAAACTGACCAGCCCAAGGACTGACCCCTGGGGCACTCCTCTTGATACTGGCTGCCAACTAGACATCGAGCCATTGATCACTACCCGTTGAGCCCGACGATCTAGCCAGCTTTCTATCCACCTTACAGTTCATTCATCCAATCCATACTTTGTCAACTTGCTGGCAAGAATACTGTGGGAGACTATATCAAAAGCTTTGCTAAAGTCAAGGTATATCATGTCCACCACTTTCCCTATATCCGCAGAGACAGTTATCTCATAGAAGGCAATCAGGTTGGTCAGGAATGACTTGCCCTTGGTGAATCCATATTGACTGTTCCTGTCCTCCAAGTGCTTCAAAATGGATTCCTTGAGGACCTGCTCCATGATTTTTCTGGGAACAGAAGTGAGGCTGACCAGTCTGTAGTACCCTGGATTCTCTTTCTCCCCCACACCCTTTTTTGTTTGTTTGTTTTTTAAAAAGATGGGCACTATATTTGCCTTTTTCCAATCATCCGGGACCTCGCCTGTTCTCCACGAGTTTTCAAAGATAATGGCCAATGGCTCTGCAATCACATCAGCCAACTCCCTCAGTACCCTTGGATGCATTGCACCCGGACCCATGGACTTGTGCATATCCAGCTTTTCTAAATAGTTCCATAACCTGTTCTTTCACCACTGAGAGCTGATTCCCTCTTCCCCATACTGTGCTGCCCAGTGCAGCAGTCTGGGAGCTGACTTTTTCTGTGAAAATGGAGGCAAAAAAGCATTGAGTACTTCAGTTTTTTTCCACATCACCTGTCACTAGGTTGCCTCCCCCATTCAGTAAGGGTCCCACACTTTCCCTGACCACCTTCTTGTTGCTAACATATCTTCTTGTTACCCTTCACGTCCCTTGGTAGCTGCAACACCAGTTGTGCTTTGGCCTTCCTGATTACACCCCTGCATGCTCGAGCAATATTTTTATACCCCTCCCTAGTCATCTGTCCAAGTTTCCACTTCTTGTAAGCTTCCTTTTTGTGTTTAAGCTCACTAAAGATTTCTCTATTAAGCCAAGCTGGTCACCGGCCATATTTGCTATTCTTTCTGCACATCGGGTTGGTTCCTGCACCCTCAATAAGGCTTCTTTAAAATACAGCCTGCTCTCCTGGACTCCTTGCCCCCTCATATTAGCCTCCCAGGGGATCCTGCCCATCAGATTTCTGAGGGATTCAAAGTCTGTTTTTCTGAAGTCCAGGGTCCATATTCTGCTGCTTTCCTTTCTTCCTTTTGGCAGGATCCTGAACTCGACCATATCATGGTCACTGCTGCCCCGGTTGCCACCCTCTTCTACTTCCCCAACCAATTCTTCCCTGTTTGTAAGCAGCAGGTCAAGAGGAGCATGGCCCCTAGTTGGTTCCTCCAGCACTTGCACCAGAAAGTTGTCCCCAACACTCTCCAAAAACTTCCTTGATTGTCTGTGCACTGCTGTATTGCTCTCCCAGCAGATGTCAGGGTGACTGAAGTCCCACATGAGAACAAGGGCCTGTGATCTGGAAACTTGTTAGTTGTCCAAAGAAAGCCTTGTTTACCTCATCCTCCTAGTCTGGTGGTCTACAGCAGATGCCAATCATGGCATGACCTTTGTTGCTCTAAACTTAACCCAAAGACTCTCAATAGGCTTTTCTCCAGTTGCATACTGGAGCTCTGAGAAATCATACTGCTCTCTTACATTCAGTGCAACTCCTCCACCTTTTCTCCCCTGCCTGTCCTTCCTGAAAAGTTTATACCCATCCATGATAGTGCTCCAGTCATGTGAATTACCCCACCAACTCTCTGTTATTCCAATCACATTGTAGTTCCTTGACTGTGCTAGGACTTTAAATTCTTCCTGCTGGTTTCCCAGGCTTCTTGCGTTCATGTGCAGGCACCTAAGATAACTAGCTGATTCTATGTTGGCATGGTCCAGAGCAATGGAGGGCAACCTGTGACCCATCGGGGTAATCCACTGGTGGGCTGTCAGACAGTTTGTTTACATTTGCACAGCCGCCCGCGGCTCCCATTGGCCAGGAACGGCGAACCACGGCCACTAGGCGCTGCAGGCGGCCATGCAAATGTAAACAGACTGTCTGGCAGCATGCCAGCAGATTACTCCGACGAGCCGCAGATTGCCCACCACTGGTCCATATAGGATGCTCCCTTAAAATTACATTCATCTATTTATTTGTCCTCTATACAGTTGCATATTTTTACATATCAAGCTGGGTGTTGCTGTTAATCAATAGGTCTGCATGACTGATTGTCAGAAAATAATACAGTAATGCAGTAGCACACAAATGAGGTTTGGCCAACAACTTACATGTCAATAGAGTCAATGTTGCATCATGGAGTCACCTATTAATTTGTTTGGCCATATGAGGAAATACTAGCCTTTCTGCTGATGGAACTATTTAGATACTGAATAGCAACAAAAGGCAGACCCCTAATGCCACATTTCACACAACACCAAGTAGTAGTAACTCAGCAGTTAGCTCATACTCATCCTTCCAAGTCCAAATGCTCCCATGTGTCCTTCCAAATCTTTTTCTGATTGTGCTATAGCATAGTCTCTGGTGATGGAGACAACAACATATTCTAATTCTTTACTTGCTAAGCAGGTGTAAAAATCAATTTCAGTGCAGAGATGGAACTACTGTTGCAGAAGGACACTAGATACTATCAGTTGCTCTGTTACTGGAGTCTTAGAGATAAGGAGGTGGCTAGGCCACAAGATCTCACAATTGGGAGCAAGATCAGTTCTAGATACTTGTAGGGGACACTCCAGCATAATTAGAAAAGAGGGGCTTTTCATGCAGTGGCCCCTATAAATGTGTTCTAGAAAACAAATCAATGCGTCAGACGTTGAACATAAAAAAAAAAAGCTTAACGCAACAAGAAAATTGCTGTGATTGTAGAATTAGAGACACTATAAACAAAGCGTGTCATCAAGCAGAGCTGGCTGAAAGATGACAATTGTTTTTTGTAGGATTTTTTTTTTCAAACCTGTCTGCAATGTTGTTTGGTATTTTACCCTCTTCCCCTACCCTTTTCCAGTGACAAAATGGAAAAAGGGGTGACAACATATTTTTAAAAAGGGGGAGAAATGTATATTTTTTATTTGAAAACCTGAACAATTTCAAATTATAGTTTTTTTCCATGAAAAAATTCATTTAGGGAAAAAAAAAAGTTGGAAAAAATTGTCTTCAGTAGAAAATGATCAGTTGGCTCTACCGCTTTGAAAACTGCTTGGAGATGGCTTTTTGTGAGCCCACCCCCTTTTGTAATAAATATTTTTTAAATCCAGAGAAAGGAGAAGAGCAGCAGGAGGAAGCTGTATGCTGTGATCTCTGTTACTGTCAGAGAAAAGAGCTGATCAGAGGATATAGCTGTAGCTTCCCAGAAAGTGTTTGTTGTTTCTGAGCAAATTCAGTTGCAGCTTAAAGCTGGTGTGAAAGCCAAAAATAAGGACAAAGAAACGGCTGTTGGGTTGGAGATATGGGGCAGTGCCCCCTAATGGGAAGGGAAGGAGAAAACATCAGTAGGAGATGTCCATAAAAGGGGAATATGGGAAATGGTGGTACCACCACGACCCATTGGTGAGAAGGGAAAGAGAATCGGGCAATTTGAGAGGAAAGATAATAAGTCAGCCATTAGAGGACCTAATGCTCCTTTAAGTTTTAAGTGCAGGCTTTTAAGTTTGTTGAGAAGACAGAAGCATTTGAACATGGGCTGAGAGAAAATTCAGTTTTCATTCTAGTTCTGTTTAGACAGTTGAGGTGTTCAGCGGATATACTAAATTGTAGGACACAAGATTAGAAATTCTCTCTCAGACAATGTGGGTGGGTATGGATTGCAATAGATAGACTTTTAGTTCTGATGCTGGTCTTATAACTAAGTTTTATTCTGTGAGTGGTGATGTAGAAGTAGAGGAGGTAGTTTGACTATGCCAAATACCTTTATTTTTAAAGTTAATTAAGAGGGTTGAAGTTCTTTTAAAAATGCTAGCTTGCTTATAGATATGAAATTTACACTTTGGAACACTGAACAATAGAATTGTATTCCTGCTTTGAAAGTAACTAAGGTGGTCAGAAAGCTTAAGGTTCAGGGTCTAAATACAATGCCTTGGATTTGACTCAGTAGGATGTTTTCAGATATTTTTTTTTGCAAAGTGTAAGTCTGAAATGTGGGAAATATGATAACCCATGCCTACATTGGAGAAGTATCTAGTTTTTATACACATCATGGAAGATGCCTTGCCTGCCAAATGCTGTGTCTACAGTTCCTTGTACTTCCAACTTATTATTATTTAGGTTAACATCTTAATTCGTGATCATGTGGCTGCTTTATCCATCTCTTCTGTAGATCTTCTAATGATGAAGTAACTTGTAGCAGATACTTCAATGCTCTGTGGAGACTGCAGACTCTCTAGACTAGAGTTCCCAAACCACCTTGCAAGAGATGATTTAAACATGTTTTCTCATTTGGATATAGGAATGAAAGTAATAATGATGAAGTCTTCCTAAGGTTTTTACCTCTACTTACTTGTAGCTTGTATCATGCTCGATCTTTCACACAACAAAAATTGGGTCAAAATAATGGTAAAAACTATTGCTTGGTTTTGCTTAAACAGATTATTTCAGGACGGAATTCTATTGTTGCCCTTTGCACCTTGTAAAAGTGCAATATTGCTTCTTTATAGAATGTGCCTCTACACTTAGCAGTCCCCTTATGGACATGAAACATTCTACACCTATGCTCAAAAGGAACTGATGTCAGATGTTAGCCACATGTTTAAACTCCTTGATGCACATTACTGACTGAGCAATGGTTTGATGAGATTTGCTGCTTAAAAAGGAAAAAACACAAAAACAAAAACACTCTTATTGTGAAGATGAGATGCCATTATATTAAAGTTATATCAAAGTCCAAGACACAATTTCAGGCTGCTGTGTCAAAAATTAATACCGTAAATGGGCAGTATGACCAATCATCTGCAATATTTGTGGGTTGTATACACTAGAAGGCAGAGAGGCTTCTGGGGGGCTTGAAAGGGGTGGAACAAGAGCTAACCAAAATACTTCATGCAGAAAGATTTCCTGCTGAAAAGTAGAGTTTTGTCAAAAACTAAACTTTTCTTGGGAAAATGTCAATTCTGATTTAAAAATTTGGTTTCCCATGGGAAACTTAATATTAAAATGTAAATGTAAATTCAAAATGTAAAGTTTAATTCATTGATTCAAGTTGTCATTTCAGTTTACTGTTTTTTAAAAAGACTAAGTTAAAATGAAATTTGTTATAAATTGATATTTTGATTTAAAATTCTTTTTTTGCTTTCTTGAAACTGAAAAAAAAATTAAATGGATTTTAAACAAAAGTTTTAGTTTCATGCCCTTTTGAAATTTCCTGTGAGAACTGAACTATGAAAACCATTGGCAGTGACAGTACCTGTTCCATGGGACCACAGAGGATTCACTCATCCTGTTGGTAACCCATCTTCAACATATAAAAAAGGTCTGGCCCAATTCCATCAAGTACCTAGTGGATTGACTACTGTGTCTCATGAACACTCTTTGCCCTCCTGCCACAAAAGTAGCAGGAGCAGAAACACATCATCCAGAACTTGTTCTATGTCTTTGGGCAAAAGGGAGAGGTGAATGGGAGCTGCCATCACCAGATCTGTCAAGGAGGCAGACAGTTCCAAAAACATGCAGCAAGGAGGTTCCTAGAGTGTCTCCTGCGATGCATAGAATTCTGGGATAGCCCACCCTCCCAAATAGTAGCACAAATAGTAGCACCCTCCGAAATAGTAGCACAAATAACGGGCAGTGTGGCTGTGGAAACACTCCGTATACCCATTCCCAGTGCAGCACATATGGCCACTCAGTGCAGATAGAGGATATACACACACACTGGAATTTCACAAACAACTACCCGGGGACACTCGCACGTGTAGGTGTAGCCATAGGTATATTTGAGCAAGAATGTTTGGATTGCAAAAGTATGGCAAAAATTATCTGCTGTCTTTAACTACTTCATATTTTCTCATCAAAATATTGATCCGAAGAATTTAAACAAGTGACCCTCTAGAGATCTTAACCCGCCCTCCCACATCCCCATTACCGTGATAGTACTTTCTGAAACAGAATATTATTACTACCACATTGCCATAGGAGTATCTCACCAGATAGTCACACTATTCTGTCACAGGACTGTTGTTATTCTCATTTGGAATATCAACTCTCCAAGTGTGCAAGTACCTCCTCAGACACATATCAGAGGAGATTAAAGAAGCTAATTATTCAGGGCCTAATCTTGCTCCTATTGAAGCCAATGGGAATTTTACTATTGATGTCAAAGGGAGTGGGACTGGGCTCTAGTCCTTTAAATGTATCTAACTATGCACATAAAGAGGCTCAACAGGACTGCTCGCAGGTCCAAGCGTTAATAGGGAAGTGATGCGGTTTTGTACTGAATGGGTTGCGTTGCAAGTGAACTTTAGATATTTCTAGTGATATGTTTGAGCCTATGTGCTAGTGTCTGATCTACATATGTTCTAAAGTGCCATAAGGGTATGGAGAATAAAATTAATAACTATATTGACTATGGCTATTCTTGGAAATTTCTTTAAAACTAAACTGAAGACTGAGTGTAATCCTTCGAAAGGATTATTTGGAGGCATATGCTGAATGGGCCTTTATCTCTATCAGCTGAGCTATACCGTGCACTGCATCTCTTGCTATTGGATTTTTAGACTTTGTGGATTTGTTGAAATCTGTACTTTGGGGTTTGCAATAATGCCATTGCTTAACCTTTGTGGTGGATTTGGCCTAGTCTCTCAGGGAATGAGACATTCATAAGGATATTTTCTTGTGGAAATAGGTTCTCAGTTCTAAGACCTGGTATTAGTCTTCCTCCTCCTTTCATTATTCCCCCGACCTTCTTTTCCATTCAGAATATTTTCTCTAGTGTTTGGATTGTCCATGTCCGAAATTGTTTCTTCAGCCCATTTTGGAAGATCTGGAAGAAGATCAGAAATATTTGTCCTTCGGGCACTGAAATCGAGTTTGAAAACCCCATGCTGAGCATAAAGCGGGAAGGAGAAACTCTCCAATTTACCAGCAAGCAGCTTCATTACACCCTCACGTAGCTGTCAGTCATGGAGACAAGCACCTACAGCTGCAACGAATAGAGGAAACAAAGCCTGCTATAAAGGAGAGAGTACAGACAAGGAAGGGGAACTGGAAAGGCCTTGGTCAGTAAATGGGAGGCAGCCCTGCACCAGGCTGCCTTTAAGAAAGTAACCAAGAGACAGGAGCAGATTGTAAGCCATAAAATTGAAGGGCTGCTAGCCTGAATTAGAGGTGAAGATCCAGGCATTGACCTAATTAAAGGCACACTAAGGAAGGTCAGCCAGGAGAAACTGGGGCCCCTCAAAAGAGACTGTGACAGGCACCTTCTCGCTAAGAGTGCTTCTCTGCAGTCACCTTGAAAATTTGGCTGTACTAATCAGTTGCTCCACACATGGAACATCTACTTCCCATGGACTTGCAGGCTCAGGCTGCAGCCGAAGCTCTGGGACCCTCCCACCGTGCAGGGTCCTAGAGCCAGGGCACAAGTAGCAGCGCCTGAGTTTTTGCTGCCCTAGGCAGCAGCGCTCCTCCGCCGTAATCGGCAGCAGCTCCTCTGAAGCTGCATTCTCGGCGGCGTTTCGGCGGCCGATTTTCTTGCCGCCGAATCACCGCCAGGAAATGAATCACTGCCGAAATGCCACCCCCCAAATCCTGCTGCCCTAGGCGACCGCCTAAGGTCACCTAGTGGAAGCACCAGCCCTGCAGGGTGCTAGTCTGAGCCCAGAAGTCTACACAGCAATGAAACAGCCCCGCACCCTGAGCCCCGTGAGCCTGAATCAGCTAGCATGGGCCAGCTGCAGGATTTTCTTTGCTGTGTAGACATATCCTCTGGTGCTTCTATTTTATCCAAGTGGCTTCCAGTTCAATAATCCCACCTCAGAAGGACTCACCATCTCTTTTGTGAGGACTACAGCTCTGCCTTTGATATTTGGACTAAACACACGTAGTAAAGTCGTTTTTTCTTTTTCCAGTTTACAATATTTCATGTATTGCCCCATTGAAACACTTCCCTTGGTTACTGAGTACTTATTCCCCTTTAATTACATCCTCTAGAGTGGCATTCAGGGATAGGTTATTTTCCTTCTTGTGAAAGATGTGGAATAATTTTACCGAGGCAAATTTAAGTTCTTCTTTCCTTTTGTAATCCCAGTGTTTTAAAATTACTCCTTTAATCACCATCTCAAAGTAATCACTAGGCAACAACCTGTCCTGGGAGCGTGACTCACGAGTCAGAAACCTCCCCCTCTTCTCTCTTCTTGACAGAGAGAAATGGTTTTTGGTTTTATTTTAAAAAAAAAAAAAACCCACCAACCTTTAATATTTTTGTTTCATTTGCCTTTAAAAAAAAAAAAAAAAAAAAAAAAGGGAGTATCCAGGTTTGAAGAGGTACAATGTTTCCTCGATGCTTTAAATTTCCCTTTTTGCTTTATGATTTTTGATTAACTCCTCAACTTTAATGATGATCACACTCTGCAGAATTCACTTCATTAAAAACCACCTTTAACAGACCTGATTAAACTCTCTTTATTTAGTTCTTGTTGAGTCCTTTGTGAAATGTGGAAATCCTGCAGGGCTACAATTAACCATCCTAGCTTCTTTCCCCAGAGCAACCAGAACCCACCTTCTTAAAACCTCCTGAAGAACATTAACATGTATGGTCTCTGTAGCTATGAAATGATGTTGCTTTTGATTTTGGAGTACTGCACCTTTAAATTTCTGAGAATGCAGACAGCCGCCATTTTCATTCTGTGCAAATAAGACATACACAATACTCTCTCTCATGCAGACTTCACTTTTGTTCTTTCCTATTCTAGTTTTCATTAATCCCAAACCAACGAGTACAAATTGAGAGTGACATTAAGTGTTTGCTCCTTGTGGCTAGAGCAAGGGAACTGCTAAGGCCTAAATGTGATCTGCAATGTGCGACAAGGTTGCAGTATGAGGAATGCAAAACTTATTCATGCAGGAAATGCAAAATGCTGGGGAATTCCTTCCTTTAGACCAGGGATGGGCAACCTTTGGCATGGGGCCCATCAGGGAAATCCGCTGGCAGGTCAGGATGGTTTGTTTACCTGCAGCCAATGCAGGTTCGGCTGATCGCAGCTCCCACTGGCCACGGTTCGCCGTTGCAGGCCAATGGGGTCTGCGGGAAGCGGTAGCCAGCACTTCCCTCGGCCCACACCATGCCAAAGGTTGTCGATCCCTGCTTTAGACTAAAATAACACTTTCTGTAGTTCAGTTTGATGATTCTTTACCCAATATCTATTGTTGAAAATTATTTATCTTTGAGGTAACCACAGGTTTATGTGAAATATAGGTACTTTGGGGAAAAATGAATGACCTCCCTCCAACTTGAAGGAGAATCATGAGAATGAATCTGTAACCTGTTTCTGAAACTAAAGGGAAAGCATTCACTTAAAGTTCTCTACTGTCCTTGCTGAGACTTCTCATTTGTTTCCTTGTCCATCTTAAAGGTGTGATTCTCACAACTGGCTGGGTGTATTGAGGGATCTTTTTGGTTTTGCTTTCCTTTGAAGCAATAGATACAGATCACTGCAAAAGGCAGGATCACTAACTTGACGGACCCATTGTCTGGTTTACAGTTTGTCCAATGTTCATCCTGAATGGGTACAGTGGTTGCAGGAGAAACTTGCCAATGCACCAGTTGTTAACTATATCAGAACTCTTTCATAAAAGCAGAGGGACCTAGTCCTGAGGCTTCTTATCTGACTCAGGCATTTTCTAGGTATATGCATGGAATAAGACTGTGAGAACAATATAGGTGTGCTTAGAAGAGCAATCTCCTTGCTTTTGGGGCAGAGATAATTCTTTTTGTTCTGTATTTGTATATCATCTAGCACAATGAGATCTTGGTCCAAGACTGGAGCCCCCAGATACTTCTGAAATACAAATAGTAGACCTGAAAGAGGATACCTCATGACAGGAAAATATTCTGCAAATTAAAAGTGCCCTCTAATGAGAGAAATGTTAGCATCCAATCAGAAAAAAAGAGCACCTCCCTTCTGTTAATACAAAAAACAAGTATCATAAAATGGGAATCCTTATCCTTGTCACTGCTGAGGAAATTGTTTGAGAGGTCACCTCAAAGGGTGGGCCTAGTCATGACTAATACTTCTGAGTCATCCTCTCTTTCCTTCAGTGAAGGACCAATCCCGGCATGAATACTAGAGACATTTATCTATCAGTAATTAACATTTGTGAGGTGGTTTGACGTTCTCAGATGAAAGGCTTAGGATACATGTAGTTCTTAAAGTTTACTCAAGCAAAATTTACACCGAAGTTCCAATTTAAAAAAAAAAAAAAAGTGATCAAGGGTTTCAGGATTTGGTTCTATTTGCAAATTATTGCTTTATAGTAAACATTATAGAACTCATTTGATATGTGGTCTAAGTTTTAAAAGGGTTCTGTTCAGAGTTTATGGGATGTACTGTTTCTTCCCCTTATTTCTTTCATGTTCAAAAGAGGGAAATGGATCCATTTTGTACAATCAAGTGTGACTGCATATAAAAAAGGTCTGCTTGTGTGTGGGAATCAATAGCTTTAAATTTGGGAATGAATGATTCTTGGAAAAAATACAGTGGGCCAGATTTTCATCTACTTAGTACAAATCAGCATAGCTGTACTGAAGTCAGTGGGTTATGCTGAGACTTGGTCCTATAAATACAATATGATGTGAATAAGATTTCTGTATGCTTATATAGCTGCATGCTATACTGCTCTATGTTTTGCTCCAAAAAGAAAAATATATGTTTTACCTCAGGAGATGTTTTTTATATGTTCTATATAAAGCAATATTTCTTATGACTATGGAGTACATGTTACCGAATTAGCTGTCTGAGAGATTTGTACCATGTTAGTTTTTTGACTATGCACAACTTTTGGTTGTTTTGAATGACTGCCTGGCAACCGTTGGGTTAAAGATCCAACGTTATTCTTGTCTAACTTGGAGCGCATAAAATGTAAAACATTAAAGACATCCCCACAACCCCAAATTTTGCAGCTCATTGATAACCCTGAGGCAGTGTGTGTGTGTGCATGTCAAAAGTAAATAACAGAACAACATGAACTAAGAGGGGTCAAGATATATAAAAAGTTCAGCAGACATATTACAAGAGTGACTCAGGAGGACAGCATATTAGTAAATTAGGCTTTCGCCAGATGTACAAACTGATCCCTTTTCAATTGGGTATCATCTAAAAGGTCAAGAAGTAATGAAGCATGGGGCGTATAGCTCCCCTATTGCCATGTGTTGCTATAAACTCTTATCTCATAATGCACCAGCAGTTACAAGATACCAAACATAATAAACTAACATCCTGTGGGTGTCCTCGGTGTCGATTAATGGTCTAAAGAGCATTATGTAAGGAATGATAATCCGTGGAACAGTGCGAGCAATAAGGTGGTATTCTTAATATTTCATTTCCTAGTTTTATTGTATCTCAATACATTTATTTTTTCCTTACTTTATATTCACATAAGTGAGGGCTCTTTTGTGGTGCAGGTGAATGGTGTTAACTCTAGAATAAGAATTTTGACAAAGCACAGGCCAAACTTTCTTCTGATTGACACCACTGTATCTAGAGTTAACTCAGTGGATTTTCAGCTAATTTGGAGTCAATCCAAATATATACTGGTGTAAATGAGAGGAGAATTTGGCCTCATCTCTTTCCAAGAAATAACTTCCTAGATTGATACAGATTTTGGAAGTAAGGTAACCTGATAGAAATGCTGTAATCATCTTAGGTTGACTTTGATGTAAGAAGCCGTTTTGTATGAAGATATATGAAGATAAGGAGAATGCTGTTTGTTTTATGTATGTGTGGGTAAACACAGTTTCATTAGAGTTATCAATAGAAGTAAGAGAAGAATTCCTGCTAAGTAACAGATTTCCTGTAACAACCATCACCAAAATGGAGGAATTAAATATAACCTTAAAACATTGGTGAAAGAACGTCTCAGATCACACAGGATGTGTTTTTCTTCACACAATTGCCACTAGAGGTCTTTTGAATTTATTCCTGACCACCTGCAGTGACAGAACCTCAAATGTTGAAATATTTGTCAATGTTATATCATCTCTATCATAGAGAGGCTTGCTGTATGTACCATCCAAATTCTTTGGGCCTTTTTGAGCCTAATATAGCTTCATGCAACTCATTAAATATGGAGGGCAGATTGTGGCCCTCTGTCTTCAGTTCCAGGCCTTTTCTACATTATTTCAGTATTCTTGTTTACCAAGCCTCTGACCTTTCTCTTACTCTGCCATCCCTATGTAATTGTTTACATTCTACAGCCTAATCATGTACCTCTATTCTGGGCCACAAAACAAATTCTCTCAATCTTCTCTCTCATGATCTCAGATCGTTATTTATCAAATCATTAAAGTTGCACCTTCTTTCATTTTCTCTAATCTTCTGTGTGAAATGGAAATTAGCACGATGGCCTGTGTTTGACCACAGCAATACAACGTAAGTTGATACTGTATCCTCCTAAACATTGCAGGATATGTATCGAAGGCTGGCCATTAGCCTGTTCTCAATGTCTTTGCATGGTAAAATATTATCTACTATTACCACCCCTTCTGTCCCCGATGTTTTCTGTAGGACTGCTTTTTATACAGTAGTTTCCATTTTAAAAAGCTGGGGCCAGTGGTTATTTCCACCCTCCTGGTTTGTATATGCAGTAGCTCATTGAGATCAGTTTATCGTTCATGGAGATCATTGTGAAATCCCACACCTCTTTGTTGTAGTTCAATTCTCAATGCATGTTGTTCATAAACATTGCTGCAAGAAGATATCCCCTTTATATCAGTTCAGTCTCTTACTGCCTTTGCCTCTGGACACCATGTCCTAATTTCTTATAATAGGATTTACTGTCAGTAATTTCCTCTCCAAATTCCTGACCAGAACTTTGGAAATACCAAAGAAAAAAACCTGTCCTCTGAATGTCCTGCCTAGCGCTTTCACTGAGTCTGGTGTAGGCCAAGACAAGCCCTAGGGAATTTAGTCTGGATTGTTTGGACACCCACACAATGCAGACATGATCAATAAAATCTCTCATTATTGAGCCTTGGTACTTTGATTTAAAGAGGTTTGTGTAACTTGGGACAATAGGAAGCCTTGTCTGTATCATTTAGTTTATTCATAATGGGACAGATTGTGTCCTACTCCTACTGATGAGCAGTTGTTCATACAAGTAGCCCCACTGAAGTCACCAAAGGCAGTAAGGGATATGAAAGGTAGGACGGTGTCCTCCAATAGCCTGGATGAACCATATTGAATTGAGTTTAGTATCTTTGGAGTTCATTGTACTAAAAATGCAAATTATCTGTGTGCTATCAAGGAATTGTATTTATTACCATGGGAAGGGTAAAGAAGAGAACATCAGGGGGTGATTAGGCAAAGTCACTCTGGTTGTAATATCTCCAGAGAAACACCATACCCTGGAGAGGTGCACATATACTAGTTCAAACTGGATTCTCCAGGAACCAGAAGACAAAAGGAAGGATTTTTGGTTAAATAGCCTGGTTTTAAACTGGCTCAGGGCCTCTTTTTTGATCCAGCAAACTGACAGGATTTCTGGTCCAAGGGGCACCCCCACTCCTTAGGGAAAGGTTGGAAGGATTTTGGCTGCCACCTCATAAGACTGACTGCTTATTCTGAGCTGAAGCTCTGATGAACTTATGACCACAGGGAACACCCCTGTGTGGGGTGTAAAGGGCTAATCACCAATCAGAGCCCTTGTTGCAGTGAGGGGATGATCTCAGGAAAGCTCATTGGCATGTGCGTAGGTTCTTTTATTGTTTGTAATATGTTTTCTCTGTAATACTTTCTACCTTACAGTTAAATCTGTTTGCTCAGAAACAGCTTCATGGTAACTTATAACGGTGGCATTCACACTGTGTACCATCTGTGAGGAGGGAAGTGAAGCAGGCCTGCTTAGACTGTCTTTTCCTGGGGGTGGGGAGAATCACAGTATAGTCAGGGAACTGTGCAGCCTGGAAATACCTTGGTCAGAAAGGAAAGAGAGATGTCTCCACCCAAGAGAGGAAATGGCTGGGGAGCTAGAAGCTTAGAGAGTATGCCCTTGCTCAACCATAGAGAGGGAAATACAGGTGCAGTTCAAAGGGTTCAAAATTTGGTCCATTATGATATAGTATTAGGGAAGAATTCTTCCCTTATCCTCATTGGCTAACAGAGGAAACTCTTTGCTTTTGCATTCTGTTAGCTAGCTCTAAATATTTATTTCATGTCAGTTTCATGCCTTGTAGCTTTGCTCTCAATATACTCTCACTCCCCAGTAACCCAGTCCTATACCCCGCAAATAGTATTGTAAGTCAGAGGTAATGTACTGCATGCCGTGAATCATAACATCTGAGAGAATTCTCCATCCTGCTTCTGATTGATTGAGAAGACAGTAGGGTTAAAATTTTCTGCATTTTGTTTTGAAGCCTTTCATTTTTGAAACGCTTTGTCAGTAAACAGTCCAGTGTCTATTTATGATGAGAACTTCAGGATGTCCTACCTGTATTGCTAAGTAAGAATGAAAACCATTTTCTTGTTGAGCATAGACACTTACTAATAAATACAGTTGCCTTGGAACTGAAGGGTTGTTTCAAAATTAGCCTTGACTCTGGTACAGAGCCTTTTCAGGAAGAAAAAAAAAAAAAGCTGTTTACAAGTAGAACACAATTTACTCAACCATTCCAGGCTACAAGTCAATTCTATGTGTTGAATATCTTGGGACCGACTGAAATGCGCTTTGATATTATGCAAGATCTTGTTTAAAAAAAGCAATGAAACATGGATAAAGTTGTGGGGGGCGAAAGGGGAGTTGGGAAATTGGATCAAGGTCCTGGTTTAGTGCTATGCATCAGTGCTATACAAACACCACATTCACATTAATAAGCTAAATATTACCTCCCACTGATCCCTGGCTACCAAGCAGACACAGTTCTTTCTGATGGACTCCTAGGAGGGTCTTCAATAAAGTAAAATTGTGAGTTTGACGTTTCACTAGCTTGCTGCCAGGAAAGTCTAAATTGAGTCCCAGTTGTTTTTCAGATTAATCCATTTGAGAGTACGAAATCTGGGCAAGAGTATTTTACAACTTTTTGAAAATCCATTTAGGCTTAATTTAGTTTTGGATATTTCATGTGTGCATGTGCCTAATTATAAAACATTCCTCATATATCATGTACAAGTATTAACATGACTGCCTAAGGAACGTTGGTAATAATAAGTGAAATATAGCAGCATAAAGAAATGCTTATCTTCTGCACGGATGAGTGACAGTCAAAACATCCACACTGCTTTTCTTAAGCGATGCCATGTTCTAAAAATATTGAATACTCCCACAGTTTCTCTGCCTTGCTGGGCCTGAGTCTCATATACCACTGAACTCCATTGACTTCTTCAGAATAAGTTACACTGGTGTAAATCTAGAATGGGAGGAGACTGGCTCATAATGTTCCCTCCCTATAGAATAAATGTAACAATCCTCTTATGGTTTGGTGAGAGTTACTGAAGAAATTTGATTATGAAATGAGGAGTCTGTGGGTATAGAGCTCTGTACATCTTCAGAAGGAGTGGCAAGTAACTTTAGTTTGGCAAAGTTTATGACAGTTGAGGGAATAAAGCTGTGGTACAACATGTGGCCAAATGACATGTGGACACTTTGTGACTTCAGTGGGAGCTATTTATGCTTAACACCTCTGAAAAACCAGCCCTACATGTCTAAAGCCAGGAACCCAAAAATGGAGGCACCATAAATTAGAAGCTGCTTTTGGCCCTTGAACATTCATTTCAGCTATCTAAAATTGGGATAGTTCTTTCTTGTTCAGAATCTTAATGTCTGGCACTACATAAATGCAAAATGTTATTGTTTCAAGAGCAATGAAATGAAAGAATAGCATTGTGCCACCTCACTCAGTTGCTTTCTAAAATTCATCCTGAATGTTTATGGGGGGAGGGATAGCTCAGTGGTTTGAGCTTTTGCCTGCTAACCCAGACTTGTGAGTTCAATCCTTAAGGGGGCCATTTAGGGATCTGGGGCAAAAATCTGTCAGGGACGGTACTTGGTCCTGCTAGTGAAGGCAGGGGACTGTACTCAATGACCTTTCAAGATCCTTCCAGTTCTATGAGATAATAATATATGGAGATATACCTATTATAAATACAGCTTCAAATCCAGGACCAGATCCTCAGTTGGTATGAATTGGCATAGCATGCACTCCAGAGGCTGAATCTAGGCTGTTTATGGATTTTTCATTTTGGGGTGTTATTTAGGCCAGGAGAGGGGATTGTTTCATAACTTTGCTAGTTCTGGAAACAGTGCAAGTATAAGCTGTTAACTTTCAGTAATTGCCCATAAGACCTGTTCCTGAGAAAGCAGCTCAGTGTCATGTGTTGAACAACTCATACTAAAGGTTAAGGCCTGTTTGGCTTTTA
The DNA here is from genome assembly GCA_033296515.1 of Macrochelys suwanniensis. Classification (NCBI taxonomy): domain Eukaryota; kingdom Metazoa; phylum Chordata; order Testudines; family Chelydridae; genus Macrochelys; species Macrochelys suwanniensis. The sequence goes on along the minus strand of CM065775.1, from coordinate 232,978,023 downwards.
GCTTCAAGACGATGAAGGTATAGTTTGTATTATTCCTGCTCTCCAAGAAATTGGAACACACATTGCTTTTTTTTTTTCTGAAGAAAGCGTAATGACTTTGAGAGGGAGGCATTTCATCATGGAAATTGTGAGTCATTGCCCAGAGAGATCAGTCCAAGATGTTTCTAGCATCTGTGGGCTGCCAGGATGCACGTATATATATTAATCTTTCTATCACTAATTCCTGAGATTTATAGTGGAAAAAGGCACTTTCATTAGAGGACTGCTTTCCTATCCTGACTTCAACTGCCTTAGTCCAAAATAGGGTGGGCAGGGTTAGTCTGTTGATTTGCCAGTTAGGTAATGGAATCCTGCCAGCTGATGTGGGCTGATTCCTACTGAGATAGGTCCAGGGTGAATTTACCTAAGGGAAGTGGGACTGGCCTACTGAGAAGTGCTAAGGAAGGAATCCCAGAAAAGGCCTATCATGGGGATAAAGGCTAATGCCGGATTAAAGTTTATTTTATACTAGCTTGAAGTAGAACCCTAGGAAAGAGACGAGTTTGACCCCATATGCATGGGGCAGACTATTCTGGAGAGGGAGAATGAGTAATTACAGAGACAATTGGCATGAGTGTCATTAATTTGATAGGAATGGAGTTAACTCCTCCATAGTTCATTGACAATATGCTTTCCGCAGTGAACCTCACCTTTCAGATTCTCTGGACTTATTGCTGAATTGAGAACATATCTATAAATACTATGTGGGATAAATTATTCCTTCAGAATAAAAAACGCAGAGCCCACTAACTTCAGTGGGAAGCTGCAAGCACACACAAGCAGAAGTTGTCCTTTTATCACTGGAGGCCATACCCACCTCAGCATTAGGATTGAAGGTCCCCCTGTTTCATTGGGCCAGTCTCCCAACTCAGATGGATGGAATAGTACTTGGAATCAGTATAAGTCAACTTGAACACAGTGACAGTGGAGGGTATGCTACACATTGCAGTAGTGTAGATCATGGTCTAGAACTCTAGATTATGATTTTTAGGTGCAGCCTGTATAACAGAGGGCTTCACATAAGCTGTGCCATGCCAGGTATAGACCTGGGAAGCATTGTGCCTCACAGATGTCCCTCTTAGTTACAGTTCTATTCCAGCTTGCTCCTTGCAGGGGCAGGGGATAGTAATTTTCTACTGGCCTATCCTAGCAGCAAGTTATGACACCACCTGATTTGTGGGGAGGAGGGTAGCATCACTCCCCGGGCTTCCCCACCCACCTGATCCAGCGTGGATAGTGGGAAGGTATAGCATCTGAAGTCCAGACACAAGGGCTGAGTAACCCAGCTGGACTGGTGGGCAGATACACCAGCCAGGGAAAATAAAATAAAGCCCAAAGTACAGTTCTGTCCAAGGCCCTTTCCTCGGCGGTGGTTTTATCACTGAATGATTTAAAGCAAAAGCAGAGCAACTCAAAACAATTGTGAGCCCTTCCAGATTTCAACATCCTACCCCTGAGCAGCCTTTCCTGGATATCTTTTAGGATCCCTGCCAGATCCAGGTGAAGGGTCTTACCGCAGGGTCTTACTTAAACCCTCATCTACTTGAGACTGAGGGCTTGTCTATACATACAGGGCTGCAGTGGCGCACTGCACCAGTGTAGCTGCGTCACTGCAGGGCGTAGTGAAGATGCTACCTATGCCTACGGAAGAGCTTCTCCTGTCATAGTAGGTATTCCGCCTCTGAGAGGCGGTAGCTATATCGACGGGAGAAGCCCTTCTGTCGACATAGCACTGTCTACAGCGGGGGTTGGGTTGGTACAACCATGGCATTCAGGGGTGTGGATTTGCCACCCCCCTGAGTGATGCAGTTCTACCAACATAAATTGGTAATGCAGACCAAGACTAACTCAGGAGCCTTTCTAGTCTCCAGCAAGTTGTTACTTGACACTTAGCCAGCTGATCCATTGTGCATCCTATCTGGAGACTACATCTTGCACAACCAACACCACCTGGCCTAAAAAGGGTTCTCTCCCATAACAGACATGCTGATTCCACATCCATTTAGTCTAATGCTCTATTATTCCTTGGGAGTAGGGAGAAGTTATGCCCCTGCATCCAAGTCACAATCTAGCCCACAAGATTGAATTAGGGTTTGAAGACTAATCCTGCAACGGATTGAATGCTTTCAACTCCCATTGAGATGAGGGTGATCAGAAAATTTCAGGAGTGAGCCCCTTGTATTAAATGCATATAGCAAGTACAGGACCTGCAGCATTGCTGAGTTAGTGTCAAACAACAGTAACTCAATTTTTTGTATTTCTTGGATTTTGAGAGCTTGATTTCCCCAACTTGCATTAATGCTAGCTACTGTATTGCCTTTACTATTCACTATACATTCCACAGTGTAGAGCATGCAGCTTACTATTCCATTCAGCTAAATGGAAGGAGAAAAGGGAATTGTGAAGGAGGAAACTATATCTAATCACCAACTTTGTCTTTGTTTTGTTTCTTTATCATGGGAAAATGTGGAATGAAATGTGTTTTATAAATGGTAAAATTTGCTTTTAGTTTTTAAAACTTTTAAAGCACATACCAAAATGATTTATTCCCTGGCTCTGTTCCTCATGTGATTATGTGTACATGAAGGAGACACTTTTGTTAGAGATATACTGAATTATTAGGTAATCACTGGAACAGTCGGCTAGCCATGTTTTGTGGTTTTGGGCATTTGACAAACTCTATAGCTTTTGTAATTATTATTCAGATTAAAAAAACCTATCTAGACCCCTATAATCCAAACTGATGGTGGGGAACTGATCCATCTTAAAAAAAATATTGTTTTAAAAGAAAGCCTAATCACATACAGCATATTACACTGTATCATGTGGTCATTTTACGGCATGAAGAAACAAACAGTTGTACAAGATTGTCCCCTAACCCATCCCACTCAAATGCCTGATTTCACTTGGAAAGAGCATTTCTTTATATCCATCTTCCTCCTACCAACTGCATTTCTAATTTTAAACAGTAAGATCGAAGCAAGGGTTTAGATAGTCAGAGTCAAGTAGGGGATTTAGAAACCACAGATCATTTTCAAAGCCACAAAATGGTATTTAGGTGGCCAGCTATCATTGACTTTTCAATAGGAGTTCAGTGGTTAATTGCCATTTGTGTCTTTGGAAGTCACTCCCTCACTCCCATTGCAATTAATGGGAGTTGTGTGGCTAAATCCCCTAGGCATCTTTGACATCTCAGCTTACGTGTACAATCACATAACCTTAAATGTGTCAATACCACTGGTCTCATTTTCTTGTCCTTAACAAAAGACTAAAGAGTTCAAACCTGGGTGCCTAAAGTTAATTACGGATCTAGTAGCCTAAGTTCCTAAATATGTATCCTGATTTTCAGAATGGCTGAACATCCACACATCCTAATGAAGCCAATGAGAACTGCTCAGCATATTTGATAATCAAGACACTTATTTAGGTGCCTAAATATGGATTTAGGTGCCTAAGAAGTTCGGAAAATTTATATCTGAGGCTTCAGTATAGTGTTGCTGCAAAGTCAAACTTCACCTAGGAAAGACATTTTAATATCATATGCAGCATAATTTAAGTTAAATGTTCCAAGAAAAAGATATACATGAAGCATTTCTAACAATGTATGAACTACATATTTATGAAGAAAAAAGTATGGTTAATAATGTACATAAATTACTGCAATTTCATATATCTAATGCTTCTCTTGTCCTACATTTTGGACAGCTATCTACTTTGAGACAGTAGCATCATGAAATGGCTGGATGTCATTACATTTGCTATGGTGAATAAACTTGTAGTTTTTGTGATGTTCCTGTGATTCTTAGTCCCATTGGAGGATGACGTTTGCTTTAGTGAAATGAGATGCATTTATTAATAGCTCTTTTTACCAGTAACTTCTTATGCGTAGCAAAGTATTTTGTGTACTTGCAGCATGGGGAATTCTTCGGATGATTTTCTTTTATGAATAATTGTAAATTTAATATTGGCGTCAATAACGTCTTTAAATGGCTCATTTTATTTTTGAGTTACACACTCCTTTAGCAGCACAACTCAGCTTTGATGAAACTTGTGCATAATTTTATACTGTATGCCTACAAAGGGAAATAAGAGTGTATTACAATTTGGTCCATAAGACAGTAAAACATGAGGGAATTTACTTTAAACATTATTTATTGTGGGATTATAAAAGAGTTGGGAAAGATGAGGGGAAAACATTTTCTGTAGAATAAGACAACTGTGTCAAAAATGAATTCTAAAAATCTAGAAGAGAATGATCAGAAAGTATTTTTCCTCCTAAAGCAGCCATTTCAAGGCCTGATCCTGCCAGCCTTTGGCACAGAGAACTCCTCTTCCAACTACACCGATGTGCTTGCTTGCTTTCAGTATATTAGTCAGTCACTAGATGACTGTGTACTGTTTAGACTTCCAGATGGGATGTGATCCTTAGTAAACAAAGGGGAGACAAAGGTGGAACTCGAGCTGTGTAGAAGCTGGCTTACTTCTGTCTGTAGCTGTTTTCTTTAATAAACACCTCCTGTTTAAGAAGGACCATGATACCTTGTATCATGACACCAATTCCATATCCATGCAAAGCAGATCAAAATCTCACTTTTTAAGGTCTTGATTGAAATACCTCTAGACTGTAAACTGCTTGAAAATCAAGGGCCTGATCCTGTACGCACATTGAAATCAGTGGGAATCCAGCCATTGTCTTAACTGGGGTCAGGATCAGAGCCATTTTATTGTATCTGTTTGAGGAACATCAAGCTTACAAGGATCAAACTTGTGTTCTTAGCGAGGCCAGGAATTGTGCAAGTTATGCATAGCCCAGAAAAGTGTCTCCTATCACCATTGGATAGTACCTAAAACAAAACACGCCCCCCCCCCCCCGAATTCCTCTGGAATCCATCTTTTCAGATCTCCCTCAGCTGCCTTATGCTGTAGCAACATAAAACCTGATTATCAACATTCTGCATGTAATAATTTGCACCCTATGTGGTCTTCATGGTTCTCGACTATCCCTGTGAGGTACATACATCTCAGATGGGGAAACTGAAGCAGAGAGATTAGTGACTTGTCCAATGGTAAGTGAGACGATGGCAAAAGCTAGGTTTAGCACCTAGGTGTCCTGACTCACTGTACCCACAAGACTATTTTGTTTTCCTAACTCTAAATTTGGGGGGGTTTATGGCAGATCACTTTTACCAGGTTGCAAAAAAAACCAAAAACAACAACCCCAAAACAACCTACTGGAATTTACATGGCACATTGATAAATGTTGCTATGTGATGGTGCTTTGAATTTCAGAGTTAACAGTGATAGCGTGTGTTTCTGTGGTTGCTCTAGTAAGTACTAATTTCTTTATTGAGCATCAAAGCACAGAATCACGTAAAAGCAAGGTAAATGGCTACAGCACACACTAGACTTGCCCCTGAATTGCATGAATGGTGTATCATTTCTCTTGAAAATGTTTGCTTTTTTCCCTTGTGCCCCCTTTGAGTGTGCAACAGCAAGACTGAAGCTACTGGACCCCAGGGAAGAGTTTAATGAGTCAATGTTCTGTGCTTTACATTATATAAATCCTGCTTTTTAAAAAAAACATTATTTTAAAAGGCCATGGTTAAAGCTGATGAGTTACAATTTTGAGATCTTCACTTTTCCCACGCCCTTTGAAAAGAAGTTTAAAGAAAGAAAAACAATCTCCATCTGATATTCAAATTATCAGATTAAATGTGGATTAAATTGAGGGCAAACTTTTCAAAAACTGGAGCCTAAAGATACGATCTGAAATCTATATTTAGGCACCCTAGAGAGGTTTGAGTTTAAAAACTGTTCAGCACCCAAGGAAGTAGGGAGCCATTAGTTGCGAAACTCTTGAAAAAAAAAAAATCAAGCCTGTTTAGATGCCTAAATATGGATTTAGGGAGTTCGTTTTGTAATCTATTTTAAACATTTTGGCTCATGTTTCTAAGTTGAGGAACCCTTTTACTCTCACCACTTCAGTCTTCGCGAGCAGCCGGCGAACGTAAGATTTTCGCAAGTTTCTGTGCCTCATCTTGCTCATAAGATTGGAGCCAGCAGGCATATGTGAAGCCAATGATGTGACATGCCTGCCTGAGAATAAAGAAGCCAGTAACTCTTAATTTCAGCTTTACTGGCCTTGATGTTTACAAAAGCTGACATGCCTATAAACAGGCTAAATGTTTTGGGGCCGTATCTTCTAAGTTTCACATCATGGAGAAAACAACAAAAATGCTTAGTAGGACTGAAAACTTGTGGAATGTCCAAGCTATGTTATATGTGGCCAATGGCTGTGCTGCTACTGTCCTCTCTGTACAGGTGAGTTTGCTGTGCAATAGTATGTCAGCAGGGGCATTAGCCAACGAGAGAGGTTAGAAAGACTGACAGGTTAAGCAGAATCATCCCTTGGGGGAAAAAATGCAAATAAAAAGACATCCAAAAAAAGTATATTGTGTAATATAACATGGAACTTCAGTAGCAGAAAAAAATAGCCAAAGCCAAGAAGCAGCTCTTTATGCTACCTCACAGATCCACAAGAGCAGGTATGTTACAGCGGACAAACCGACAGGACTGTGGTCTTCTAACCTTGCAACAATCATTCAGAATGAGAGGTTTTTATAGCATGGGCCCATTGGTTTCCCTGTGCCAAACTGACAGTAGGTTATATGCAGATCTGTAATAGCGTTATGATTCATATTGCACAAGTTTCACTGGGAACTATTAGCGGTGAGGTTCCCCTGGACATGTGCCATCTGCCCTCCCCCTTGTTCGCTCAGATTTTACCTTCCCTGCTCCCAGGTTTTGCATGAACCCAGACTCTTTATTTAAAATGTGGTGGATGTTGAACATTTTGATTTCCGTGTACTGCTTCTTTAAATGTGGAGGTTTCTGCAGAAGGCAGCTGCCATTTCATTAGGCAGAACTGGTGCAGCATGTTAGAGGGGAGAGACACCATGTCCACTCACGAAAACATTAGCTTTTTTCTTGTTTTGATGTTCCCCTCAAATCGAAAATAAGTTGTTCTGGATTGAGCATGGGGGGAGGGAGGTGGAGTGACAAATTTGACTTTGGCTGGAAGCTGGATCAATTGCCAAAACTACAGCAAAAACATTCACTACTCTCAGAAAAAACCTTTAATTCGTTCCCCTCTTAATACTGTTTCTGGACCCAAGAGTTTTGTCTAAAACCCCCTGAGGAATATTTTTCTTCATTTTTAATTAATTATCTGCAATGTAAATTAATGCACACTAGCATTTTTTTTTTAAAAGTTAAGAGGAAAGCATTTTAGCTCTAAATTGAGATTCCGTCATCAACATTTTTACCTTGGCTGAGCTAGATATTTTCTAATACAAAGCTCTGGTCTCGCCTTCATGATGTTATTCTGCCGTAGTAAGGAAAGCAACCACTGCTTCATAATGCTGAGCACTCCAGTGGGAAACACAAACAGAGTGCATAAACTAAAGCATTCATTTCATGAGGTTTTATTAAAAGGTTTCACCTCTAAATTGAGCCGTCATACACTGTTGGGAAACTTTTTACCACAGTTTATTTTAACTATGTAAAAAACATTAAAGGAATGAAAATTCTGCAGCTTTTCATATAACGGGCATGACCTCTCACGCACACTACTAGCAATCTATAGTGAATTTAATCAAATTGGTTGGAAAGTAAAATCATGCCATATGTTTTTTCACTTCCCCCCATTCTTAGAAATGCCCCTAACCTTGTTAACATGCTACAGATTTCAGTCTCTCTCCACAGCAGGCTCTTTGGAGTTCACTCTGAGAAAACTACAGTGCATGATTAAAAGATATCCTCTAGATGAGAAGGACATTCTGTAATTTATAAATCATTCATTTGTGACATAGCTTTATACAGCTTTTCAAGGAATTGCATTAACTGCTTTTTCAGTTTCCTCAAATGTTGCTTTCAATAGGCAGTGTCATAGGTCGTTACCAGTTTTTCCCTTGTGTAAGCAATTCCAACTTTTATTAAAAATACTAATTTCCACCCCACTACAGTATTTTTGAGGTAGCATGTATATTAAAAAAAAGAAGTCACAACTTGCCTTGAAATATTAAAGGAATATATTTAAGTGAAGGGCTTTCAGGCAGGTTGTTGGGTTTTGTTGGTTTTTTTTTGTATTCCTGATGACAGAAAGATTTTAGCCTACGAAGTCAATAGTAAATTTTATTAAAGTCATTATTTTCCTGTTACAGGCCTTGTGCTTTAAATAAACTACAGCTGACAATGCTGTCTTACATACTGTCATGCTGTAAAACAGACGTTCTTTATTACCACAGGGACAACTCATTTAGAACTTTGGAAGTGTTTCACATTGGAGTTGCTCATCTGTGGTGCTTGGCCTATGGCTGTTCTTGACAAATACCTTTTATAGTTAGAACTTTTCCCTTTTTCTTTTGAAGATTACAGGGGCGGGAAGAACTTGCAAACCCAACATTTTCTAGATAAAGATAAATATTCCACTCGTGCCATCTGAACTATATCTCAGTCTTTCTATATTAATGTAGTTATGAAAGCTTGAAAAATCTTACCATACGCCAAATTCTGTTCAGTCATTCTGATGCCAATTGAGAGGAACTCCAATTAAGTAAATTGAATTATTCCTAATATTAATTTCAGCAGCAGTAATACTAGAGTAGTGGCTTGAAGCCCAGACTGAGATTGGGGTGCTATTGTGCTAGATGGTGAGACTATAGGTAGTAACAGCCAGTCCCACCCCTGCAAACATACACGTGTGCATCTTTACACACAAGTAGTTGCACTGAAGCCTATTAGACTAATCACATGTGTAAAGTTAAGCATCTGTATAAGTGTTTGGTGGATCTAAGCATCTGTATAAGTGTTTGGTGGATCTGGGCCTAACAAGAGACAGACAGAGCCAGGAGAAAGGAAATGGTATTATGCCCATTTTACAGGTGGGAACTGAGGCAGACAGATTAAGTGACCTGTCAAAACTGTCAGAAGTCTGTGGCAGAGCCAGGAATTCTATTCTATAATTGGTTCTTATACTTCACTCTCCATCACAGTATAAGTGTCTTCAAGTAGTGCATTAGCCAACGTGACTATACATCTTCAACAGAGATCTCCCAAATCCCAGTGCAGTGCCTTAACCACAAGACAAGTCTCTCTCTGCTGATTAGCACTGCTGTAAATAAGAGTAGGCTTTGGCTCTTTGCAAGGATGGTGCAGATCTATCATCTTTCACTTCCACTTTCATTCTCTTTTGGAAAAGTTAATTTTTCCATGTACATAGACTTAAGAAAAATAACCCTTTCCCATCCCCCATGCCTAACAGTAATGGTCTTACTGTACTTTTTCCTGCAATTCTGAAAGCATTTAATATTAATAAGTCTGCGTGGTGGAATTATTATCAGCCCTATTGTATAGATGGTGCCAGGGAGAAGTGAGCCACAGTGCAATTAGGTGACTTCCCAAGATTACACAGCAAGTCTGTTAGAGAAGAGAATACAATCCAGATCTCCTAACTTTCATGCCTTAATCACAAGGTTATGCTTCCTCCCTCCTGCTCTTATGTCAGCTGTAACCATTGTCATGCAAGTATGACCAAGCCAATACTGCAACATTTGTTTGCATGAGCAAGTTGTATTTGCAAATACTTGTTTGAATTCCCAGTTAATGTTCAGCCATCTTTTTATTTTCACTCTTCTGAGAATGTTCACATAAATTAATTTTTTGCTGCATGGATGTGTGGGAAATGGCTGTTCTTTTGAAATAGCAGTGTTTGCATGTTAATAAAAGTACAGGTATTTGCTATTCATGCCTGAAATAATCACCCCTAGTTTATAAAGGCTGTCATCTAATCAGGAAGCAATAACTATACCATGTGATTTAGCTAACTAATCACATACTAAAAGTAACATAGCTGAGATCTAGTCTAACAACCCATAGGCTGAAATATGTTTGAAGTGTTTGAACAATTACAAATAATGGAGAAAAAAAAGCAGTAAAAGAAAAATCAAAATCTGTTCACGATGAATTCACAGATGGAGAGGGAAGAAAAGCAAAATTTGTCTCAGAAACCATTTGCTATGAAAATTCACCCATTACTGGATAAGACTACAGTAGCTGCTTGTCTTCAAGAGATTATCACAATTGTTCTTTGTATGTTTCTAGGAACTGTTCCAAAATGCATAGGCTATAAATCTACTAGTTGTCACGTTTGGTTCTATGTTATATATGCAGCTAGTCTTTTTCTGATGTTCAGATGCTTGTGGTTCCTGACAGAGGATATGTATGGTAGATACACAAGCAGGAGGTCACATAGAGAGTCTAAATCTGCATGTTAGCCTCCTGATTTACAACAAACCTTCTCCAGCTGGATCACCTGCAGTTTAATTTGCTGTCTCTTGAATGCACTTGTTTTGTATGACCGAGTTTAAACATACAGTCATGACTTAAATCATAATATACCAGCTATCACACAATGGTAGCTAAGATAATGCTGTTTCCCCATACAAGATACTGCTGTAGTCTCTCAATAATTATGGTTTGGTAAATTCCTGTTAAATGCTGACTTTTTAAATGGTGACCACTTTGCAGTTGTCTTTCAGGATTTAGTGGGGGGATGAAAAGTGTAATTTTCCAAGGAATTGATTTCCATATATTAAAAAAAAATAATAATCTTGTTAGTTCTTGTACCCCCATTTTCAGGGCTATGCCACAGTTGCTACTAAGAAGAATAAAAACCAAATAGAAACAATGTTTCATAAACTGGCATGTCTCAGACTATTTGGCCTTAATTGTTTTGGTACAAAGTTATGCAAGTCCAGCCCAGTTTTTGTAACTAATCCTTGTTAATTTTTAGCAGAAAGGCCTGAGCCCTCCCCCCGCCCCCGTCAACAATCAGTGGTGCCCTCAAGCAGTTAAACTAGATTATATCAAAAAGCATGATTTGTGATGTGTGTGTGTGTTACTGTTTACTTAAAAGTGCTAAGACTACATTTTCTTATCAACAGGAAACTTTCAAGATATTTGAAAGCACACCTTTAAACCTTCTGGCAGCAATAAAGCAAAAATGGCAGGTGGCTGCATGAAAGAGGCAGGCTATAGTTATATTATAAACAACTGTAGAGGAAAAAATAGTACTCTGCAGTGGGGCAGGAGTCTGATCTCTGTTATACTGATGTAAATCCAGAGTAACACATTTGACACTAGTGTAATAAAGATCTGACTCTCTCAGTATACCTTTATACACTATTAGGCTGTCTGAACACCAGAAACAGTCGTGCTTGACGTGAATTGTCAAATAAGGCCAGCATTTGCCTGCAAAACTATGTTTGAACATGCATCCATTGCAGTGAAGTATGCTAGGCTTTGGGTAACATTTTCAAAAGCACTCAAGTCCCATTTTCAGGAGAGACTTGGGTGCCCAATACATCTAGATTTTCAATTACACTTAAGCTCCTAAATGCTTACATCCCTTTTGAAATGGGACTTGAGTGCTTTTGACAGTTTTTCCCTTTAGTGACATTGATATTTTCCTTTGCTCTCTCACTGTTGTTAAGCATACAAAGGGCATGGGTGGTGTTTTAATACCATGTCATTTAAACCGGTTTAGTGCCAGTCTACAAATGACCCATTGGTAAAAACACCAGTTTTCACTCTCTGCTTCTCTACCAGTAGCACGATGGTGGGGAGATTTAAGTACACTGGAACTAAATTCTTTAAGAAAGAAATATAGGTTTTTTCACACTCCTTTTCGTGTCGTCTTCTTCTTGGCTTTAATTATAAGGGGCAGAATTTATGTTGGATTGAGCAAAGCTCCAGGCTGAATTACCTTTTTTCCAGTGAGCTGTACAGAAGTGGTTGAAAGATGACATATATTTTCCCCCTTTGCAACTGTCCAATCCCTGCCCACCCTCTCTCAGCACAGATCAATGAAGAGGCCTCAGAGGGGCCTGCAGGAAGGATGGACACTGCCCAAGAAGTGAATATCTCCCTTTCTCATGGTTTGAGCATGATCCACGTACACAGAACATCGACCATTGTAGTGAGAAAAAAAAAAAAAAAGAGTAACACCAATATAAGGTGACCATATTTCCCTATGCTGAATATGGGATACCTGGTAAAATTACTCAGATTCAGGTGAGTTCAACAGCAATCAGAACTATGCAGTTCAAACATTCAAACTAACATCAAGTTGACTGATCCCCTGTTAAAAAGAAATACTGCGTAGTTGGATTCTTTTTATTTACCTTCTTATCTTTAAGGCTTTAGGGTTCACAGAGGGAGAAGTGACACACACACGCACTCCTGTACACCTCTCTCACACAGGGAGCAGGGATGACCAACCCACCCGACCCTCCCTGCCAGGCGCTCTCTGCCTCCATGTCTGGTTGGGCCCCCAGGATGGACCTCTCTCCTGGTATCTGGCACTGTGTCTTTCCAAGGCAACATGTGTGTGTGTGTGTGTGTGGGGGGGGGAATGCAGGGTCACATGCCTCCCCTCCCCAGATTTCTGCCAGGGTTTACACCAGAACATCGCCAGAAGCAGCCTTTCGGCACTATGCAAGAGGGAAGGGATGGGAGCTGCTTCCAGCTACAGGGGAGGAAGGGGAGGGGAAGGGATGACCTGGCCTGCATCTTTGCCGAGTTCATCTCTTCCCCCGCCCACCTCCACCACCCCTGTGTGGCTGGAAGCAGCTTGTTCCTTCCTAGCCACACAGTGTCGAAAGGCAGCTAATGTCTTCAGGCTGCTGCTGGCCACCAGCATACCCCGGTCACCGACATAACCCAGCTGTCTGCTGTCCCCTGGCCATAGGCATTGAGTTTGTAATCAGCTGGGGGGTGTTTCTCCCCCCCACCAGCTTCGCTCAGGCCCCGCCCCACCACCACCCCTTCCCCCAAGGCCCCACCTCTGCTCTGCTTCTTCCCACCCCTGCTCTGCCCCTTCCCCACCTCTTCCCACCCATCACCCTCCAGCATGCTGTGCTCTTGCTCCTCCTGCCAAAGCCTCCCGACACCAGGGCAGGCAGTATGCCCTGGAAGACAGGGGGAGTTGCTGATCAGCAGGGGACGCTGGCATACAGGAGGTGCTAGGAAGAAGGGGAGGTTCTGGTAGGAGGACTGCTGGAGGTGCTCAGCACCCACCATTTTTCCCCCTGTGGGTGCTCCAGCCCCAGAGCACCCATGATGTGGGTGCCTATGCCCCCGGCTACAGTGTGGACAGGAAGGGGTTAAGCCCTAAGGATGCATTGTGCACCAGGGCCCAGGGAACCTGACTGCAGGGGCTTCAGCAAACCTGGCCAGAGAGGTGGCACAGCAGCAGAGGGTGCCTAGGGGACGAAGCAGCCCTGCACTTTCTGCAGGCAGGACCCAGGGTGCAGGAAGAGGGGGATGGATGAAGAGGGTGCTAAGCCCCTGCCAGGGGGAGATGCTATGGAGCCTTCAGGGTCGAGACGTGCACAGGCTGGGAATTGCTTTCCCCACCCCACCACTCCAGAGCTTAGCTGAGGGGGCAGAGAGGCTTCCCCATGCCAGCGCTGTGTGGAGCTTTGCTTTTCCTGGCCAGCACCCCAGGCTGGAGGGTCTGGGTCTTTCCCAGGGTGCTGGCCCAGCCAGAGGCAGTGGGGGAAGGAAGGAGCCTGCCGGCCAAGCTGCTGATGAACTGAGCGCTCTGACCAGGGGCTGGTTCTCTGCACAGGTGCTGGGCAAGGATATGGGGACCAGCGGGGCTGGGGCGGGAGTGAAGGGGCAAAGCTGGGAGAGGACAGCAAGAGGGGAGCACTTAAAGGGCTGATGGGTGGGCCGCAGAGGCGACATGTAACCGACCGCTGCCTGGCACCTGCCCACACTCACCAGCCACCGCAGTGCGCAGCCAGTGCTGGCCGGAAACGGGATGGGGGTGAGGTCCTGCTGGCCGAGAGCCAACATGCAGCAGGGGCTGGCCCTGCACACTGCAGCTTTGCCCCACCCCCAGCCTTGCACACCCAGCCCTATCGTTGGTCACTGGACAGACCCTCCTGCGCACCACTGGTGGGCGGGTGGCTGGCAAGCAGGGATCTGGCCAGTAGCAGGACCCACCAGTACTGATTGGGGAGAGGGGGAGGGGAGGAAAGACAGAAAATACTGGACAATTTGCCCATTTTTAAGAAAAAGTGAGGACACCTGCGGGAGGGCTTAAATACAGGACTATCCCTTTAAAAATGGGACATCTGGTCACCCTACACCAGTATGGAGTGCTGAGCCTAATTTGCTGCTATATTTCTCTGTTGTGTGATAGGTATGCTTTACACATATAAGATGACAAATTCCTTGCCTTTGTTTTGCCAGAGGAACTAAGCATCTGCTCTCTACTGTGCTAAAAAATGAAGACCCTTAAGGAATTTAGCATGTCTTGTCTCTATGATTTGACAGAGACTTAGACCTCAGAAGGGATAAAGATCGTTGGATGGAATATTGCCAATATATGAAAGTTCCGTTTTGCATTGAGTTCTTTTCCTTGTGGCTGGTTGGAAGAAAGGGTGAGGAATAGCTCATAAAAAGGACCTCTCTGTTGCAGTAGCAGAGCAATTGTATATAAATAAAGATACTCCAAAACACTTGAAAGGCAGAAGTTTAACAAGCTACATTACTTCATTTGTTTTCCTTTCTCTGTCTTTTCTATCTAATAGACGCATTGGTGCTAGTGACCAAAGTGACAATGGAGGCAGCAGGCAATGACACATTGCAAGGATGCCTTTAACTGACTTTGATCCAGTGACTTTGAGTGCAGGGGCAAGCGGAATTGCACAAGGTGGCTCAAACACATTCTCTCTGATGTCTTTCTTTCCAGGGGATCAACTGCTTATGAGGAATAGCCATTATTTATATTTAAAAGAGAATTATACTAGTAGGAATGCATGTAATTATGTAATTAAACTGGAAACTAACCATGCAAAACCACACTGCTTTAGATACATATGTTAAATACAGTAGGGCAAATTTTGTATTGACTTATACCCATTCAACATCATCAACTTCAGTGGGAGTTCTTATTGTAAATCAGAAAATTTGGCCCCAATGGACCATGTCCATGCCTGATGTAACTATAGTTGGTGGAATTATACTGGAGTTTCCATATGTTTGATAGTCATATTTTGAGGTTCATTTTTATTTATTTATCATCCAGTACAGAAAAGATCAGATTTCTTCCTAGGTTTGGCATAAATTTCCACTGTTTAAATATGCTGTATGATTTTTCTAAATGGTGGGTAGTTAGTCGCCATCAGAGAATGGTGTCAGTCCTAGTCAGCTTAGCAACATAGCTACTTTGAGCACAGCAGACCTGTCCTCTGCAATCTACAATGGCCTCCCAGAGAATGTAGAGTCAAATCCAAGGTCTCTGTCCTTATCTTCAAGGTGTTCAGTGGTCTGGGCATGGGATCATTAAAAGAGGGCCTGAATCTCTGGGATTTGGACTGTAGTAGATAACTTCATTCCTAAAGCATGATGAAGCTGTCCATGGCAAGGGTAAAGCCCACCTTTGTAGGAGACAGAGCTGTCTCACGCATCAGACCAAGGCTGCGAAATGAACTCTCACAGGATCTAAGAACTGCAAGAGCTTCTTGCGGATCTTTGTTTATTTTGTGATTTGAATTTAAGAAATCAAAAGGAGGGTTAAAGTTTAGTCAGAGGTCAAGTGTAAGGGTCACATTTGCTAAATCAAAGAACTAAGACAGTGCTAAGGGAAAGTTAAAGGATAACTGAAAATGAATAACCTGCTCATGGAACAGTCCATAGCCTGAAATATACTAAACTTCTGATGAAGTTCACCACGATCAGAGTTAAGTGAGAAGAATCATCAGTTTAAGGTAACTGCAACTAGTAGGATCACCAGGTATTGGATTATTTGATTCTCACACACGTACACATAAATTTATATATATATAATGTGTGTGTATCTATATTTTAGATAATCTCTCTCTAACTCCTCAGAAAAAGGAGTTTGGATTTACCTAATTCAACACAGAAATAAAATGTCTACATCACTAAAACTGGGTTTGCTGAGCTGGCAAAGGACTACAATAGGGGCTTATCTGGAGCCACTCTCTTTAAAGATAAACCCATTAGAATTAAAGCAAATTGCATGCTATGCCTAGAGCACCTTCATGGTGCAGATATCAAGTACTTCTTTGAGTGTATACTACACATGAGTCTCTGAGGCCATGAGGTTTCCTAAAACACCATGCAAAACTTCAAGGACATGTAAAGTAATCCAGTGTAAATCCACAGGTTCATATTAATGCCACTTTTTTCTGGAGAATCCAAATCCATAAAGCAAAGCAGTTTAAATTATTATGCGTTAGAGATTATAGTAATACATCCTAAAACACCACACATTTCTTCTGAACTACTATGTGCTATTCCTTCAAACAAAGGCAATGTGATTAGCGTTTTCACACAGCCATTTATCAGAAGCTGGCAACTCCCCCCCCCCCTTTTTAAAAAAACAGAGACAGTACCATCTTTATGCCAATGACTCACAAATCCATCTCCCTACTCCTAATCTATTTAATCCTGCATCTCTGCTGGCTACGCTGATGTCTCCTCTTGGGTGAGTTGCCATCAGTTTTGATGATCAGAAGCTTCATCTGAACTTTGTCATACCTCTACATTCCTTCTTTTTAGGCACTGTTGACAATACCACCATTCTGCTTCTCAAGCAGGTCTAATTTAGGGTTATCTTTGATGCTGCCCCCCACACATTCAGATAACATCCAAATCTTGCCATGTCCTCCATAACGCTTCCAAATCCAGCCTTGTGATCACACCACAAAAAACTTTTATTCAGGCCCTCATCACCTCCTGCCTTGGCTACTGCAACCTGCTCCTCCCTGGCCTTCCTCAACCCCTATTCAGCTCCCTACCCCTCAAAATGCTTTTGTTAAAAATGGTCTTCCTGGTCCAAATTTTGACCATATCATCTGAGTCCTTTGACCATATCTGTCTGAGTCCTTCCACCAGCTCCCAATTCTCCATCACATCAAACTCAAACTTGTCCTAATTTTTCAAAGTCCTTCACAACTTATCCTGACCTACCCACTCTTTCAGGGCCGGCTTTAAGCCGATTCGTCCGATTCCCCGGAATCGGGGCCCCCGCTCCGTCTGTGTTGGGTAGAACTCCAGTGGGACTTTTTTTTTTTTGCTCGGACAAGTCCAGCAGGAGGGTGCGGGGCCCCGCCGTCATTCTTCGCGTGAGGCCCCGCACCCACTAAAGCTGGCCCTGCACTCCTTTACCTTATTGCATTGCACAACAATGATGCTGGTCGTAATAGCTATTGTCCACCTCCCTACAAGGGCCTTCATGTTTTCTGCCATGCTGTCTGTACTTTCATGCATGGACATCCTTCCAGAAACTAGTCCATAAGCCATTACTCTGTTCTTTTAATTCCACCTCAAGACTCAGTTCTACCATGATACCTATGGGAAATTGCCAACTAAAAATGGTTAGTTTGGTTGCCAGTGGAGATTAAAAATAACTAAAATAAATAGATACCAGTAAAGTAACTCAGTGCCATTTAACCAGGCACATGACTAGTCTAGTTTCAGAGTAGTAGCCGTGTTAGTCTGTGTCAGCAAAAAGAACAGGATTACTTGTGGCACCTTAGAGACTAACACATTTATTTCAGCACAAGCTTTTGCATCTGAAGAAGTGGACTGTAGTCCATGAAAGCTTATGCTGAAATAAATGTGTTAGTCTCTAAGGCGCCACAAGCAATCCTGTTCTTTTTGATGACTAGTGTATGTAACCACACGTTCTTATCACTGTTACCTTTGTCCTTCTTTCCCAGTCCCTCTGATGGTTGGTAACCCTCACTTTTGATTCTATATAGGTTTTCATATTACCCGCATCACCGTAGTATCACTTATCACATCATGTCCCATATGAGATATTAAACTCTTTGCACGGGGACTGTCTTACTATGTGTTCATGCAGCACTTAGCTCGAGGGAGCCCTTATCCAGACTAAAGCCTCCAAGTGCTTCCATATAACAACTAAATAGTATCAAATCAGGAAAGCTTGGCCATGATTTTCAAACCTGGATGCCCAAAGATAAGTGCTTAAATTTGGATTTAGAAACCTAATTAATTGGCCTGATTTTGAAAAGCACTGAGCATCCAGCAGCTCTTATTGACTTACTACTACCCATTCTACTACTCACTGACACTGTGACCTTGGGCAAGCACTTTCTTATTTTTCCTGCTTTACCTTATTTTAGCCATCTGAAAAATAGGTATAATTTGTCTCTCTCTTACAAGAGCATGGAGCAGTGTTCGTTTGTCTGATATAGTATCATAGTTATGTTCACTTTGAGGACTTCAGATCAAAGGTGCTACATAAGAGCAAAGCAATATTAAACACCTTTTATCTGAAAATGGTAGAGGTCTGTTGTATATCTGAGTCCAGCTTAGCTATTTAGAAGGTCCTTACCTTTAAAGAAGCTATGCTTTATAGAAGTAAAAAGGGTGTGCACACACATCAGGTAGGGGAGGAATGTAAGGACGTATTACTGGATTATGCATCCCTGGAGGACAGAACCTGTTTGTATAATCAGACGATATGCCTTAAGTAGTCTTTAAAGAAAGTCAGATTTTGTTTAAAAGAAAAGAAAAGAAAAGAAAAGAAAAGAAATAGGGAGGCTTCATTAACTAGACTGACAGGCTCCATAGATCTCTCAAGTGTTTAAATTAAGGATTGCAAGTTCTTGAAACTTGACAAGGAAGGCACAATTGGTACTGTTTGCTGTCTGAACTAGAGGTAAGTGCAAATTAAGCTCTTCCTCTCTCTATTATAAATATACAGCTCCTGTTCTCAAAAGTTTAGTGAAGAAAGGGGCTATTGTGTTTTCTTTAATTATTTGAGGACTAAATGAAAATTTTAAAGTGTCAAATAACTAGAATTTTGAAATGTGCAAAGTACTCAACTGAAGCTCATTCTAATAAGTAGTATTTGGTATTTACCCCAAAATCCTCACTGAATATTATCAGAAACTGAGTTAAAAATCGGTAATTCATAGACATTGATGGAGGTTAGTGTTGCAAGAATATGAGCAGTATGCAGTACTTTAAAATATATCGAACTATAACTCTTCTTACTATAACTGTTGGTCTCACTAGGACTATTTGTGGATTTAGATTCAATTTATCTGAAACTCATGGTGCCCTTAAGTGTAGTACCTTTTCTGAATTAGGAATTCTTATATAGTATGAATCAAATCCTACTCTCTTTTAAATGGGTATAAATATAGCACAACTCCACTGATGTAAATGGAAGCTATATCAGATTTACACTGGTTTAACAGAGAGCAGAATTTATCTTATCATGGAAAATAGTTATCGGTGGACTGACAAGCAAGGTAGGTATGGAGAAATGTTATGATCAAAAGCCTGTGGATGCTTAGAGTTTAGTCTTCAGAAGATTGGAGTCTTCAGAAGAGCTCTCATTGACTTCAGTTGGTGTTTTGGGTGCTAAGGATGTCTGAAAATTGGGCTCATCTTGCTTCTAGTGCACTTTTAGTGATATTGAGTTGTAGTCTCAATTTAGCAAGACAATTACTACAGAATTAATTATGTTTAGCTAGTATCTTGGATATCAGAGGTGTGCGAGAGCATGCATGGAGTATCCCAATGAAGTGAATCCACCATAGACGAGATGCAATTATGAGATTTCCCCTGTCTCTATCAGAGGTATCAAGTGCTGTTACTGAAAATATGGGGTAGAAATTATTCACACAACATACAATGGAAAATTGAAAAGCTAGCATAAGACTTTTGCTTTGTTTTCAAACAAGCACTAGGCCCACGCCTTATGAGGAAAATAGTCTTACTCTCTAACAATATCTTGTTTACATGATTTCCCCACACACACTCCTACCCATGATCAAAGGCTATTTTTTTTTAAAGTACACATTGAAGCGATTTTTAGATCTGATAACTTCTCCTAGGGAAGACCTTTCCCTCACGCCTTTGTTAACAAATGGTCAAAAGCAAATGAAATATTATGCTTAAGGAGGTTGACAGAACATGCACTCACATTTTCTTTTATAGCCCCAAAGCCCCTTTTTTATTTTCAGAAGGGGAAAAAATATTTTGGCTGCTTCTGTCACCTGGCTGAAGGGGGAAAAAAAAAAAGAAGAAAAAAAAGTTACTGTGTGCAGTTAATATCGAACAGCAGCCATCTCCAGATGATCCCTGCTGCATCCAATTTCTGCCAAAATGCTTTCTGTTAAACCTCCATCAAACAGACACACGGCGCACAAAAGAAAACCTCATCACCAAGGGAAACTAATCCACCGGTGCGCAATGTAAGCCTGTCAACTTTTTATTATAAGAAGTCATCACTCATTTCAGTGAAGATTAAAAGTATGACTAAATTGAGAAAATCCTCTTAGCCATTCGGAATTTTAATAGAGGAGAAAAGGGGGTGAGTAAAATTTAAACTCTGCGCGTGTGTGTGTCTGTATATGCGTGAATATTATATTTTGTTTTAAAATTATACAAATATAATGTGTGTGTGTGTGTGTGTGTGTATGTATAGATATATAGATATATATATACACACACACACACGCACACTTTCTCTCTCTCTGTGTATGAGAATGGATCTTGGAAATAAGACACCCATAGCTGTCCCCCCACCCCAATCCCTTCAAAAAAGCCTACCAAAAATTCATACATAAACATGTAGCCTTGTAGTACGTTTTCTCAGTTACCACAGACAAACAGTTTCTGATTCAGACGAGCTTAAGAGATAAGAATGGAAAATGAGTCCTCACAGCTTTAATTACATCGCCACTGGCAACAAGGTGTTACAGTGCCAGAATGACAATTGCTTTTACTCAGAGTATGGATTCAGGGTCAATATGCTATTTCATCGTAGTACACCACAGTAGATGAGCACCATGTTGTTTCTATATTGGCCTTGCACTACTTTATCCCTGCAGGTAAAGTTAGTCTGATGTGCAATTAGAATTACAGATAGATATATACACTTGTATTTAACTGATGCTTGTTTTTGCAGATTATGCTGAATGCAGTATGTTTCACTTAGAGTTGAAAATGTGGGCAATCTTTTGCATTCAAAGACCATAATCATATTCCCATTCCAAAAAGTTTACCTGTGTTAAAGCAGAATTATTGCTCTAGTCAGTTTAAAGTTTGAAAATGATCAGACAGTATCTCTAAAGTCTTCAAATGATATTCAAAATACCCAGAAAGCTTTGTGACTCTTATAGTTCTCCCCACTCCATCCAATGTATTTGTTTAGCTATCTTAATATTAAGACCAACATTGTAAAAATAAGTTGAAGAGTTAAATTCTAAGATTTACAAAAAAGCATCAATATAAATCTTCATGTTTCTTGGAAGACAAATACATAAGCACCTGAAGTCAAGTCCCCATCTACCAGGAAGATAAACTGCAACTGTATCTTACCTTGTGCAGTTACACAGGCACCAATTGGCAGGGAACTGAGTTGAAATTCGTTCTGCAAATCACTGAGGGCTGTAAGACCAGACAACCTGCCTCTTAGAGCATAGCAGAACACTGATGCTGACACCTTTGGGAGAGGCAGGGAAACCCGTCAGCAGTTTCAGCGTCTTCCAGCCCTTTGATTAAGTTTTTATTAAAAAAAAAAAAGAAAAAAAAACTTGCTAAACCTTTTTGCTATTCAAGTAGCCCGATTTGCTAAGGGTAGACAACCAGCGAACTGTTTCTGCTTTCAGAGCCTACTTTACTTTCCATAACCTTCCTTTCCATCCAATGAAAAGCAACTGTGGCCTTTTACTAAGTAAATGAGCAAATATTTTCCCAGTGTTCACCAGGTTAGATCTCCATTTAATTAAACTGGCTCATTATGTCCCTATCTGATTAGCAGACTAGAATCAATTATTCAATGCACAAACATGGCTGCAGGAGCTAGAGGTGTATACAGAGCTGTTCATTTAATTCCAAGGACACTAATTAGGTACAAAGCAAGCAATAACTTTAACAATTGCAGGCACAAGCATACATGCAGTACAGGACAAGGGCGGGGGGAACCTAGGTGTTCATTTTCTTAATAAGCTGGATTCTCTTCCCCCTAACAGGGTCAAGAAAAAACAGAAAGCGAGAGAGGATGAAATGTAGATCAAGAAAGCTAAGCATCCAGGAAATACCCCTTGGGATTTGCATATGTAATGGTGTGCTGCTACTTTTGTACTTTATAATCAAACAGTAGGCAATTATCCAAATTATTGACAGCAGATTTCTCATTTCAACTGCAAATTAAGGCCATTAATAAAGCTTTCTAATGCAAAAGTGACTAATTAACTAATGGAATGGAACTCTGAAGCCGTGATATCAAAACCAGTCCACCACATATTGTGGAAACACAGGGGAACTAATTAGTTTAATTATCAAAACAGCTAATTAAAATTACACAGTTGCCTAATTAGTTCTTTGCATTTTTTCTCCGGTTTAATTGACAGGATGGAGTTAAATAGGTAACCGGCCTCAAAGAAGGAAAGGGAAAAAGAAGGAGAGAGAGAGGAAAAAAAAAAGGAGGAATAGCTTCTGCTGAATATTTTAGCTGATGTTATCTCATTCATGTGGCAGACCAGTAACAGGAAAATAAATGACTCTCATCCTTTTGGTAAGCAACTCCAAATTTTCCAGACATAAATCTGCCCTCAGAGTAAGCTATCTAAACAGATTTTCATGAAGTTAAAAGGCTTGGATGTCTTGATGCATCCAAAGGGTCATGGCTGGCCCATATTTTGGGGAGGACAGTGCAGTTTTTCTGCACTAAGTTAATTTTTCACTTTGTTTTATTTATACCTTACTCTATGTGTGGTGCTATAGTCGTTGTCAAGAGACACTGGAGGATAATAGAACAAAAAATAGTTCCTTGCTTTGTGGTGGTAGAAGAAATTCTAAGCAAGGAAATACTTATGTACAAGTGATGTTTGCTCCTCAAAAGGGTCAGAGTTCAGGTTTGGTTCTTATTTGTACTGCCCAAGATCTTTGACTGTAGAATGGGGCTGCAAATCTTGAGAGAAAAGATCTTCTAACAAGGGCTGTATCAACACTGTGAAAATCCACAAAATTCCCTTCAGTTTTAACATGGGATCAGCTGAAAACTGGTGGAAGCTGCTGTTTTGGGACAAGTCTCTGCTTCAGCAACCAAGACTTTTTACTACTATTTCTATTAACTTGCTGAAGAGCAAGTCTAATTGAAATGATGATAACATTTGTGCCAGCTGTTGGAGACTTGTCTATATTGCAGCTCCTGCCAGTTTCAGTACTGGGTCATCTCAGCCCATGTTAGAAATAATAAGGCGATATATAATATACGCTCAGCAGCTTCCACCA
Organism: Macrochelys suwanniensis; assembly: GCA_033296515.1. Classification (NCBI taxonomy): domain Eukaryota; kingdom Metazoa; phylum Chordata; order Testudines; family Chelydridae; genus Macrochelys; species Macrochelys suwanniensis. Next base: position 232,954,605 of record CM065775.1, on the reverse strand, counting down.
GTTTCAGCTGAATCCATCTTAGAACTGGGGGGAATTTTAAAAGTTTCCCCAAAGTTGATCAAGACCTTGTTACAGTGTCTCTTTGCTTAAGATTTTCAGATCCTTTCTGTGGTTAAAGGTCTTGGACAATTTCCCTAATGTAGGCAAGGCCAAGATTTCTGGCACTTCTACTTCTAGACCTGGCTGGAAACACTGCATTATATTATGGTATTTCAAGTCTGTCTGAAACTTGGAAATGGACAAGTGAAACCATGAAAACTAAAGATGGGCAGGCACCAGGGTAGTTTAGATTTACAGCCTAAATGAAAAAGGAGGCTTTTATGCTTTCTAGATTGTTTGCAGGTGGGTTAGATACTTCAGCAAAGATTGCAGTATAAATATCTAGATAGATATTTCCTATGCTTAATTTTGACTCGCCAAAAAAGAAATATTGTGGTCCCTCCTGTTTAAATCTGTCCTTGCCCTACTTCTAGAACTACAGGAGGAATAAAGTGTTTTTTTTTTTTTTAAAGCAAACCCTTACACCCCCACTGCCAAAAATGAGAGCTTGCAGCAACCAGTCATCAAAATTTGAAAACTTCACACAGGTAACCAAAAATCACAGTATCAGAATTGGTGTGTGTGTGGGGGGGACCTTCTAAAAGAATGTAGAGGAAACCAGCATTAATGCCCTGTAACTTAAGTCTATGCTGAAACCCAGCATCTGTTGACGACTCTCTCTGGGTGTTGGGAGAGCCATGAAAACTCAATTGGAAGGGGCAAATGGTGAGGCGCTGTTTTTATCCTTCTCCTTGGCATTTAGAGAGGAGACCTTGGATGGATTCACCACCTCCCACACTTGCAATGATTGCAGTGAAATGGTGGATTCCAACAGTTCTACGATCGATAATTATATACATTTCCTGGGATCTTGGATAGGAAATGAAGTGTTGTATCCACTTCCAGAGCAAAAGCCCTGTAGCCATCATTAAAATGAGTCCTAGTTATATGAGCTGCTCTTTCTGACCTTCAAAGAGAGAAGGACACTTTCAAGGAATTATGACAAATAGCTTTACCTGAGGTCCATTTCTTGGAAAGAATGGAGGAATTGTCAAACATTTCTGAAATTAAAGATTGCACTTGAGTTCCATTCTAATTCCACCCTTCCTATGGTCCTTCCCTGCCCTCCCCCCGCAATACAAATTTAGGAGTGGGTGGAATTAAAAAGAGGTGGCCAGGTGTTGAGTGGTGTTGCTATAGCAAGAAACTAGTCATGTGGTGGCAGGAGGTTCCTGTGCAGCCCATTGGCGGTGAAGGCAACTGGGAGAGAATAGGTGTAGTAGCAGTAGGGAGATATGGGGATAAGATGTTGTGTCAACCTGGCAAAAGGAAGTGAGTATGGGAGAAGCAAGAGGAGACATGGCATATGCTTTCCCAGTGGCTTACATGACTATTTTCTAGATTGCTGCATTCCAATATTCTTCTACAGAGCCAGGCATGCAGCTGTGGCACATTTATTCTGAACTCTGAAAAGGTGGTGTGGGTGAGACTTGGGTCTGCCATATTAGCATGGTAGATTCAAGTTCTGGTTCTTCCAGAAATGATGCTTAACCTCTTAGTTATACTATCTATGAAGTGAGGCAAGGGCAGAGGGATAGAGGAAGGGACAGACTGCCTACCTTTTAAGGTAGACTTATGAGGACTTGGTCAATAAGAAGGGCTGTGATGTGCATAGAATTATGAACACCAGCTAGTGGAAGAGCTGAGATAGGAACTCATAGCCTCAGCCTGGCTCCAAGTCCTCCACTCCTTCCCATAGGCCAAAGAGTATGTCACCGATATTGTTTTGCTTTTGTACTACAGAGAGTGCCATGGAGCTGGGAGCATACTCAATGCAGTTAGCATGTAAGGAATTCTGGGGCTGGGAGCATGTTTAGTGAAAATGGAACATTCCGAGATTTAAGCAGCAAGCCTCTAACACAGTTGCCTGATGTGCACATGCTGTGCCTGCAAACATCCAGAAGGCAAACCTCAGCAGATGATAAATTTGCTTATGTTTACATAAATTTACATACATTTATGTGAAGTGAACAAATGGAAAAGGGGAACAGACCTTCAGCATTTCATTATTTTAAAAAAACTAACCTTCCCTACCCACCCCCATTTTCTATTTGCTCCATTTGCGGCTCCATCAGCACAGCTCTCATTCGCTGCCCTAAACCAGGAGGAGGCAGAGAATTGGATCAAGGGCAGAGGGGGATTTTCCCTATAAACTAGGGAGCCCCAATCCCACAGGCAGCTCTCCAGTAGTGATTTTATGAGGCTTATAATTTGATCATGAAAATTCATCCCCATTTGGAGATAACAAGAAGAACCTTTTTGACCCTGGGACCTATCCCCTGCCACTTTTTAAGAGCCAACACTAAAGGATGGGGTGAAAGATCTCCTTAAAGAAACTGTAGAAATGTTTCAAAAACAATAGCAAAGGCTTTCTATTCCCCCACAATATTCTCAGGAATGGATAAACTGTTTTGGTGAAAATGTAACCAAAAATTGAGCCTGAGGCAGAAACCCAATATGAAAAATTTTAACCCAAACTTCATGTTTGTCGACGTTATAAGCCACTGAAACCTGGTGCTTAGGCAACCTTATCTATAGGCATCACATCCAGCTCCACTAGTAATACTTTACAGATCTTTTGACAGTAAAAGGGACTAAGAGACCATGAAAAGGATAAGGCACTGAGAGCTTGTATTTAACATTTAAATTATCCTTATTTCAACATTACTTAACTAGCACAACACCAACTGGAGTCTGGTGTTGACTGTAGCCTGCTGTCCAGATGCCCTGCTTTCAGTTTCAAACAATATTACATTAATGCATGCAAGGGAACTTTTAGTGTGCACCAGCACAGTCCACGTGGGCTAGTTAGTGCACAGCACACTAGTGCGCACTAGAATTTATAGCCCTCCAGTGTGGACTAATACACAGTGTAGACAAGCTCTTAGATAAGCACAAGGAAGCAACCCAAGGGAAGGGTTTGAAGAATCCTGCCTTCAAGGCCACAAAGTAGTTCCACAGAGGCTGCTCCAATCTAAAGGCTGTATTATGCTCTGCAGCCCAAGCGTGCTCCTTTCATAGTGGGGAGAAGCAATGGAGGATCAGTGCAGCAGTGGATCTTGGGCACTTTGCATAGGTGGGAGTATATGCTTTTAACTGAATATTTTAAGAATACTATGGACAGACACCTCATTCTAGTGGGTTGAATACTAATGAATGCACAAAACGAATATATGTCGCAAACAAAAACTACTTTTAGTTGACAGTTAAGGTTGAAGCAGGACACACGCCATCCACTCCAAACCTTAAAAACCTAGAAAGATGGGGAAAGAGGTGCTTTCCTTCCCACCTTCATATTCCCTTCAATGCTGTTGATAACAACACTCTGGCACTCCATAAGGCTTTGCACTTCCATTTTCAAAAGATATCCAAAAACAATGGATATCCCAACTTCACTTAACTGGCACTCGCGTGCAAAACCTTAGCAATGACATCATATGCTTTTAGATCAGTTATATGTACAAATCAGCACATCTGAGTGTCACACATTCCATGCATATTATGAAACTATTTTTTCATTCTTATACATACCTAATTTCACAAGTGCACAGTAGTAGTAATTAATCTAAGACCAAAATTAGGACAATGCCCATGCATCCATGTAAGCTTTTCTCAGTCTACTGCAGTGTGCAAAGGCCTCTTCTTATCTAATTCTGTCCAGCATGCTGAGAGGTTTGGCAAGAGCCTTGACCAGTAGGGCTTGGCAAGGGTCTGACATATTTAGCCAAGTCTTTCTCCCTATACCTTACCAATAAGGATGACAGCTGCCAGGCCCTGTCGTCCTCAAATGGTGTTTTTTAAAGGTTCCTTTCTCAACTGTTGCCACTGACTGAGGAGTAGTGAGTTCTGGTTTCTGGGTCAGCAGTTTTGTGTGTATCACATGCATTTACCAAGACTCCCTTGTAAAATGTAGGCCTGAAGTGATCATTTCTAATAAAGTCACTCAATGTACATACGTGTGCAATATATAGTGCTTTCCTTTTGTTCCAAACAAGTCTTCTCACTTGGACTGAAATAAGCAACTGGTCTGGACATCATAAGACCACCAGAGTGCTGCTTATCACGGCTCACAGAGCATATGGCATGATGGTTTGAGAAGATACAAAGATATTAACCCTCTCACTACCATCCAGAGGTGCAGAATTTCTTGGATCAAGTATTCACAGCTGTGTGTTGTTTCTTAGCAGGCCTTTATTTAGGTGAGGAATCATCTTTTCCAGTATGGCAGAACATGCTGTGGAGTCAGCCCCTTCCTTAGTTTTGCGGCCTCTCTGATATTTACTCATAGGGCTCCCCCCTCTTCTAGGCAGCACAACCTCTTATGCTGCTGGCTAGTGAGGAACTACTCTGTCAATAATTGGCTGATTCTGAAACCCCCAATAAGTAGGCCACTCCCTTCTAGAAGGGTGACCCATAACCTATTTAACCTTTCTTAAGGAGTGCTTATAATGTGAATAGCAGTGTCTAAATAACATAACTTTTAACAATGGCCATCTTTCTCTTTCATGGGTTGCCAGCCTCAAGCTCTCTTTTATCATCTCACTCAAATGTTTGGCCTTCATTATTATTAAATGTTAACTTTTATACAGCCAGTGATCAAATTATCCAGTAGTACCTGTCTAAACTAGAGCGGCCAGAATCAAAACCCTTGATCTAAATACACCCTGGTGGTCTTTCAATTGAGGAGAGAAATCAAAATCCAACCCAAATCTGGACAAGAATTTCACATATGGCCACTCTCTGTATAATGGGTCAAAGAAAAATTCTGGATTCAAACACACTCAAACATTGGGAATCCAGATTTTCTACTTTACATCCATTTCTAATCTAAGGTGATCAATACTTGTCAAAATAAAGGACGTAAGTGATTATCTTTAATACAAAGGATGTGATTCCTGAAGATTAGATCAAACAAGATGTAGGACCAAAATCAGCAGTGACTGAAAAGTGATAGGCACTGTGCCAGGTTCCCCATAAATAGGTAAGTATGTTATTACATGGGTTTTTTTTTTATATGGGGATTTAATTTGGCACTGAATATTAATGTAAATGCACAAAAAAGATAAATGCAGGTAACCTTGGTTGGCTGTAAATAAGATCTTTGGGAATTTGTAGTCTTGGGTGATGAACTAACCTTTGTTAGGAGGGAAGTTATAGGCCATAATCCTACTACCACACTCTAACCCACTCACATTTAAAAAGAGGGAGTTGTTGTTATGATAAGAAAAAGATGCATCTTTTTCGGTCATTAAAATATCCCTTTCTATGTTCACTCAAAATGCCGACATTTATAGTAGCAAGGAACTAAAGGAGGCATTGTTGTTAATCTTTTAACCTGATATAATCCCTGTGGCTTGATGCTCTAGCAGGTAAGGAGCTCTATGTTCCCATCGATTGAACAGGAGGAAGAACGGCTACAGATTGCTATTTACCCAGAACTCCAGGTGGACAGACAAGGAAAGGAGTTCTCTGCCCCATCTATTAGTGAACAAGGGGAACTATGGCTAAAGAGAGAGCTTCATCTGCATAAGCTATTTACCCCAAATTCTTCCAGTGACATTTTAGCAGTCATCACAACGGTGCACAAAATCAGAATTACTTGAGCAGTGGAAAGGCTGTGAGAGAGCAGGGGAAGGGCTCCTGCCTAGTGGCAAGGATTCTGCTTAAGGGTCTATATGTTACTGGCTCCCTTCCATTGAGGGTCTTGCATGACTGGGAGAAGTCTTTGGTAGGAGATGTTGTAGAGGGGCCTGCTCAGTGGGTCGAAAAGCAGAGAGCATTGTTTGTTGAAGCCACAGAGGACAGGGGTAAACAGTGAGGTGGCAAAGTTTGCAGATGATACTAAGCTGCTCAAGATAGTTAAGACCAAAGCAGACTGTGAAGAACTACAAAAAGATCTCAAAACTAAATGATTGGGCAACAAAATGGCAAATGAAGTTTAATGTGGATAAATGTAAAGTAATGCACATTGGAAAAAATAACCCCAACTATACATACACTATGATGGGGGCTAATTTAGCTACAACTAATCAGGAAAAAGATCTTGGAGTCATCATGGATAGTTCTCTAAAGATGTCTACTCAGTGTGCAGCAGCAGTCAAAAAAGCAAGCAGGATGTTAGGAATCATTAAAAAAGGGATAGAGAATAAGATGGAGAATATCTTACTGCCCTTATACAAATCCATAGTGCGCCCACATCTTGAATACTGTGTACAGTTGTGGTCTCCTCATCTCAAAAAGGATATACTGGCATTAGAAAAGGTTCAGAGAAGGGCAACTAAAATGATTAGGGGTCTGGAACGGGTCCCATATGAGGAGAGATTAAAGAGGCTAGGACTTTTCAGCTTGGAAAAGAGGAGACTAAGGGGGGATATGATAGAGGTATATAAAATTATGAGTGGTGTGGAGGAAGTGAATAAGGAAAAGTTATTTACCTCTTCTCATAATAAAAGAACGAGGGGCCACCCAATGAAATTAGTGGGCAGCAGGTTTAAAACAAATAAAAGGAAGTAGTCAACCTGTGGAACTCCTTGCCTGAGGAGGCTGTGAAGGCTAGGACTATAACAGAGTTTAAAAGAGAACTGGATAAATTCATGGAGGTTAAGTCCATTAAGGGCTATCAGCCAGAATGGGTAAGAAATGGTGTCCTTAGCTTCTGTTTGTCAGAGGGGGGTGATGGATGGCAGGAGAGAGATCACTTGATCATTACCTGTTGGGTCCACTCACTCCGGGTCACCTGGCATTGGCCACTGTCGGTGGACAGGATACTGGGCTGGATGGACCTTTGGTCTTACCCAGTAGGGCCTTTCTTATGTTCTTAAAGCTGAAATCACTGTAGCTGAGTTAGATGATGGAGCCTAAGGAGAGAACCAAGAAGCACTTCCCAAGGGACTGGAAACAGGCCTGCATGATTGCATTGCAGACTCTAGGACTACACTACCCACTGACCCAAAACAGTGAGCGGGTTTTAGCAGATGGGGAAGGGAGAAGTGGTAACAGGGCATTTGCCCATTGGAGGTTCACACTGGTGGGTAGAAAAACAAATAAATGGTCTGCTGCCAAAGTTACTGTGGCGGAATGTTTTACGTATTCATTTCAATACACCGTTGTGTGTTTCCCCACATTAATGCTGTGTTTCCTTACAAAGTTTTTCTTGTTTCATACCTGGACTCAGCACTTGTGAGTGTGGAAACATTGCCTCTTGGTTACACCCAGGAAGGTGTTTGTGATCCCAGAAATTCTGGGTTGCGGGCTCAAGCTGGTGGCGTTTGTTACATTTAAGAGAGTCCCGCAGCTATTTCAATCTAGACCTTCTTGCTGCTCACAACACCTAACAGAAGGGGTTACACTTATAATCCAACAGTTAACTTCATGCAGATTTATGCATAGTAGGAAACTAATGGGTTTGTGTTCAAAGTGGTTGCTCTTCAACATAAGCACCAGCAAGTATGCTCCATCTTACGCTTTATCTGAGCATAGTTCCTAGTGGAGTCAATTTCAGGGTAAGGAATTGTAGTACTAACATCCTGTTACAATCTAGTGACTGATACAAAGGGCAAGCATCACTGGAATGAGTAAAGCCAGTTTCATTTCAGAAATTTGTGGTAAAAGGTGAAAGAAGTGAGAGGAAGAGTGGCAAAAGGTGGGGGGAGCATAGAGAGGGGAGAGAAGACAGAAAACAATAGGAGGAGCAACAGCAGAAAAGAAAACGAGACAATATATGTTGGCAGAAACAGCACCTCATGTTAGTCACCAACAAGAAACACTACCTCCATTAAAGCCAAGTCAGATATGAGGAAGTGGCAGGAGACACCTGAGAAAGATGGGTCATCTCAGCTCTGGGAAACTAAAATGGGGGCACGGTGCTTCCTTTTAGCCCTCTCTTTCTTGTCCCCACTAGGGCAAGGTCCTGCTTCATCTAATTTTCAAAAATTAATGATGGGAAACAAAAACCAACTACCCTATTTATAAAGTTAAGGAGTCCAGTAGCACTGGAGTGCTTTTCTGAGTGGATATAGTTTGCCTTGCTGAGGGACACATTTTCTCTGGGGACAGGAGTTAATTTATCTTCATGTTAGCTCCACCTGGAAATTGTCATGAGCAGAGAGAACAGCTAGTTGTACTAAGCTGAGTATGTGTGTGCAGTGTTTTTATGGAATATACTGACAGCTAGTAACTGAACCTAATCCATCAAACTCATTTCACCTAAGACCTTCAGTATAACTCCAATTCTGATCTTTAAGGTAAAAGTGTCACAAAGCTACTTAATTCCTAACCTTTTGTTTTCCAGCATGTAATGCTTTTTATCTTCTTTTTATTTTTTTCCCTCCAAAAATACTGTTTCCTTCAGTCAGTGGACTTTTGGGATTGTGGTCCATGCATTTATATATATACATATTTTAAATTAGTAGTAGTGCAAAAGAGACTACTTGTTGGATATGACCTACTGTAATGTAAACTTTATTCTCCTTTATGTAATCCAGTCCACCACACATTACACCAATGAATTGATACTACTATCCCATCGTGGTGTATTGATAATTCAGTAGGTTCTTTCCTCTGAGTTCTTACTCTGGGACATTGATTAGATCGTGCTTTACTGCTGAAGGTACCATTTTTCAAAATGATGTGAAGCAAGGTCTTGATCACTTGTGGTCACTAACATTTTCATTATGACTTTTGCAAGAGCAGGAATCTCAGTCCAAGAACAAGCAAAATTCCAACAGCTGTGTCTGGCAACATTGGTATTACATGTCAACGCTAGCATCAAGGTCCCAACTATGAATGCTGCCTTGCTCTGTGTCTGATACCAGTGACAGCTGAGTGGGGTAGGAAAGAATCAAGTTTTGGAGAAGACTTCTCACATTTCTTCAAAACAGCTCCAGCTCTCTTGTTCCACATCCACTTAAAGACTCGTCATCCTCTCTCAGATGTTTTGCTGGGATAGGCGAAAACATATGTGGTTTTTTTTTTTAAGTTGAAAACAATTAAAAAAAATAAAATTAAAATCCGAGCAGGAATGGAATAGGCAACCTTACTGACACTCTGTGTTGAAGAGCTCCAGCACCAGCTGCTTATGTTTGCTATTCCACACACTCTCTCCTGGAGTTCTGGTCTTGTGGCCAACGGATGATCCTAAACTCAGATCCATGATGGCAATAGGAAGAGCTGCTGGCATGGGTCTGCTTTTAATATGGCCTGGGACTAGCCAGTGTGAGAGACTGACTCTCATCCCATGATTTGCTGCCACAGTTGTGGCCAGCGGAGAAGATGATGTCACGTTCCCACTTGATACAAGGAGTGTTTGGTAGGGAGGCTTCAGAGTTGCAGGGATCTGAATTGCTCATTAATCCCTGGCTCAAAATAGCCCAGATCTGGCTATTTTCAAGGACGTTTCAGGTCTGATTTGCTTTTATCTGGCATTTGTAAAGGCATAGGTGAAATGAAGTATTAGCCCATATATAAGGTTGGTAGACGCTTGAGCTGATTTCATTGCATTTTTATTTTATTTTTCTGTAATTTTAAATAACTGGCATAGTGCTTAGAACTTTCGCTGAGGAAATTACTGCATAGATGTAATAGATCTATTACTGCATAGATGTAATAGAGGAAATGATTAAGAATGGATAACTGGCAGATCTCAAATAGTCATCAATGGGGAATCATCATCGAATGGGGATGTTCTAGTGGGGTTCACATATCAGTACGAGGCCCAATCCTATTCAACTTTTTCAGCAATGATTAGGAAGTAAATATAAAATCACTGCTAATGAAAATTTGCCAGCTGAAGCAAAAATAGGCAGAATGGTATATAATGAGAACAGGGCAGAGTGATCTGGATCACTTGGTAAGCTTAGTCAATTCAAATAAAACATGTTTTAATATAGCCAGATACAAAGCTATACATCTAGGAACAAGGAATTAAGGCCATACCTTTAGAATTGGGGGTCTGTATCCTGGAAAGCAGTGACTCAGAAAAGGATCTAGAGGGACATGTAACTCGACATGCACTCCCAGTGTGATGCTGTGGCAAAATGGGCTAATGGGATCCTTGAATGTGTAAGCTGAAGAGGTAGTGAGTAGGATAAAGGAGGTAATTTTTACTTCTGTATATGGCATCGGTGAGACCAGTACAGGACTGCATGCAATTCACATTTTAATACAGATGTTGAAAAGTTGCAGAGGGTGCAGAAAACAGCCACAACAATTATTTGAGAAAATGCCATACAGTGAGAGATTTAAAAAGCTGAATGTAAGAAGTTAATACAAAAAAGAAGCTCATGAGGTGACTTGATTACACCTCATTACGCAAGGTAGAAGTACCTTCATGGAGAGAAAATACGGGGTACTAACAGGCTCTTTAATCAAGTGGAGAAAGCCATAACAAGAACCAATGGCTGGAAGCTGAAGTCAGACAAATTCAAATGAGAAATAAGGCATGCATTTTTAACAGTGAGGGTGATTAGCCATTGAAACAAACTACAAGGGAACTGGTGGATTCTCCATCTCTTGATGTCTCCGGATTAAGCCTGGATCCCTTTCTGGAAGATATGCTTTGGCCAAGCACATTATGCTTTAGTCCATAATTTATTGTGCTCAATACAGGGGTAACTGGGTGAAATGTAATGGCCTGTGATTACACAGAAGATCAGACTAGATGATCAAAAGGTCCTTTTTGGCCTTAAACTCTATGAATGAATCTATGAACTTGTGAGTGGACACTTTTTTTTAAATTTATTCTAAATGTAAATAAATAAATGTTGTAATTACTTTCAGTATCAATTTGGATAATTACATTCTAAACTTTCCCCTTCTGTTTCAATTGGATACTGTATTATTCACTTCCTGTTGTATCGCTGTCTGCTATATTGGATGGATGCTGCCTCTTTTGCAGATGTATTTGGTGAGAAAGAGGCTTTGCCTTGCCATTTTTGATTTATAGTTGCAAAGGCATGGGGCATTTTAGTGAGAAGGTTGCATCTTGTAAGAATTTTCTCCTAAATCTCTGTTTTCCATTACAGAACTGTGCTAAATTGCTGTGCTTACTGTAATTAGTGATATCACTAATGTTTTTTAAAAAAAGTTAAGGTTGCAAAGTTAAGCACTCCACAGTTAGGAAATGCCAGATTTAAGGTTGCCTGCACAATCTTGATTTTGCTCTGTTATGTGTATGCATTATGATACAGTCTTTAATTATGTGATCATATACTATTTTTTTTCCACAGGACCCCTGCCTCATTCAGTGCACAGGATGGATGGTGATCACTTAATGAGCAGCTAATCAATTTTTTTTATCCTCATAGTTCAGTGTGTAGCCCTAGGCCTTATTTACTGCAGACTATTCAAACCCTGCTATGAAGACAGAATTGTTAATTTCCTTGTGTGATTTTCTGTGGCACTTATCAATATGGAGTTGAAGTGTGTCACAAGTATTGACAAATGTATCTTAATGTCACCCCTGTGAGAGGAGTAGATATTATCATAGAATGAACCCTGAGGCACAGAGATATTAAGGCCAAAAGTTTCCACTAATTGTAGGTACCCAATTTAAGATCCTAGGACTTGATTTTTTTTCAGAGGGCTTTGCATTATATAGCAATCTGTATATGCAAAGTACAGCTCCCAATGATTGCAATTGCATCTGCAAGTGCTCAAAACTTATGCAATTCAGAGTCCTGGCTCTCAAGTCAGGCACCCAGAAATAAAGATTATGCTTACTGTATTAACATGCAGTTAATGAAAAGTTTGGTTTTCATGACTAGCCCAGGAACTCTGTGGTAGAGACAGGGATAGAATCCAGTCTCCAGGGCTGCATTCAGCTGCCGTAAGTATAAGACCTCCCTTTTATCTTCCAATTTAGTTTGGGTGGGCCTACACTCACTTGACCCCATTACTTCAAATAATACACACCTTCCAACTAATGCAACAAATGAAGCAGGGATACTACAGAATTCACACTCAGAAAAAATCTATTTTGTGCACTGAATGAGGCAGGGGCCCAGTGAAAAAATGTGTCATCAATAGGGAAAGTACAAATTAAAAATTACTGAGACATCTTTAAGTCACAAGGGCCTGATGTAATACATCCTAGAATACTCAAGGAGTTGTCTGAGGAGATATCTGAGCTGTTAGCAAGTATCTTCAAAAAGTCATGGAAGACAGGAGAGATTCCATGGGACTGGAAAAGGGCAAATATAGTGTCAGTCTATAAAAAGGGAAATACAGACCAGTCAGCTTAACTTCAGTACCCGGAAAGATAATGGAGGAAATAAATAAGCAATCAATTTGCAAATACCTAGAAAATAATAAGGTGATAAGTAACAGTCAGCATGGATTTGTCAAGAACAAATCATGTCAAACCAACCTAATAGCTTTCTTTGACAGGGTAACAAGCCTTGTGGATGGGAGGAAGAGGTAGATGTGGTATATTTTGACTTTAGTAAGGCTTTTGATTCTGTCTCGCATGACCTTCTCATAAACAAACTAGGGAAAAACAACCTAGATGGAGCTACTCTAAGGCAGGTGCATCACTGGTTGGAAAACTGTTTTTAGAGAGTAATCATCAGTGGTTCACTGTCAAGCTGGAAGGGCATATCAAGAATGGTGAGACTTAGGAATCTTGGAATCCTTTCCAGGTTCTAGAGGGGGCATATCAAGTGGGATCCCGCAGGGATCAATTCTGGGTCCTGTTCTGTTCAATACCTTCATCAGTGATTTAGATAATGGCATAGAGAGTACACTTACAAAGTTTGCAGATGATACCAAGCTGGGAGGGGTTGCAAATGCTTTGGAGGATAGGATTAAAATTCAAAATGATCTGGACAAACTAGAGAAATGGTCTAAAGTAAATAGAATGAAATTTAATAAGGACAAATGCAAAGGAAGGAAGGAACAATCAGTTGCACACACACAAAATGGGAAATGACTGTCTAGGAAGGAGTACTGCGGAAAGGGATCTGGGGGGTCATAGTGGATCACAAGCTAAATATGGAGATATTTTGGCCGAAATAGTTCAAAAAATATTTAGCCTGAGGAAGACACACCTGTCATGGGAAATTTTAGCCTGAACAGTTAGTTTGACAAAGTTATAAGCAATTGAAAACAGGTTGTAATAATGGAAAGTGCTGGGCAGCCTTAATATTTGGCATAAGCCATGCCTAAAATAATATCTGTGTCTGGAGATGTAGAATTTTTAAATGAAGTTTTGCTAAAAAGAAGATAAACCAAGTATCTTTTCCAAGGTCACTCTCCTTTATGTGATACAGTAGTTCATTTAAATGTTACTAAACAGTCACAAATAGTTTTGCTTCAGTTTGTATTTTTCCTCTTGAGCCAACAGACAGAACAGAAGCAATAATCAAGACAATATTACGAAGAGAAATGTATCTCATGAGAGTCTCAGCAAGCAAAATTTTATATAGATAAATCAACCTCTTCTGACTCCTTCAACCTGTGGCTCTCACAACTCACTGCAAGGGCATTTGAGGTATTATTTATGGGTACTAGAGATCTTTTCCACTAGGCGCACCCCTCTGAAATGACCACTTATGTGTACTGTAAATATTCTGAGTACTTCAAGCTTCACTATGACACTATGTCCTGCTGTCTCCTTAGCTGGTAGCTTAAGATAGCTTTCTTTATATTTTACGTGGAACCCAGGAAGCCAAGACTGGGCATTGGCTAACAAATAGCACATTTGCATTCACAGATTTACCTGTTTACCACTAATGAATCACTGAGTGACATCCCAGCCACTGTGTGCAACTCTAACTGTTGTTCCACTCAATGGTGAATGCTCATAATGCCCCCAATCAATACTTCACAAGAGCTCCATGGAGTGAAGGATGAGTGTGACAACTTGCACAATCCTTTAAGTGGGTGCAGCATGTGCTCTTGATCATTTGTACTGAATGAATAGACATGGCTACACCTTCTTCCTTACTCCTCTTCACTCCCTTTGGTGTAGGTATTTGCACTAGTCCTATGCTCAGGAGAATACAAGGACTAAGATTGGGCTTGGCCCCTATATGGAGGTGTACTCTTTGTGTTCCCATATAAGGGCCATCACCCACCCTTGTGCTCTGATGTTTAGGAAGGATTTAATCTAACCCCTAAACCTTTATAGAGTGCATTGAACATGTTAAGTGATGCTAAGTGATTGGATGAACTTGGAAGCTGAATGGTATAGATGAGTGTAGGGACTACAATAGGATATCTAGTTGCCAAATCCAGAATACAATTGTGGGTGGAAAATTCCACTCAGAACTGAGATTCTGTGTCTGCACTAATGAAGTTTAAAGGTTCGTTTGACATGGGCTCTTAGCAAGGCCAAAAAACCCTCACATTTTTAATTAAACAAAATGGTTGAAAGAGGCTTCCTAAGCCCCACTCTGCAAGGATTGTCACCCGTTTCGAAATATAATGTCACATATACTGTAGCCTGATCGAGGATGAGTTAATAATATTGATTTGGTTTATTAGTTCAATTTAATTTTAATTAATTGTAATTAATATCAATTTAATAATTATTATTTATTAATATTAATAGTATGGGTTTAGGCTTGCCAATCTGCTTGATCAGAAGATAAATTTCTTGTCCCGAATCAGGCTCCACAGAGTTTATAAAAGGACCCTCGGGGTATGACAGGAAACTCACACTGAGACAGATATAGTCATAAAGACCTTTTATTAAAATCAGTAAAATAGTAAGTAAATGGTAAGTAAAAGTTACAGAGTTACAATGGTATTACTGTTATTCAAATACAAATAATAATGTGTTCTGCAAGACTTTGGTTAATATACTCACACCATGTTCTGGTGCTTGCCTCTGGCAGTTCTGGTTTCTCACCTCTTGAAGAGGAAACTTGCGAAAGCTAAAAAGCTAGTTTAACTTATACTAATATCTAACTATGAAATAAAACTGAGAATAAAGATTCAGGGAAACCAAGCTTGGCCTAGTTCCCTTTAAAACTTAAATTTTGAAAACAACATAAGTACGGACCATTAATAGTTAACAGCCGTCGTAGATAGCATCGATAGTCAGGTGAAGATGAAGAGTGAGCGCGCTCCCGAACGAGGGGGGGTTCGCTTCTTTTATACCTTTTTGTTACTGGAAATCCTCCTCCTTATGTCCAAATTTCATTACTCCCCCACAGAAATATTGGGGTTCACTTAGCCCATTGGCTGATATGTCTGTGCGTAGGGATGACACCTGTATACGCATTTGTGGTGTACGTGTTACATTTGTGCGTCCGGCTTTAGAAAAAGCCCCTTATGCCAATCTCTATGTCTATTGGTCTAGGTAAAGGTCATAGACAGAGGTGTGGGTGTTTCTATCTATTTGGGTAACAAGATGAAGGTTAACTTTCTGGGTGAAAGGTCTTAGATACAATCTTGCATAGCATCATCATACAGATTTTTGATCAGTAGGCCCTCTTGCGTTACAGCCAAACTAAATCTAATATAAATCTATTACAAAACATCAAATACTTAAACATATCAGAAAAGATATATCTTATGCAAGCAAGCAGATTAATCCTTAGGGCTACACTACAAAATAACACCATTTTTAAAAGATGATTTACAGACCTGTAACCAAATTAGGACAGTGATAGCCTCCCTTTGTATATGTTTGTTTGTGCTGAAAGTATCTAGAGTCCCTTACAGTACTTCTACTTTGTCTGTTAAATGATATACTTTAAAGTGTTACTGATAATTACAACAATATACAAGTCCTGCCTGAACTGTTTCACTAGAGACAGTCTGGGGGAATTAAGACCAAACCATACCAGCTGGTGTAATAGGTCAGTTCTGAATTTGACTCTCGCTCACACCTGTAACTTTTAAAATCAATATTGGTTTATTTTGTGCTAAACTTTTTGGTTTATGGCATGCAGAGAATGTTTTTGTTAAAAGAAATGGGCAACCCCATTCTCTCATCTCCCCAGGCACAAAAATAGCATATCTATACTCAAACCAATAAAGAATGCTCTGTAGATAAATACATATTGTAGCGGTAGAGTGTAAGGATTCCATTAATGCTTTAGTGATATCTTCAGTGGGGAAGAAAAAAAAAAAAAAGCAAAATGGATCCTCTGCTTTTACTCTGCCAGGTCTGTATTGAAGCAGCATTGTAATAGCTGCTGTCTTTTTGTTTTTGTTTTTTTCTGTAGGCATCACTTGTATTATAAGCGAAGGGAAAAAAATCTTCATGACATTTCCCTCTTTTCTCTCTCTTTCTGTCTCTCTTTACTTTTTTTTGTAAAGAACAGTCTGCTTCCTTTTGTTACTGTTACAATGTACCTTTACCTTCTAACTCCAAGACTAAGACTGAAATGCAATATGAAAATTTCTAATGCAACTGAGAAATATTTGCTTTATACCTCAGAAAAAGTGGCTTTAGCAGTATTGCAGAGAAATTATTGAATGTTATCGGTCATAGTGTGATTCATTATTTTACCATTGTGCTCTGAAAAGTTGCTAATACAGCTCAGAGCTTTTGTACCATGTTAGTACTGTCTGTGTGAGTTCAATTCCTAACACTTTGGTCTATCTAAGCACTGTAATTATTTGTACGCCAGCCTCTTGAATCTCCCTCTCCTCTCCCCCATCATCTAAGCATACCATACATGCAGTAATTTGAGTTACTATTTTTATTTTGGTGCATCATATGGAAACGTTCTCACAAAGGAAAAGATGGCTGAAGGAAGAAATGAAAATTTGGAAACTGCGTGCTCTGCATTTTGTATATATTCCCTGCCATACACCCATGTAACTCTCATTAATGCTAATGGGATTTAATACA
This sequence comes from Macrochelys suwanniensis, assembly GCA_033296515.1. NCBI lineage: Eukaryota > Metazoa > Chordata > Testudines > Chelydridae > Macrochelys > Macrochelys suwanniensis. The sequence goes on along the minus strand of CM065775.1, from coordinate 232,937,702 downwards.
CTCTGCAAGAGGAAAATATCCTCATTTATTTTGCACTGAATCGAGTGGTAGTAAAAGTGCTGTATTGACAATCCTGGCCTCTTCTATTTATCCACAGAACAGACTGTGTAAGTGCAAACTTCCTCACAGATCCTGGTATCTCAATCCTGTTCTGGAGGGAGCGTCTGAAGGACAGTTCAGTCTCTTTTCAGTCCCTAGAACCTCTGTTGAGACTGTCACCACAGAGGCCAGTTTTGTGGTGGGAACACCTGTAAACTAGGCCCCAGCTGTGAGATATTAAATTTAGGCCAGATTTGGATGAGTGATGAAAGGGTGAAAGGTTCCAATAACCCTTATAAATTGCACATGTAGCTGGAAACATATGGCCTATATTGCATTTGATTCTCCAAGCCTTCTACTAAGCAGTACTAAAGATGGTTGAAAATTTTCATTCTGAACCTTTCTTCACTGGAAAATCCTGTTTTATTAAAATTGAAACTTTCTGTGGAATTCTGTCAATTCTGATGAAATTGTATTTACAACCCCTCTCCCCCTCTGGAAAAAAAAAGCATTTCGATAAGGTCCTAATTAAATGTTTTGATTTACCTTTTTTCATTTAGATATTTGTTATAATTTCTAGTATAATATAAATTCAATATACAATTTTTAAAAGTTGAAATTGGATTAAAACATTTTTTTTGTACCAAAAGAGAATGTTTGGATTGACCTAAAATTAAATTCTCTAAATTTCTAGTGGTAAGTTTTGACATTTCAGAATTTTTCGTTCTACATTGGAATGGAAAAAAACTTTTCAAAATTTCCCATAGAAGGGAAATTCTGAGTTTTGACCAATTCTAAACAGTATCTTTTTCTAAGAGTAGTCTCAGATTTAAATGGGACTATTCTTGGAATAAACTACTACTCAATAAGCATAAGAGTGACAGAATTAGGCCCATAATATTTTGACATGTGATTTATTTTTTGTGGGAGTATCTTATAGGCAGTAGCTCTGCAAGGAAGAAATTATCTCCGTTAAATAGGCTCAGATACAGAAGCAAGTTTACTGCTCAACTTCCAAAAAGAACTGCACCACAGTTAAAAATGAGCATTTCTCTTGAAATCTAACTGCCTATACCAGGGATGGCCTAACCTACTGGCCCTCTGAGCCACCTATGACAATCTTCAGAAGTTCGAGAGCTGGGGCACACCTGCTGGGAGCCAGGGATTGGGGCTTCCGCTCTGCTCCTGCTAAGCCCTGAGCCCTGGGAGGTGCGCCTTGCAGAGCAGAAGCCCCAAGACGCTCCTCCCCACTGGGCAGAAGCCCCAAGACCCCTCCTCTGTGCTGGGAAGAAGCCCCTACCGCACCACCCCACTGCAAGGCAGAGGTGCTGAGCTCCCCTCCCCAGTCTGGTAGGTGGAGAATGGGGAGGTGTGGGGGGCTCTGTGAGCTGCACTTTAATAGTAAAAGAGCTGCATGTGGCTTGCGAGCCACAGTTTGGCCACCCCTGGCATATCCGTTCAGTTAAACAATAACTGGTAAAACTATCAGTAATATTGCCTGAGAATATTCTAGTATATAATATTAATTTTTTGTTAGTTACCTATCCAGTAGCCAATTTTTTGTAAGGGTTACTGTGACCAATACTTAAACAGTAAAAATCGTCCATTGCTTTACTCGAAGACCCTCCTGCTGCAGTCATGGATGGGCTTCTCTCCACCTAGAGAGTGGTTTTCATCTTCAGATGCTCTCTTAATGCTGTCATTTGTAAAATTATATTATTCAGAGAGCTCTCTTCCTAACGATAGCGCTGTTGGTAATTATCTTGTAACAATTCACTAGACAGTGTGTGTCTGTTTTTGAGGCTATTCAGTACTATCTCTTTTTCTCTTCCAGGCTGGCAAGCAATGGCCTTTTGCAGAGAATATATTGCTTATGTAGGTGGTGCCAGAGTGTGCATGTGCCAGAAGTGGTTTCTAAGCTTGCTACAACTCAAGCTCTTACTGCAAATACAACAAATATCCTTGGACTCAGCCAAGGCTGAAAGAAATTCCACACTGTGGATGTTAACTTTCTGAGTTCTACTACCAAGGAATCCTTTGCTTCACATGTCTACAATGACACCTAAGATAAAAGTAATGTCAAAAGATGTTGCTATGCAGCCTCTATAGAACTGAAATTAGGCATTCTGTGGGGTTTTATACTTCGCTCTGAAACATTTGGTATTGGCCACTGTCAGAGACAGCATCCCAACCTACTTAAAGTTTTGCTTTGTTTAGTATGGAAATACCTATATTCTGAGGAGCCCATTAATGCACAGTACTGGCTTCCTTTAAAGAAAAAATATTTTGTGAATTCCTCGGAGCGAACAGCTTTTGCTTTCCCTGAATAGTTTCACTCCATCTATCGTTTCTGTGTTGCTGACTCACAAATCTACCTTTCCCCACCTGTTCTGTCTTGTGCTATGCAACTGTGCATGCGTCTCCAATATCACATCATCCTGGATGGTTTGCCCTCAGGTCATCCACAAAATGACTGAAACTGACCTCTGTTTTCTTCTTCCCGACCTCTTCATCTTCCACCTTTCTTCACTGGTTTTGCCAACACTATCACCCTCGCTGTGTCTCATGCTTCCATCCTCAGTGGCATCATTGACTCCTCTCCCTTCTGCTCCTTCTACCTCCTTGTTGTAACCAAGTCTTGATGCTTCTTCCTCCTTCATATCTAGAAAATCCATTCCTTCTGGTTTGTCCCCAAAGGATCATCCATGCCCTGATTATTGCCAGCCTCAATTACTGTAATGTTTCATTCCCTGGCCTCTGTTCTATCTATGTCACTCCTTTGCAGTATATTCATAGTATAACTGCTAAACTTAACTTCCTTAGCTATGGATTAGACCAAATCAAATCCCTCCAAAGGCTGACTCTTGTTTATCAAGTTTAAACTTCTTGACCTTGATTTAAAGCATGTGCTGTTCTGCTCTGGCCTACATATTTGATTTCCTTTCTATCATGTTCTTGTTTTGCACCTTTTGGTCCACCAACGATGTCACCTTGATGCTTTATTTATTTCATTATATCATTGCTGTGTTTGTGTCTTTTTCCATACTCTCTCCTATTCGTGGAAAAACCTTGCAATTCCCATGTGCCAAAGACCGACAATCTTTCCTCTTTCAGATACTTCTTAAAATCTCATTCGTTGCATGAGAATCACATAAACACGAAGAGATGATTTCAGCAACTTTCCATGCTATAATTTTACAGGAGGGGGACTACAGTAAATGAAAGTAAAAATTAAACAGGTCCTGAATAAATACCATGCTTTGGGTCTCCTGTTGCTTCTTGTCTAGCATGTTTGTCTTTTAGTTCTGTAGGCAAGGCAGGTATTGTCTTTGTGTCTTGTATAATACCAAGCATATTGTTGATGGTTAGTAGCTAATAAATAGATGGTATTAGACATGGTACACAACAAAATAAAAGTAAGGTATGTTTTAAAAGTTAATTAGATAATATTTCTTTTCTTCTCTATTGTCTCCCTGTAGCAGTCACCACTTGGGTGAGCCTTTAAGTCAACACATACCCAAATGAATGTAAGACCAAGTTATAAAGTTCAGATCCACACTTTACCAATGTATGGGGATATTAAAATGAAGATTTTTGTTTGTATAGGGACCACCCTGAAATTACCTATCTGGATTCAGTCTTCTCTAATGTTAGGGGTGGTTCTCTTTTCTGATGTGTGCACACCAAAAAGTTGTTAGGCATATCTCCATATATTTATTTATTTTTATATCTCCTAGAACTGGAAGGACCTTGAAAGGTCATTGAGTCCAGTCCCCTGCCTTCACTAGCAGGACCAAGTACTGTCCCCTGACAGATTTTTGCCCCAGATCCCTAAGTGGCCCCCCTCAATGATTGAACTCACAACCCTGGGTTTAGCAGGCTAATGCTTAAACCACTGAGCTATCCCTCCCCCCTATAATGTTTGTTACTTTGGAACTTTCACATGGAGAAGTTTAGATTTCCTCTTTGATTGCTAGTAATGACACTTCATGTTTAGGCCTAATGGTTACATTCATTCTTGTGATAAGACAAACTAGCACTTTTACTGGATGAATGGTACTGTACCTTGTAGACTTTGAGAGGGTTGTTTGCCAGGCTTTTGTAACTCAGCAAAACAGTTCACTTCCACTCTACAATTTATTTAATTAATGCTCTTCATCTCATTAGTAGGGATCTATCTTAGCCATCTACCATTATACAGTAAATTGCTTTAATGAATTCTATGATTCTCTCAAAATTCCCAATCAGATGAGAGGGCCTGCTAATATAAGAAGTCAAGAAAGTGCAGCTTTGGAGATTCATTCAATTTTATTTCTTCTGAATTGTCTCTGAAAACTCTGATGGAATCATAATGCTAAAAGGAGGTCATTATTAGACTTACTAGCTAGAGAAGAACCTGAGCTACGAAGTTCAGTTCTGGATCTGAACTTCCCCAAAATGTTGAGATTTGATGTTTCTCTTCAGCTCATTATAAATGTGGGGCCAGCTGTAAAGTTCTGAGTAATAGGGTGCTCAGAGCCTGAATTTTGATTTGGGTTCATCTATAATGATATAGGGACAACTGTGATCCCAATAAAATCATATCAAAACATCTATTGGCTTTAGTGGGAGCATGATTTGGCCCACAGTATGTTTGCATTAAAGTTGCAGAGCACTTTGAAGAAAACAGAGTATAAGGTGGACAGTTCTGGGCTATTTGTTCAATTTCTTCAGACAATTTACATTTTTTTTAACTTTACCCCTCTTCTAGTTAAGAAAACATTAGAACTGGTCATGAAATGGTGGGAGGGGAAAAAAGCACAACTTATTTTTGTTAACAAAAAATGACAAATATGTTCTGACCAGCTAACAAAAAGGAAATCGAGGAAATAGAGGCTCAGTTGATCTTCAGTGGGATTCTGCCTGTTCCTAGAGAAGGGCAACAAAGGTGTGACAAGATTATGATTATCAATAGATGCCTCAGGGAGTGGTGCTATAAAGAGGGCTTTGGGATGTCTGGCCAATGGGAGGCATTCATGGACAGAGGACTGTTCTCTCAAGATGGACTTCACCTGTGTAGAAATAGAATTCTAGGATGGAAGCTGGCACAACTGATTAAGAGTGCTTTAAACTAGAAATGTTGGGGAGATGGTTGGGAGATGTCCAGGTAATCTCCACGCCAGATTTTAACATTGAGAGGGAAGAAAACGAAGTAAGAAAGGATACAGCCGTGGGTAGGAGAATGGACATAAGGAGTAAGGGTAGTGTAGATACCAGTCTAATAGGTGATACTGGTGGTAGAATGTCCATGCCTAATCGGGTAAAGAACGTAAGCATGGCCAAACAGCAAAAATTAAGATGTTTGTACATCAATGCGAGGAGCCCAGGTAACAAAATGGTGGAACTAGAGCTACTGGTGCAGGAAGTGAAACCAGATATTATAGGGATAACAGAAACATGGTGGAATAGTAGTCATGACTGGAGTACAGGTATTGAAGGGTATGTGCTGTTTAGGAAAGACAGAAATAAAGGTAAAGGTGGTGAAGTAGCATTGTATATCAATTATGAGGTAGACCGTAAAGAAATAAGAAGTGATGGAATGGATAAGACAGAGTCTGTCTGGGCAAAAATCACATTGGGGAAGAAAGCTACTAGAGCGTCCCCTGGGATAGTGCTTGGGGTGTGCTATAGACCACCGGGATCTGATTTGGATATGGATAGAGACCTCTTTAATGTGTTTAACGAAGTAAATACTAATGGGAATTGTGTGATAATGGGAGACTTTAACTTCCCAGATATAGACTGAAGGACAAGTGCTAGTAATAATAAGAGGGCTCAGATTTTCCTAGATGCGATAGCTGATGGATTCCTTCACCCAGTAGTTGCTGAATCAACAAGAGGGGATGCCATTTTAGATTTGGTTTTGGTGAGTAGTGAGGACCTCATAGAAGAAATGGTTGTAGGGGACAACCTTGGTTCGAGCGATCATGAGCTAATTCAGTTCAAACTGAATGGAAAGATAAACAAAAATAGATCTGTGATTAGGATTTTTGATTTCAAAAGGGCTAACTTTAAAAAATTAAGGAAATTAGTTAGGGAAGTGGATTGGACTGAAGAACTTGTGGATCTAAAGACGGAGGAGACCTGTAATTACTTCAAGTCAAAGTTGCAGAAACTATCAGAAGCCTGCATCCCAAGAAAGGGGTAAAAATTCATAGGCAGGAGTTGTAGACTAAGCTGGATGAGCAAGCATCTCAGAGAGGTGATTGATTAAGAAAAAGCAGAAAGCCTACAAGGAGTGGAAGATGGGAGGGATCAGCAAGGAATGCTACCTTATTGAGGTCAGAACATGTAGGGATAAAGTGAGAAAAGCTAAAAGCCATGTAGAGTTGGACCTTGCAAAGGGAATTAAAACCAATAGTAAAAGGTTATATAGCCACATAAATAAGAAGAAAACAAAGAAGAAGTGGGACCGCTAAACACTGAGGATGGAGTGGAGGTTAAGGATAATCTAGGCATGGCCCAGTATCTAAACAAACACTTTGCCTCAGTCTTTAATGAGACTAATGAGGAGCTTAGGGATAATGGCAGGATGACAAATGGGAATGAGGATATGGAGGTAGATATTACCATATCCGAGGTAGAAGCCAAACTCGAACAGCTTAATGGGACTAAATCGGGGGGCCCAGATAATCTTTATCCAATAATATTAAAGGAACTGGCACATGAAATTGCAAGCCCATTAGCAAGAATTTTTAATGAATCTGTAAACTCAGGGGTTGTACCGTATGACTGGAGAATTGCTAACATAGTTCCTATTTTTAAGAAAGGGAAAAAAGGTGATCTGGGTAACTACAGGCCTGTTAGTTTGACATCTGTAGTATGCAAAGTCTTTGAAAATTTTTTGGAGGAGAAAGTAGTTAAGGACATTGAGGTCAATGGTAATTGGGACAAAATACAACAAGGTTTTACAAAAGGTAGATCATGCCAAACCACCCTGATCTCCTTCTTTGAGAAGGTAACATACTTTTTAGACAAAGGAAACACAGTGGATCTAATTTACCTTGATTTCAGTAAGGCATTTGATACGGTTCCACATAGGGAATTATTAGTTAAATTGGAAAAGATGGGGATCAATATGGTTAAAGGGGAGACTACAACGGGTCAGGTGAAAAGGTGAACTGTCAGGCTGGAGGGAGGTTACTAGTGGAGTTCCTCAGGGATCGGTTTTGGGACCAATCTTATTTAATCTTTTTATTACTGACATCAGCACAAAAAGTGGGAATGTGCTAATAAAGTTTGCGGATAACACAAAGCTGGGAGGTATTGCCAATACAGAGAAGGACCGGGATATCATACAGGAAGATCTGGATGAGCTTGTAAACTGGACTAATAGTAATAGGATGAAATTTAATAGTGAAAAGTGCAAGGTCATGCATTTAGGGATTAATAACAAGAATTTTAGCTATAAGATGGGGACGCATCCATTGGAAGTAGCAGAGGAGGAGAAGGACCTCAGAGTATTGGTTGATCACAGGATGACTATGAGCTGCCAATGTGATATGACCATGAAAAAAGCTAATGCGGTCTTGGGATGTATCAGGCGAGGTATTTTCAGTAGAGATAAGGAGGAGTTAGTACCATTATACAAGGCACTGGTGAGACCTCATCTGGAATACTGTGTGCAGTTCTGGTCTGCCATGTTCAAGAAGGATGAATTCAAACTGGAACAGGTACAGAGAAGGGCTACTAGGATGATCTGAGGAATGGAAAACCTGTCTTATGAAAGGAGACTCAAAGAGCTTGGCTTGTTTAGCCTAACCAAAAGAAGGCTGAGGGGAGAAAGGATTGCTCTCTATAAATATATCAGAGGGATAAATACCAGGGAGGGAGAGGAATTATTTAAGCTCAGTACCAATGTGGACACAAGAACAAATGGATATAAACTGGCCATCAGGAAGTTTAGACATGAAATTAGGCAAAGGTTTCTAACCATCAGAGGAGTGAAATTCTGGAACAGCCTTCCAAGGGAAGCAGTGGGGGCAAAAGACATATCAGCTTCAAGATTAAGCTTGATAAGTTTATGGAGGGGATGGTATGATGGGATAGCCTAATTTTGGCAATTAATTGATCTTTGACTATTAGCGGTAAATATGCCCAATGGCCTGTGATAGGATGCTAAATGGGGTGGGATCTGAGTTACTACAGAGAATTCTTTCCTGGGTGTCTTGCCCACATGCTCAGGGTTTAGCTGATTGCCATATTTTGAGGTCGGGAAAGAATTTTCCTCCAGGGCAGATTGGCAGAGGCCCTGGGGGGGTGGGGGGGGGTGTTTCTCCTTCCTCTGCAGCATGGGGCACGGGTCACTTGCTGGAGAATTCTCTGCACCTTGAAGTCTTTAAACCATGATTTGAGGACTTCAATAGCTCAGACATAGGTTAGGGGTTTATTACAGGAGTGGGTGGGTGAGATTCTGTGGCCTGTGTTGTGCAGGAGGTCTGACTAGACGATCATAATGGTCCCTTCTGACCTTAAAATCTAGGAGTCAAGACATGGAAAAAATGTTTCATGGGGGAAAAAAAATTCCCACTCCTTTTTATGAAAAGAAATGTTTGGATGGAAGGTTTACATGTGTTTCAGGTACAATTTTGTGACTGTTCCAAATTCTAATCCAAGCTATGCTCCTAACATGCGGTAGAGTATAACCTAGGGCAAGTCTCTTCACTTCTTTTCCTCTGTTTTCCCATCAGAGAAAATAGGGTAATCACCTTTACCTACAGCTCAGGGGTGCTTGGGATTAATTAGGTAATGTTTGTACAGCACTTTGAACATATAAAGCACTATCTGCTTCCTAAGTATTATTTTGTTGTCAGCATTCCTCTTTGAAGTGGCAAGGCACTTACTAAAGGTGGTAACTGCTTCTTATTTATTGAGTTAGCTTCTGTATAAACTGTTGCTGGGGTGTGATCGGATCTTCCAAAAAACATATTTTAACTTTATGACTTTTTTGCAAAGTTATGGCATGCCCTGAATCCTGCTAGTGCATGTACATGTGATCCAACTCGTATACAACTTAGTTTTCAATTAATAAAGCAGCTGCTCAGATATGATTTCTCTGGCATGATTGCTTTAAATCATGAATATTTTCAAAATTCTTATTTTAACATAAACCAAAGTATTGTTGACTTTATGCCTCTAGAGTTTTAGCAGTCTCCTCCATATATGCTGTCCTTAACTTGCTTGAATCAAACCTAATGTACTCTCCTTTACACACATAATTAAGGAATTGTATAGTGCCCTTTCTTCCCTCAAACAAAAACAAAAAAGGACAAGGTTCTACAATAAGAGTTCCACACTCTAGAGTGTTACAAGATCAAGCTGTAGTATTTTAGACCATTAATATAATATTTTATATCGTTTGGTGATGAGGCTGGTCTACTTTTCATCCCCTTCATTCCTTTGTTTCTGTACACTCCTCCTTTTCTAAAGCGCGGTTGTACTCTGAAGAGTGACTGTTTAAAAATAGAACCATCTTGCTGAGTAAGTCTGCTCTCTGTATATTCAGAGTCATGGCTACCAACAGGAGTGACAAAAATAATGTTTTTACTGTTTTTTGCTCTTATCAATGCTGCAAAGTTAACACCATGAAGGAGAAGCACATTTTGTTCCATGTGCACCATCAACACAATTGTTCACTAACCTACAATTGGTTACATATGTGCAACTCCAGTGAAGACCCCAGGGTTGCACAGGTGGTCCTGTGAGCATCATTTGGCCTGCAGATTCTTTATTCCAGGTGATGATGCATGAGATTGCAAGAATTTATGCTTGGCTGTTAGTGACTGGTTTTATACGACAGGCAGGAGAGAAAAATCCTTCTACTTGTAAACTGAACATACCTGGTCTGAAAATAATTGAGAAGGAATAAATATGGAACCCCACAATACCATTTTTAGTAACTTCTCAGAGTAAAACTGAACATAAACCTTCAGTATGAAGACAGAGATGAAGATTATAGTGTAAGGGGACTGTTATCCCCTTACTAACATTCAGAGCTCCCAGTACCAAAAGGGGAAGGGTCGATGGGACTGACAGTCCCCAGGGGCAATGGGGAGAGGCCAATGCTCCAGGTCAGCCTGATTGACAGGGCGGGCAGGCGAATCAGGGGGTCAGGAGGTCAGGGTGAATCCCGTCCTCCGTGTGAGCTGAAGGTGCCTGAGTCTGAGTGAGTGGGGCTGAGCTAAGGAGAGGGCAGAGGCTAGAGCTGAGCTGGGCCAGATCCAGAGGGGCCAGAAAAGCAGCCCAGAGACACAGACCTGCCCTGGGAGCAGAGGTGCAGCCCCAGAGCCAGAGCACAGCCCAGAGAGACAGACCTGCCCTGGGGGGAGAAGCTGCAGCAGCCCAGGGAGCTGGAGGCAGAGCAGCAGCAGCAGCCGTGCTGAGGCAGAGGAGCTGGAGCTGGGGCTGGAGCAGTCCGGAGCCGGGTGCGGTGAGCAGCTGGGGAGAGCGAGGGGGACCCTGGGCAGTGGGCCCAGCACAGGGGACGCCTCAGCCAAGAGGCCCTGCAGGCCAGACGTGCAGGGGGATCTAAACCCCGACAGGGCGGGGGCGACGCTGGGAAGAGGGTCCTGCCACCCAGAGCCTGCGAGCGTGTGGCCACCGCCAGAGCAAGTATCCAAGCCACAGCGTCCCTGCAGCACAGCCAGGGCCTGAGAAGGAGCCTGGGACTTACACAGGAACAGACTGAACTGCCCTGACATTGCAGAGACACTGTTGTGATGTTCCCTGCCACAGAGCGGGGTGATGTGTTTTCATTAGCCTTTCCCATTTTTCCTTACTCATTTTAAAATTAATTGTTGATTAAATAATTTGCATTTGCTTTAAATTGTGTGCAATGATCTGTGGGTTAGGGAAATGCAGAGAGAGTACCCCGGAGTGGGGACACCCTAGCCCCTGACCTAGGTGACCACAGCAAGGTTGGGGGTCGAGCCCCCCAGGAATCCTGGGCCCAGCCTTGTTGGGGTTACGAGGACTCTGCCAGACAGGAGAGTGCAAGGGGAGTCCTCGAGGACAGGGAGGCCTCTGGGTAAAGGAAGTGGGAGCGAGGACTCAGATCCTTCCGCTAGCCCATTTCACTGGGGTAGTGCAGAGACGAGGAAAGTTCCCCACAAGAGCGGGACTATTCCCCCGCTTACAATAGGTCAAATTCTGTGCTGGTTTACCTCGCTTCAGTCCCACTGAAGTCAACGGTGTGTAAATCAGCAGAAAATTTGCCTCTGTTCAGCTTTCCCACATGCACTAAAATACATAAGCAAACATAGGTGCTGGAACTAAGGGTGCTGGGGGAGCTGCCACACACCCTTGCTTGAAATGTTTTCCATTATATACAGGGTTTATAGTTTGGTTTAATGGCTCTCAGCACCCCCACTATAAAAATTGTTCCAGCACCTCTGTAAGCAAGTCAAACAACTGCATTCCCCTCCCGCTCCTGTCAGTACTGCATACTTTGAGCTCTTTGATGCTCTTCATTCTTAGGGTTGTAGAATGATGTTCCAAGTCATAGTATAATTTCCCTTCAGCAGCAGGAGACACACTGCTGTATATTATGCCCTTTAGCTAAAAGAAAAATTGATTCTGTCATGTATAGGTTTATATCTCATCTATTTTTTTAAAGGAAAATTTTAACACTTCTTATAAGACTAGGGGAGGAAATAATAAAGTACTGGCACACATGACATGATTCTACCATCTAAGGAAGATTGTCCATCTTGTGGAATGAGAAATTCAGAGAGCAAAGCTAAACAATAGTTAAGCTGCAGGTTTGTTTTCTTTGTAACAAGATAGTTCCATAGCAATTACAGCACTGTGTGGAAACAAATGCTAGGGAGCTAAATGCAGCATATGTCAAGGGTATGGAACGTCTTACTTTCTCAGTACTGACATTTTGAAAACTATTTCTCCACATGAGGCCAAATATGGGGTGCAGTTCATATGGTGGTAGAAGGTATTTTAGTCTGAGAGGGCTGTGTACTGCCTTACTCTCTAGATGAAGGATAGCCTTTTGGTTATGTCCCTGGACTAATCAGGCCACCTGGGATCTATTTTCAACCTTTCCTATGTGATACTTTCTGAATTCTTTGTGCCTTAGTTCTCAATCTGAAAAACTGAATAATATTTACCTTACCTCAGTGAGGTGGTGTGAGACCAAATTTGTTAATGTTGATGAGCACCAAAGTAAATTAAATATTATACTGCACTCCTCACCATAACATCTGAATACTTGGTTAGAATGTGAGTGGTGTTGGTAGAGAGAGAATCTTCTGCTGATGGGGCTCTGATTTTTTCCCCCCTTGATAGCAGCTCTGTTTTAGAGCTGATAGTTTGGAAGATCCCTCTTTCAGTTATGAGATCTGTTGGCAGTGTTGCCAAGTCTTATGATGTTTGATGTTTTACTCAAAGCCTCAGCTCCTGGAGTCATTGGATTTCATTGGAATCTCAGCTTTCATCTGAAAAAAAAAAAGGTTTTAGCCCTCATGGTTATGTAGAAAAAAAGCATGAAAATATGAACCCTAAAAGCTCAAAAAAGTCATAAGAACATAAGAGAGGCCGTACTGGGTCAGTCCAAAGGTCCATCCAGCCCAGTATCCTGTCTACCGACAGTGGCCAACGCCAGGTGCCCCGGAGTAAGTGGACCTAACAGGTAATGATCAAGTGATCTCTCTCCTGCCATCCATCACCCCCCCCCCCCCGACAAACAGAGGCTAAGGACACCATTTCTTACCCATCCTGGTTAATAGCCATTAATGGACTTCATCTCCATAAATTTATCCAGTTCTCTTTTAAACCCTGTTATAGTCCTAGCCTTCACAGCCTCCTCAGGCAAGGAGTTCCACAGGTTGACACTGCGCTGTGTGAAGATTAAATAAGTCAAATAAAAACAATCAAATTATTAATTTGTAAAGTCTCATGATTTTTTAAGCCAATCTCATGATTTTGGGGAGGCCTGTCTCATGTTTCAATGCTGAAAATACTGCAATTAAATTTTCCACCCTGCAGACAGACAGCTGTGGGACAGAGGGGAATTACTCCTGGCTGGGAGGCTAGGAAGACATTGCACATTCCCAGTATTTCCCCTGTTGTCACTCCCCCTGCAGCTAACCATAAATCAGTCTGGGTGGAATCTATATCTCCATCCCTGGGAATGGGGAGGAATGTGGTGATATCCTGCTGGCTCAGTTCCCAGTCAGGCGGTGCCTTAGATTTTATGGCTGCAGAACTCAGGTGGGCTGTGCAGCTCTGGAAGACATTGCTCTATAAAAAGTAACTGAGCCAAGGGTTTGGCCTGCACTTCATTTAAATATGGATATATATCATGAAAGCTAACTTGGCAAACTTTATGAAAAATGAGAACTGAGCAAACAATTTACAACAGGTAATTTACCAGACAAATTTAGTCTTTCTTCTTGTGTAACTTGCAGGAGGAGGGCTGGATTAGGGCATAGGTAATACAGCCCATCTGTAGATCCCCAGCTCCTAGAATACACAGTGTTACCAGAACCTCAGCTCTCATTTTGAAAAAAGTTAGTTTCTAGTAAATGGTTACAAACAAAACTTTCAAAACGTGACCTGAGGGAAACAGAGATGCAGGTAAGTCTGCCAAAGTCCGCAAAGAGCCTGAAACACTAGCTCTGAGAGGAATGAACTGCCGCACGCATTTTACAGAAATGTTAAACTGGCTGCATGGGGACGTTCCTTCAAACACCGTCCCCGCAGGGATCACTTGGGAGACTGTTCTGCTGGGGTGGTGTCAACAAGAGCCCCACAAAGGTGTGGGTGGAGGCTGCATTTTCTGTTTTCTGGACAGACCCCAGGCTGCCCAAAAACAGGGAACACGCAGTGGTCTAGGAAGGCTCACCAAGCTCAACGATGAGACAAGGTGGGCTTCCAGCATATGGTGCTTATGTAGTAAGCCCTACTATTGCCACCCCTAGAAGGTTTAGGCCACAGTGCTGGAGGCAAGGCCGGGGGGTCACCCCTGTGAGATGTGGTTAGGGCCGTAGGGCCAGCCCTGTCTATCAGCAAATCAGGATTCACTTAAATGTATTTGTTATTCAGGGTTATTTTGCCATTTCCCCCCTCCTCTGAGTTGATCAGTGTTCCTTTCCTGTGTCACCACCAAACAGCTGAGCTGTTTGTCCTCGCAAGCTGCCAATTGGAGGAAGTGCCAGATGCAGCCAGCAGAGCTAGCCAGATGCTCCTGCAGGCTGCACTCATGAGGAGGGGATGGAAAAGTCCCCTCCCTGCAGCTTTAAGTACATGACATGACAGGAGGTAGAGAACACCCATCAGCCCCTTCCGAGGGAGTTAGAGGAAGGTACTGTTAGAAGGGGATCAGAAAACCACTGCTGGGGAGATTGGATTCAATGGGGGCAAGGGAGGAGACCTGAGAAATAGAGATGGTTGGAAAAAAGGTGGTTTCATCTGTGAAAAACTTTGACAAAAAGTTAATTTTTGCCTCAATTTTTCGTAAAACAATTCAATTTTGAAAGAAACTTGAGAAACTGAAAAATGTTTGCAGGAAACTAAAAAAATTTGATTTGGCAAAGCTGCCATGGTGCCTCATGCATTTATATTTTGGCTTCCTCATGCTCCCACTTCAGGCTAGGTTCCCTGGTTGGACTACATCTTCAATGATGCACCATGGTCTCCTCTCTTGGTGAGGGGAGGTAATGCACCATAGTAGTCCCTGGCCAAGGTGCATCACGGAAGATGCTGTTGGAGAGGAATGGAGACATCCGGAAACCAAACTGCAGCTCCCACAAGGCACAGTGGCAGCATTGTCAAATCAAAATATCTGGTTTTGGCCAAAATACTATGATCTTTGGTCAAACTTTTCTGTGGAAAACAGACTTTTTTTTGTGAAAAAATTAATTTTGTTGAAAACCCAAGTTTCTGTTGAAGAACGGGTTTTCATCAAAACTTTCAACCAGCCATGCTAGGGAATATAGAAGCCAGGATGGAGGACAGGATACAGGGAAACAGTGTTGAGTGAAGACACAGCATTATACATATGGGCAAAGCCACATGTAGGTCACAGTGCCACTGATAGAGGTAGACTTTAGGCAGGAGAAGAAGTGAGCTTATCTATGAAGCCAGCTCCATGTCCCAAAGTGTGTTATAAACAATATACCACACAAACTTTAAGCCAGGGACATGCATCATCCCTAAACTCATGTGGGCCTGTTCTGTAGTCTTTATTTTTGTAAAGGTAACATTTTGGGTTAGCTTGAAAGCAAAGCAAACTAAGATTTTGGAGAACGTACATTTGGTTATTTTACTTTATTTTTGTGTGTGTTAAACTTAAAAAAAAAACATTTTAAAATTTAATTTATTGCAGAACCCCAGGGGCAGGAACCACATGTCACAGGTAACCAAATTAGAAGTCCACAGGTTATGAGATCAGAAACCCCTAGAGAAATATTTAGCGGTATGTTTACTTAATATCTAACAGCATGTGAAGTTTATTTATTAATATGCCTGCAGGTTTCTCTCTAATCCCACTTCTCGAAGATTCTCACACATAGATAGACAAACCAGGAGGGGGTGAATTGCCCTGGTACTATTTCCATCTAATAGAATAATATATCTGTAAAAGAATAAAGTATGGGTACTGTAGGTACCTTTCTGACCTTGACCAAATCTAAAGTCCTGTTTTGCACAGAAGCCTGTTGTGCGGTGTTTACAGAGCGCCAATAAGCGCATGCGCAGCAGCTTTTCTTAAGGTTATGAATCTTTAAGGAGGAAGGTAATTTATTTTTTTAA
This sequence comes from Macrochelys suwanniensis, assembly GCA_033296515.1. Classification (NCBI taxonomy): domain Eukaryota; kingdom Metazoa; phylum Chordata; order Testudines; family Chelydridae; genus Macrochelys; species Macrochelys suwanniensis. The sequence goes on along the minus strand of CM065775.1, from coordinate 232,921,862 downwards.
CAGCCAGAAGAGCAGTTGCTTTCAGTTAGGCGATGAGGGAGAAATTTACCCCTCCTCACACCAAGCCTGAGCAACTGGACTTGGTGCAAGGAAATCTACAGAGTTTGGCAAGATAAGATTCACCCCTTCAGCAGATTATCAGGTCGCAAGGCTTCAGCCCAGCCCGACAGAGCTCCTTTTCCAGCTTATGAGCTAGATGAGTGGAGATTGCCAAGTCATGCACCTTATCCAGGTGTTGAATCCAGGCACTGATGCATACCTTTGCCTATCTCTTGCCTTCCACCCACCCCTCAGCTTCAGTGGTCAAGAGATGCAGTGGCACTTGTCTCTGTTCTATGCAACTTCCTTCCTGCTCAGTAAATCTACACTAGAGGGGATGCAGTGTGTCCTAGAGGATAGAGCACTGGCTTGGGACTCAGAAGGGCTACATTCTATTCCTGGCTCTGCCACTGGTCTGCTGGGTGACCTCGGGCAAATCATTTCACCTCCCTGTAACTCAGTTTCCGTATCTGTACCTTTGTAAAGTGCTTTGAGATCTACTGCTGAAATGCATTATCTAAGAGCTAGGTTTTATTTATTACATGGCTTAGTGGTGCGAAGGGCCTTGTACCAGCTCTTTGTGTTTGACAGAATTGTTTCTGCTGCCGTGAACACTTAAGTTATCACATCGAAACAATAGATCAATAGTGTTGCAGCATGGGTAATGCTCCTTCTATCCTATATGAGCTATATAGCAGATACCTAATTTATTGTCATCTTCTTTTGTGTGTATCTCTGTGTGTAATACAAAGCATATAATAAACCTGAAAATTAAAAGCGAGGGATCTATTTTTATACTGTAGTTAAAATATCAAAGCTTCAGAAATTTTAGAAAATGGTGAGCTCTTTCCCTCTCCTGTGTCAAGGGCTGTTACGAGAATAGGTGCAGAGACAATCTGGACAGCAGCAATCTCAAGACAGATTCCATCAAGTTCCTATCTGTTAGAAGCTGCAGCGCTTGCATTTGGATTCGATATCTAACAATAAGGTGGTATTTTATAAACATTAGTGAGCATGATTCTGCACTGGTCAGCAGAGGTGAAAAATAGGTACTTTTGGAAAACAAATAAAAAAGAAATTGGAGCTGTCTCAATAACTCGTGCAAATTGTAAATTTCCCAAAGTTGAAGTCTTTTGCTCTGGCATAAGAAATTAAAGCTGGCAATTACAATATGGAGGAATCACGGAAGCTGGTTCTGCAGGCAAAGGATGAAAAGTTACTTGACAGTAGTAATAGTCTTTTTTTTATTATGTGCAGCATTATACCCTTTGTATATTTAAAAGATTCCTTTTCTCCTCTCTGTTGCACCAGAAAGGAAATACCTCATACATGTATATCTGGAGTTTTCTGCCCCTTTTCATGTTAGACATCTCCTTAATACACAGAAAATGCTTATTTTTTTATGTGTATCTCACAGTTCAGGTCAACTATATTCCCCTTCTACAGTCCAGCAAAGGTTTTCATTCTAGGCTTCTGGCTTCACAACTGTTGCCTCACTTGCATGAAGACCAGCATCTCTCTCCCTTCTGACCAGAGTATTTCAAGGCTGTACAGTCCGCTTGACTATTCTATGATTTTTTCTTACCAGAAGACAGACTGCTTAAACAGGCCTGCTTGCTTTCTCTTCAGAGACTAATAATAGTATAATTGCCCACAGTTATAAGCTACTGCACAGTTCTTTCTAAGCAAGCACATTATATTCTTAAGGTAGAAGCATGACAGAGAAAACATAATAAAAACAATAAAAGAACCTACATGCATGCTGTCAGAAATCACCCCAACTCCAACATGGGCTCTGGCAGATGATTAGTCCTTCACGCTCCACAAAGGGATCTCTTCTGTGACCATGAGTACATAGTAGCCTGAGCTCAGAACTAGCACACTCATAGTTTGGAGGGTCTTTGATCTGGGATTTGCAAAAGCAGGTAATTGGTAGACAATGGCGTTTTCTTCTCAGGGCATAGCTTCCAAAGGCCTCCCGAGTGCCTCCTAGGAAACCCGCTTTGTCCCAAACAGTTCTTTGAGTTTCCTAACATTTCCCCGGGGTTTACATTAGTCACACCTCCTAGCAAAGTTTCGTACAATAACATATAAACAATTTCATTTTTGATACAATGGACCCCAAAGGTATTAAACTTTAATTCAATAAGGTTTATGCAGGCCATTGCAAGAAATTGCCCTCTATTACAGTGTACTCCTGTGGTTAGGAGGAATATCGCTGGCAGTCAGGAGTTCCTGAATTCTGCATTGAGCTCTGCCACAAGCTCCCTTCCTCTATGTGCCTCAGTTTCCCCATCTGTAAAATGGGAATGACAATTCCCTATACACAGGGGAGCGCTGAGGCTTAATTCACTAATTCTTGTTGGGTGCAATAAGTAGCACAGATATGCCTATAAATTTCAATACTCTGGTTAAGGATGTCAGTATTTCTATTATAAACCCAATTTTTTCCAGATTCTGAATTCAGTCCCCATTAACATTTAACACATTCTGTCTCACCCCAATTGTGTAATTTGCTTCAAACCATAGCACCTGTCATCACAAAACACTTCCTAAACGAAAGCAAACATTTTTTTAAATGTGGGTGTCCAAATCTAGACACCTAAATCCTTATTTAGGCACCTAAAGAAGGGGCCTGATTTTCAGAGGTGCTGAGCAGAATGTAATTTGGCTGGGATAACACATATAAAGTAAATCTTCTTGTAGATAGTGGCATGAGATTTTTAAAGACCACAAATGGTCTGGAGAACCTAGCGTTTTATCTCTTATTCAAAATGTAAAGTATAAATATAGGCAGGTCGTCTTGGCACCGATATTTAGTGTGATTTCTTTTGGAAGAATATTGTCTTATGTGTCCTCATTTTCCATCTGTTCTTGTCTTTCACAAATTTCAGAACTCTCATCCATGTGTCCTTGATGTCATCTTGTAGCCGCATTGTCTTCAGTCTTGACAACATATTGCATCTTTACAAAGAGTGTTCAGATTTTGGGAGAAAAGAGGCTATGAAAAAACAAACTATGTGTATAAGTATCAGGGGCTGGCTTCCCTTCCCCACTTCTTTGTGAAAACTTTGTTTCAAAATTAGAAAATGGTATCATTGCAGGTTTGCCCTCAAAGACTATATAATTGTATTTGTTTGAGATAAAATGTATAAAATAATGATACAAACAAATTGTACAATATTCAAACTAAATTATTTTAATTTTAATAATTTAATATTCAATTTGGAAAGTGCTCACTGTAAAATAGAAATGGTTACAAATTTTTCAGTGTTTCAACGATTCCAGATGGGAGTGGGGTTTTTTGGCTGGTTTTGGACATGCTTTGGCAATGGCCACATTTTAAAAAAAGTTTTAAATTTTAACAATTCTTTCCAAATTTTTTTTTAACGTTTCTGCATTTTTCAACCAGTTCTATTATGACAGGTGCAGTTCAGTTCAATCTTTCCACTTTATTGAATAGCCACTTTTAAATAGAATCCGGATCTCTTAGAAATGTTTGTTGGGAAGAAGGTGAAGCATTAGAAGGAGGATGAAGAGCATAGGAACACTTTAGAAGGCCACCTGAAAGGAAAAGGAAGGCTATTAGAAAATGACCAATAGTTAGAAAATGTACTTCTTAATACACTTTTACCCAGCTCGGTTGAAACCATGATTAGCCAGTGGTTTCTGAGCTATTTTATCGTTGTGCTGGGTATTCCTGTTTTGGGTCCCAAAGTCATGAGAATTGCTTGTTTCAGCCCAAAAGTTTGGTATCAGCGCCAGCAAGGTGGCTGCATGCTGATAAAGGGGCTGCTTGCTAGATGTTTTTCTCATTGCTGTATCAGAGACCGGAGATGACCACAGCTAAAGATATTGCAGTGTGGGACTTGAGGATGCAGAACAGAGCAATATGAAGGCAAGAAGCTTCTAGAAAGGGGCAGAGCACAGGTAGATGGCAAGATAAGCCACAGAATTGAGTGCCCTGGGGGGCTGTGGCAAGCTATTGGCAGACCATCCTCTATCAGTTGTGATTGGTCATGCCTTTACATTTACGTTGCAGTCACATTGAATTAGCAAAAAACAAGACAAGTTATACCTCAGTGTGTGGTGGCTGCATCATTGTATGGCACAATTGTGGGATGTTGGTGTCTGAACACTGAGCGTGTTAAGAACATGTGTGACTCATAACAAGTTAAATTTCTAGTGAAGACAAAGCTAGAGTCTTAAATGGTAGCACAAGCCATGCAGAAAATTGGTTCAGCTTGAAGGGGGTCAGGAAGACTGCTCTTGGCACAGTTTTCAGCTTATCCAGCCAACCCACACCATCCCAAATAGAATCCATTGTAATTGCCTTTCTTTTAAAGAAATATCTTCAATACTTCTGTGCATTCTTAAACATGTACATGTAACTGATCTAGCTTCGGGTGACAGTGGAGTTTGAACTAGGAACCTTCAGAATTAAAAGTGCAAACCTCTAGCAGAAAAATTAAGTTTTCGTGCTAACAGCAGTGGCTGACTCCTACACCTCCTATGTAGACCAGCCACTAGATGGGGACAAAGACCCACACTGTCCTAATGTGGGTTACACATACACAGAGCCGTGGATGGGATCATACTCAGAACAACTAACTCATCCCTTGGTGGTTACACTTCTGTTTTGGCACGCTAGCTTAATCAGGACTAGTGCAGGTATGTCTCCTTAAACTGGAAACAACACCTTCCAGCTCCAGTGTCGATATAGCCTCAGTGGCATGAGGGCTGACTACAGTGCTCTGCTCTTAAATCTTTTCTGGCTGCCATTTTTATATGCAAATCATAGGATGCACAAATGAACAAAATGCAAATTGGTGAAGTTCTGTAACTAGAAGAAAGGCTCAGTTAAAAATTATACTGCTAGTTACACCAAAACGTACCTTTACATGTTTAAAAGGCTTGAAATACTCAGTAAAATACTTATTAGATATTGGGTCAAATGTATCTTGGGGTCAATCCACTGAAGTCAGTGACTAATTTGGCCTAAAATTTGCATAAGACTTTAGAGCGGTTAGGAAATTTTCTGCCAGCCCCCACCCATTCCCATTCTTCAACTAGTTCCACTAGCCATGTACCAAGTACTGGCCACATTTTTCAAAATAGGTCCCTGAATACATATTCAGGGAACCTTAATAAGGGACCTGATTTTCAAAAGTGCTGAGCACCCAGCAGCTCCCATTGAAGTCACACTGGGGGCTCCTAGGTGCTGAGCAGTTTTTAAAATTAGGTCACTTAGTTGCCTAAATACAGATTTAGGAGCCCAACTTTATACATCCATTTTTTTTTTCACATTTTGGCTTCTAGTTTCAGTACCTGATATCTTGGCTGTTTAACATTTCATCTGACTGGAAGCTGTCATACAGGTTTTTTTTCTGCATAGCCACAAAGCAACTAAGTTGGAGTCAACGCTTTTCATTTCCGTAAGACCATCCATTTAAGATTCTCCACATGCTTTTTGAGCATGATTATAGCCTCATGATATCGCTGTGAAATATCCTTGTTTTACAGATGAGGAAGCCGAGGCATAGATAGGTTAAATGACTTGCCCAAGGTTGCATGTGTAGCTGGTCGTAAGTGTTGTATCTCAACAATCTTGTCTTACAGGAGGCCAAAGATACATGCCTGTACATCTGATATCAGAATGCTGTCCTCAGCCTCTAAACAGACTTGAATGCCTAGGCAAATACATAAAAACAAAACAACAAGTCGGGTTTGCACTGACTTTTGTCTGCACATGTTCTCCAGCTTCACCCACCAGCTCTCTACTCCGTTAATGTTGATGGGTACTATTATCATACATGCCTTCTATTACATTTTTGAAAGGTTTGTTCTGCCAACTTGCATGAAATTCATTACCTTCTATATATAAATTTCCTGCCTTTTATTTATTGTCTTATTACATTTATAACGGTGGATGTTTATTTTTTGACATTCGATGAATTTGCTCTGGCTCTGCCTTTTTTGTTCTGGCTGATGTTTTATAACCTATTGATTCCCAATATTTTAAACTGACCCACAGCTGATACGAGGATCTCACTGGGAAGTAAAATGTGTACATCTCACTATGAATAGCAGATAAACGGAATAATAAAGGTTGTCAAAAACTGAGAAATGAAGCACATCTGGTTCTTGTTTGCTCTTGAGGATATATGGCTGTGCAGCTCAGAACTAAGAAACTTCAGAATGCAAGGCAAGTCATTCTGGACCTCCACATTTCCACTTTAGTCTATTTTATTGGCTAAGAAAATAAATTTTAAAAAATCTGCACTGTGCAGGTTTATAACTTTACCAACAAAATTGCACAAAGAACCTCAGTGGTGATTTTTTTTCTACAATTTTTTCATGTAATCCCTTTTTAAATAATCCATGTTCTAATGAGCACATAAATGAAGGAGACTTAACTTTCTTTCCTTATTGTATTTGATCCCGATGACTAATTAGATACTTAGTATGTGCAGACAGAGCTACTGACACAGATTTTTATTGGTTCTGCTGATAACTTTCTGCACTATTACAATAGGTCTTTTGTTTTTGTTTTTGTTTGCATCTCTGCTTTTGAGGTACATCTATTTCCTATTGTGCTTAATTCCTTTTGGTATTTACTACAGTAACATTAATCATGGACTCCTCTGGTATTTAATTTTGATGTAACTCCAATATATATTATCCTGAATTAAAATACTTATTTCATAGACAGTGAAGAATTATTTACTGATTATAGCACAAATATATGTGTGTGTGTGAGAGAGTGTGCATGTAGATATGTATACATTAAAGGTGACAAGTAATTTAAATCTGCACATTTTGCATTATTCAGTAGTTGGTTGCCAGCTGCTTTTCTTTTGTACTTTGTGATTAATTTCATTGTCGGTAGATTTTATGTTTTCAGAGAGTCTTTCACAGAACCTACACAGGACCCAATGAAGGGAATATGAATACCAAGTTGTCATTGGTGTTCTATTCTAGCCTGATCTACAGCACTAAAGTTCAACAGTCAGAGTTATAGGACAATGAGAGGAAAAGAAAAATGAACTGTAGCATTGTTTTAAAGACATACTTTATTGACTTTCATCATGTAATTAAAAAGAATAAGAGACACATTTTTATTTCTGCCGAAAAAGTTTGCCAGCTTTGTGAAAACAAGGGCAAGTTAAGGGAATGCTCTATCTATATTTGCATTTGTTTCTCTATACGCTGTGAGCAATCTGTAACCCTGAAAAGCACGCAGCCAGCATGTATTTTAGCAGAGTTTAAAAACAGGACTTTTAAGCCTGTTTATGAACCGTGTTCTTGTTTGCTTGATTGGTGTAGCCTGAACAAGAAAACTTTGAGACAAAATGCCAAGACCAGGAAGCATAAAAAGACACAACTCTTTACCCTCATTACTCATGATCAGTAATTCAGAGTGTCCAGGTAGGTTTTTTGTTTTTCAAAGCAATTCAATAGACATTACAATTTTGGGAGTCTTTAGTCAAGGGTTGCAAGTAAAATTTATGCTACATTTGTCAAAGGACGTAAATTCCCCTTTTTTGTAATGCATTAAGTCCCTCCCTTAATTAAGCCTTCTGGGGTTTAAATGTGTTGATCTCATTTTAAACTGAGTTCAGCACAATTAGACACACTGAAAAGATAGGAGGTAATCAGCACATACAAAAACATTTCAGACATAAATGCTTCATCCTGCCAGGCCCAAAATTACTATTTCAATTTTTTATCTGGGGTGGGGGGGGAGGGAGAAAAAGAAAAAAATTGATTATTTTCAGCTCGTCATACATCTCATTTGTAGTGGGTTAGACCTTCCCCATTCACAATTACCACTAGTTAATCTTATCAGAGAAAAATTCAATTACGTTTATCAAGGTTATTCCATACACTCATGTTATTGCCTTGGAAAAATCGGGTTTCAGTGTTAAGAATGTTTGCATTGTTTGTGTGTGTGTAGGGGAGAGGATCCAACCTTTTTAAAAAATAAATAAATAAATAATTAAATCCTGCTTTTACACTGATGTTACTAATATATAGTTGTAATAAAGTAATATTTGACAGCTTTGTAAAAGGGATCATTAATACATAGATTATGGAAGTTTAGGAGGGAGGCTCATAACTGTTAATAGACTTCAATTCTCAGCCTACACTGACATTTTAAAAAATCTAGTTTCAAATTTGATAACAGATTACCAGCTAGGCTGGGAGCCAGCCACCTGATTAAGGCAATTTAAATGCTTGCAAAGTGGTGAGATTAAAATCAAATAAGTGCCGATTTTTTTCCTGCTTCACTTATCTTTCCCTGGATTCGTTCCTTAACTACCAGGTGGCAGAGGACTCTGGGTAATTTTCCTCTGCGCCAATTACCCCAGGATGGTTTTTAGGGTGAAGCAGAATAATTACTGCACTATCAATCCAAAATGGGCTGCTTAATGTGTTTAAGAGAGATTTTGAGCCTTAGCAGGGAGGCTGCCTGAAGCGTGCTATGCTTGTGGTGCCAAAGCCCACTCGGCCTACTCATGTCGTTAACTGTTCAGTGAGAAGGCAGCATACACCCAAGGTGAAAGAAAACAAGGAAAACTCCTGGGAAGCTGTGGGAAAGTTAATGAGCTGCTTCCAATGTGTGGCAGGCTGCAGTCGCAGGTGGCTGACAAAGCTAGGCAGGTTAAGAAAATAATATTTATCATCCAGCTGCCAGGACCATCTTTATCAAAAGTCTTTCTAAAATCCATACAACATGAAGAAAAATGAGTTTAAAACAAAAACAACAACAAAAAGCAAATAATCCAGTCACGGAAACAGTGTATCCTTGACGGGTCATTTGCAAAGCTTTATACGGAAGCTGGTCTGATATGAGGACACATTGATTTTTAATTTTTTTCATCAGTGGGAAGAAGGATGCTCTTGGGGGTACAGCACAGGACTGGAAGCTAGTTCTGCTCCCCGCTCTGCCATGGACTTCCTGGGTGACCATTTAATGCCAACATTTTCCAGAAGGTCCACTGATTCTTTGGTGACCAGCTTGAGCCTGATTTTGAACCAAACACTTGCATCTGATTTGTTGATCTGAACTGGCATTGTGCTACAGTACTTTGAGATCCATGGATGGAATGCAATATAGGGAAGTCTAGGTAGTGTGACTAAATGAAAAATATGGCTGTGTTCTGCTATTGTCAAAGTGGTATGGTATGAGGAAAGGGGTTTAAGCTTAATTGAAATCTGAAATGACACATTACTAAATGCTATACTGTAGCAGCCTCAAATTAAGCATTATCTTCTATCCAGTGACTATGCACTGGATTTGTTTAGCTATCATTATCAGAATGTAAATTGTGAGTTTTAGCCAAGAATTCTGAAAGGCTGTCCTATGAAATAGAAAGATTAATTTAAAAAAAAACCATTATATTTGTGTAGTGGTTGCTGCTGTTGCTTGCCTTTGAGTGATTTGCTTACATAGTTTTCCATATGATCTCTACCTACTCGATGTACAAAGCTTTTTTATTATTTAATGAAAAATTGATTTATGATTTTGCTTAGCCAATGGTTTGTGATAATGCAAGTTAAAATGTTCCATGCTGAAGAGAAATTCTGTACTTTGAAACTGTTTGTGTGCCTAATTGTGCAAGGTGCTAAGGTTCTCATGTTCCATGGTCTTCAGTTAGTGTTAAGGATTCACACACTCAGCACCTTCCAGGATCAGGCCCTACGTGTTTGTGTGTCTGGAAGTTGTAGCTTGTGAATTCAGATCCCAGTGGAGTCTCCCATACAAAAATGATTTATCAATGCAGTCATTCTTGGTCACCTTACCTAGATAATAACTTGCATTCCCAAGAAATGAAAAGATAAATGAGAATGGAGAGAGCTGAATCCAGCTTTCTGTTTTCGAGGTGAGTTTTATACTGTCCGTTTTTAAAATGACGTGAACTTTGGTGGTCGTAGGAAATGCATTCGTGTCCATCTCACTGGATGCAATAGTTTATGCAGAAGTGTTTCTTGTAAGACACACACAATCCATTTAAAGATTATCACATGAAACCATATTTACTTCAGAGGTCTGTAATAATTACACCTTCACTTGAAAAATCCCCAGGACTTTGGCTGCTGTGTCACAGATTTATACTCAAACATTTCCATTTGATGCGCAAAGTGTGAAGTACTCTTTAGTGGCAAGACAATTATCTGATTCTACTAATAAATGAATGCACTAGTAGTCATTTTTAATTGAACAATTATAGGATATTGCACTGTCAGTTGATTATAGAAGTCATTTCATAAATGTCAAAAATCTCTTTAAATGAATTATGAAGCTCCAAAATAACTCCGGCAATCAGCCAGCAATAACACAATAATCTGTTTACCCTGTTGTCAGGCGCACTATCACCATTTTTTTTTCTTTTAAGGGGGGACTGAATCTTAAGGATTATACTCCCGCTCAGACTGCTGCAACCACCTAGGCTTTAATTAATAAAGACTGTGAATGTTGTCAAGAGCTTTGCCATGTACTAAATAGCAAGAGAAATTAGAGTTATTTTTGAAAAGACACCAACAGCAAGCAGAAGGATATCTCTCTTTGCCCTGAATGAACAAGGTTGAATCTAAAAATGTGTTACTAACAGTTCAGTGGAAATTTTCCCCTTTAAATGCTTCACTGTCTACTGCAACCTTTATTTTGGCATGGTACAGAAGCATAATATTATAAGATTTACCTTCTTCCCTTGTTAACCGATACCTGTCTTTTTTCCCCCCTTTGGCAATGAATGCATGCGCACTAATGGCTGCCTTCATGCTTGGAAATAATAATGGGCCAGATCATACCCTTCTTTAACATTCACATCGTGGACATTTCCCCCAGAATTTCTTTCTTCTTCTTCTACCTTTCCACACAAATGAAAGCGTGTGTTTGGCCCACAAGCTCCAGGAATACACTAAGGTAGGTAGGGGTGTGTGTGTGTGTGTGTGTGTGTGGGGTGCGAAGAGATCAGAGGCCCTGACCCTCTCCATCATCTCTGTCCTTCTTCTTTTACAGCACAGCTCTTTCACTGGTTGCTCCAGAGCCTCTTTAAATTGGTGGATCCACATTGTGTAAGGTAGTCTCTGGCTGTATTAGAGGAATCTCCACTAAGTACAGAAGGGTGGGTGGACAATGCCTGTATGGTCAAGGTAAAGAGAAGGGGGGACACTGCTGCAGAGGAGGTGACCCCCTTGTGGGAGACAGTTGTGTGCAAAGTGGACCCTTTGCTAAAATATAGACAGCAATGCTGTCAAAAAGCATCCAGTGATTTTTGGGTGCCCCACTTTTTGGTGCTCAATGGGAGTTGCCTTGGGTATGGATCTCAGAGATGCTGAGTCCTTTCCACTCCAAATAAAATTAATGACAGCAGTGAGTGCGCAACACCTCTAAAAATCAGGCATTTGGTTCCTCAAACTGGGCACCCCCAAAAAGAATGAATACTCTTGAAAATGTGGAGGATAATTTTTGGGTGGGTAGAACTGGAGTAGCTGTATCTCTGGCTTACTAGAGAAACCACAAATCCTTTTATCTCTTGACAATATAGGGAGGAACCTGTAACCTTGGGTTTTCTCCTCGGCACATGTATGGGTGCAGCTGTGCAGGATGTCAGATAATTTAATCCTCTGAGGCTAAAGTCCTCCAAAGCTACATACAGCCCAGAAAAGAATGTAAAGAGAATTGAGTCATAGATGGTCTTAACTATGCATACAATTAATCTGATATCTGCATGACCTCTGCACCTCTTTAAGCCATTTGGGGAGGCTTCCCATTGGGAGCAGAAGATCCCTCCTTATTGTTTGTGCACCATAGAGTTGTCTTTGGCAAGCATTGCATAAACTAGCAGAGAGGGCAGTGTTGGGAATTGAGCCAGAGAGAGGATGCAGCTGAAGCGGCACAATCACCTTGCACAAACTAGGTGTGCCTGTGGCTGAGACTACTATTCCAGCCCTGAAGTTGGAGTAGCAGTTGAAGGTCAGATGTACTGAAGCCACTGGTTGGTTGGGGGCATATATTAATACTCAGTCTTTATCCACATCACCCACATTAAATCCAGTTTCTCAGGGGAAATGAAATCCACCGTATGTGATCATTCACCATGGGACTAGCACAATATCATGCACACTGTCCAGTATATTGGACTAGCATGGTTAACACTACTCTAAAGACTGTCAATGAAATCTAAATTTACATATTTTAAATATACTACATATGACAATCCGTGGCTGGAACAGATTTCCTTATCACATGGATTGAACCCATGCACATAGGCAAGACCAAACTAGTTTCTAACATGGTTGTGTAAGGGACCCGGACATAGGTGGTCTGGTCTAGTGACTACAGCTGGGCTGAGATCTGCCCATCAGGGACAGTAGATTCTGGCAGGAGTTGGAAGAATCGCAAGAGACAGGTTCCGTAAGCAAGAGTCAGGATCACAGTCAGGCTGGAGTCCGAGACCGGAGATCAGAGGTAGTACCAGTCTGGAATTAGGAGGCAAGAGTAAGGGTCAGAGTCGGGTTGGAGTTAGAGGCCTGAGGTCAGAAGATCAAACAAAGTCCAATGTTTTAGCAGGCTGAAGGTTGTGTGGCTGCCTGGACAACTTCCTGGGGCAACCCCTGGGGTTAAATAGGGTGCTTGGCCAATCAGAGGGCTGCAGGGTGCCATTAGTCTGGGTCTCTTGGACAGCACTTCCTGTGGCATGAACTCTGAGCCCTGGCTGTGTCTGGTTTCCTGTTGGCACTGTGGGAATATCAGATGTCCCAGGCTCTGCAGGCCTGGATTCTAATCCCAAAATCCTTGTAGGCTGGGATACTGTTCAAACTAAGTAAAAGTTAGTGTAGAAAGGCCTATAGGGACTGAGTTTTGTTATCTAGGAAGATGTTAACATGGTTTCTAACCTAGACAGGAATAACATGTTCAAAAACACCTAAGTGACTCTGCAGACCCATGTTCTAGTCCCTAGGTCCTTACATCACCCCCCACCTTCTTCGGGGTGCCCCTTTTCTGTCAGGGTAGGTTTATCTGGATGGTCTTGATATAACCTTTCTACCAGGTCAGGGGACTGGACATGGGCAGCAGGTTCCTAGAAGCATTCTTTGGGACCACATTCTCTCAGTCAATTAGGTAGTACAGTCTCCTCTTCTGCCATTTAGAGTCAAGGATTGTGTGACTACATATTCTTCATGTCCTTGGAGCTGGACTGGTGGAGGTGGGTATCGGGAAAAGGGTCCTCTGTGTAAGCCTTCAGGCGGGATACATGGAAAGCGGAATGTACCTTAAAAGGTCAAGGGATCTGTAATTTGAAAGCGAAGGGGTTGATTTGCTGACAGATCTGGAAGGGTCCAAGGAACTGGTGGTCTAGCTTGTGGGACAGCCTGTTTGTATGGAGGTACTTTGTGGCAAGTCAGACCTTTTGGCCTACCACGAGAGCTGAGCCTTCCTGGCACTGATGGTTTGTATACCACTTATAGATAAGGCTAGGTTTTAGTCACAGGTATTTTTAGTAAAAGTCATGGACAGGTCATGGGCAGTAAACAAACATTCACAGCCCGTGACCTGTCCATGACTTTTACTACATACTCCTAACTAAAACTTGGGTGGGGGGCTGCAGGTGCTCTGGGGGCGCAATGGGTGCTTGGGGAGGTGGCCTGGGATGCTGATGGTGCTTGTGCAGGGGGGGGGGGAAGGAGTGGGCAGCAGCATTAGCCCGGTCCAGATGGCCTCCACCTTCTGAGGGTCCATCTTAACACCCTCTCTGGAAAGGATGTAATCCAAGAAGTCCTCTATGGAGGACTGGTCAAAGGTACATTTTTTCCAACTTCACAAACAGGCCACGCTTTCATAGCCTTTCCAGGATGGAGCAAACACAAGTATATCATTGAGATAGATCACTACATACTGGTCCAGGATGTCACTAAATATGTCATTCACGAAGTGTTGAAAGGTCACAGGAGCATTGGTCAGCCCAAATGGCATTACTAAATATTCAAAGTTCCCATAGTGGGTTCGAAACACAGACTTCCATTCATCTCCTGCCCTGCTGCGCACTAGGTTGTAAGCACCCTTGAAGTCCAGTTTCATGAAGATTCTGGCAGACCTCACACAATCTAGTAACTCTGAGATCGAAGGCAGAGGATACTGGTTTTGGATCGTGGCATGGTTTGGGGCCCAATAGTCTACGCAAAAGCATAGTGTCCCATCCTTTTTCTTGATGAAAAGGGCTGGAGCCCCTGGTAGGAAGGTGGAGCACTGGGTGAAGCTCTTGGCCAGGTGTTCCTAGATGTATTCATGAAGGGCTGCCAGTTGAATAGATCTGACCATCGCCTTGGTTGCAGATCTATAGGGAAATAATTGTCTTGATGCGGAGGTAGCATGTCCATGTTCTTCTTTTCGAAAATGTCCGCATAATCCCAATATTTTTCACGGAGATGGGGATTTAGGCTTGGGAATGATTCCTTCTGGCTAGCTGCCACCAGCTGGAGTCCCTCCACAGGTGTGGTCACATCCAGTCAGCCTTAGGAGCACAGGACAAGAAGGTTGGGGCTAGCTCCTCTGCACAGGAAGACCCTTCGGCAGTAGTCAGAGGGGAAGTTGATCCTCTTTTCTTTCCAGGAGATGCAAGGGTCATGCTGCTCCATCCCGGTGATGCCAAGAATTAGGGGGAAATGTGGAGAATATATCATGTTGAACTGTAGCACTTCCCCATGGCCCAGGATTACAGCCTCCAGGGGCACTGTTTCTTGAGTCACTGGCCCTGAGGACAAGAGGGACCTATCAATTGTTTCTACGAGAACTGATGTGGGCTTTAAACAAGGGATATTCATCGTGCTTGAGTGGCTTTGACATCTATGAAGTTATCAGTAGTCCTGGTATTGGTCAGAGCCCCTGGTGCAGTGGCGGGGGGGGGGAAAGGGACGGGAGAAGAGGAGCAATCGGCTTGGACCCATCCCTGGTATGTAACTCCATTTATACTTGGAAGTGTGGGGAGGAACCACGTGTCCTGGATCGGGTTTCTTTTGAGGTCTGGGGGTTAGTTCCTTAGCACAGCATCTGGGTGGTGCCCAGGCTGGCTCCTCTTATGTGGCCTGGGTGAGCTTGTTTTCCAACTTCTTGCGGGTTCGAGGTTTGCAGTGAGCATGAGGTGAGAGCATGTCCTGGTTCTCCACAATAAAAACATAGGTTATTGCACCGTCACTGTTCCATTTCTTCCAAGATCAGGTGTTGGTGTTCCAAATCAACCTGCAACAGTTCATGGTTGGGCCCTGAGGTTTTTGTTGTAGGTGGAGTGGTAACAGGGTGCCCCACCTCTTCTTCTTCTTCTGCTCATGCAGCCGGATGTCGATGCGGAGAGAGAGGTTGATCAGTGCATCCAAACATTTCGGGGGTTCAGTGCTGGCTAGCTCGTCTTTTACTTCCTCACTCAACATCAGCTGTGAGTTGCCGGAACTGGGCAACATACAAGGCTGATGGCACTTGCCCCTTGCTAGAGCCTCTGTACTGCTGCTTCCACAGAGCGAATGTAATGAGGGTCAACAAAGATTATGGAAAATGTTCGCAGGAAGGCATTCCAGTCCGTTATTGCTGGGCTGCTTTGGTCCAGCAGGGAGGAGTTCCCATCCAGCGCTTCTTCCGTAAGCAGACTGGTCACTAGTCCTACCCTGGACTTGGTGGTGTGATACAGTTGAGGGCAGGGCAGGAAAAGGAGATGGCATTGGTTCAGGAACCCCCATAACATCTGGTGGTTACTATCAAAATGTTTGTGTTGTGGTACTGTGGGGATCAGTTCAAAGGGCAGTGGCCTGCAGCACGGGATTCTGGGTCTGGAGCACAGATTTTTCTTCCTGGGACTGTGTTATCTGTTCAGAGTGTCTGATTTTTCTGCTAGGATCTGTGCCACTGGCATGGTTTAGAGCTGCATGACCTGCTCATGGGGATCCAGTAACCTAGAGGGTCCAGTGAGTGATGGTTGACATGCCCCTTCCATACCCCTGTTAAGGGGCTCCCATGAAGGGGGTCAGAACTGTGTGTGGGCAAACTGTAAGGCACCAGGGTGTAGGTGTAGGTGGTCTGGCTGGTGGTCACACCTGGGCTGCGGTCCACCCACCAGGGATGGTAGTCACTGGGCAGGAGTTGGAGGAATCGCAAGAGCCAGGTTCTATAAGCAGGAGTCAGGGTCAGGGTCAGGCCAGGGTTAGAGACCAGAGGTAGTACCAGGCTGGAATCAGGAGGCAAGAGTCAGTGTCATAGTCAGGCTGCAGATCAGAGGCAGTACTAGGTTAGAACTGAGCAGCAGGAATGAGAGCCAGAGTCAGGCTGGAGTTGGAGACCAGAGGTAGTACCAGACTGGAAACAGGAGGCAAGAGTCAGGGTTGTAGTCAGGCTGGAGTTGGAGATTGGAGATCTGCTCAAGCAAAGTCTGGCATGGCAGCAGGCCAAAATCTGTGTGGTTACCCAGACAATTTCCTGGGGCAAGACCTGGGTTAAATAGGGTGCTTGACCAGGCAGAGGGCCACAGGCTACTGTCACTCTTGGGCAGCACATCCTGTGGCATCTACTCTTCATAGAACTCCCTGCATGTGGCATTGTGGAACAGCAGCTGTCTCAGGCTCTCCAGACTGTGGTTCTAGTCTCTAGATCCTTACAGGTTGGGATCCTGCTTAAACCAAGAAAAAATTAGTGTAGAAAAGGCCTACTGGGACTGAGTTTTGTTATCTAGGAAGATGCTAACATGATTTCGCATCTAGACAGGAATAACATTTTCCAAAGCACCTAAGTGACTTAGGAGTCCAAGTCCTATTTTCAAAAATGTATTTAGGTATTTTGGGGCGTAAGCCTCTTTGAACTCCTCCACTGAAAGTCCTCCTAAGTGCCGAAGTCTCTTTTGAAAAATGGGACTTAGGCTTCTAAGTCACCTTGTGTTTGTCTACACAGAAGCGGCAGCCCACGCAATGAGTCTAAGTGCCTGGGTCGACAGACTCAGGCTTGTGCTACTGTGCTAAAAAAAAGCTGTATAGATGTTGCGGCTCATGCCCTGAAGCTTAGGGATGGAGGTGGGCTTCAGAGCCCTAGTTTCAGCCTCAGCCACAATGTCTGCATAGATATTTTTAGGACAGTAACATGAGCCCTGCGAGCCTGAGCCAGCTCTACTTCATTCATATATGCTGGACACAGTGCATAGAAGAGCAGCTATTGGCACTAGTGCTGAGGAATATATCCCCTAGCCCACATGGAAGGAGATAGTTGTTAGAACCTCCTGTCAGTTAGAAGGCAGACAACAAACCACAGCCTGGAGAGGAAAAGGAGATGCCCATTCCCTGCAGCCAGGGGAATCACTTGGGAATAGCAGATCAGCTTTGTTTTAAATATCCTTCCGATTTCAGTTGTAAGGCTCTGATTTATATCCCATGTAACTCCACTGATTTAATGACACTGGATGGCGTGTAAGTCAGTGAAGGATTTAGCCCTATAAGATGAGGGTCTGCTTCGCCACTTCCTTGTACCTTGTCGTCATTTACACTTTCGCCAAGTTGGTATCCATCACAGCCTGACTGGCAGATTTAATACCCACTTTGTTCTCACTTTAACTGACTATGCAAGGCAGTGGAGAATCAGCCTCATAGAATTTTAATTGGCATTGAATTTAAATCATCAAAAATTACTCCACTTTAAATGTAGTTTTATTCCTTAAAATTGTCACACAAGCCACTGAAGAGCCCTTGCAGGGACCCAGTCCTGGTATCTGTCTTGGCTAGTAAGATAAAGCCTTTGTAGTTAGTAGGTGGCTGAGACCTTGCCATATGCTGTTGGTAGACAGCAGCAAAGCTTTATCTTGTGATAAGCATACTAACAGCAATCTGTTAGGGTTTTTTTTTATATAATGCACCAGCACGTGGTTAATTGACATTCATATTACTGAACAAACTTGTAAGTAATATGATTCTCCCAGGAATCACATCAACTGCACTGTGGGTAAGTTTAGATTTCAAAGATGCCACGGTCCCTCACTCTGTGATGACGGAATTGAACAGCATTAACCTTTTCACTTGCACTAACAAAGACAAGTTAAGACAAGATGTGCTATGACTACTGCACATCTATGTTTTGTTTTTGCCCAGGGCCCTCTACAATTACCCAGCTCTTCAGAGCTAATATCAGTAGCATGTTTACCGTTTTTTTCCCTTTCAATATTTCTACAAAATGACAGCCTCATTATCTGACAAAAAATAACCAGGTACAATATGGGCTGTGTATAATCTACATAAAGATTTTATAAAAGGATATTCTAAGCTATTATAAAGAGATCTAGCAAGAAGAAGGTCCCTATCTTTATAAACTGAGCTATGTTGCATATAATATAATAAATACTGTGTTTATGCCAATAAAACAACTAGAAAACATAAGGACAAATTGTGCTCATTTATACCCATGGAGCCCCATTCTATGTCTGCAACTAACTGCACAGTTTGGACCAAATACTGTATTTTTCAGTGATTGTGATACAGTATTTTTCACTGCCTTGAACTTTGCATAGTCAAAGTGAGAACAAAGCAAGTATAAAATGCTGCAACTCGGATTGTGATGGATATCAACTTGGAAAACGTGTAAATGACTACACAAGGTGTAAGGAAGTGGAGAAGCTTCTAGGGGCAAATTCTTCACTGAATGACATGCCATCCAGTGTCATTAGATCCAGGGAGTTATATGGGATATAAATCCGGGCCTTACCACTGAAATGTAAAGAATATTTAAAATATTTTTTGTGTTAAAGGTTCTAAGCAAGATCAGAACTCCATTGAGCTTGATGATGTAGGCAGAAAAAGGGTGCGAGGGGAAACAGAGGTGGAATGTGTTACCCAAGGTCACCCAGCCAGTAAGTTGCAGAATGAGGAATAGAACTAACCTGTCCTGACCAAGTGTCCAATGTCTTACTTGCTGCTTCTTTGGATATATCTGCACTGCAAATAGACACCCATGGATGGCCTGTGCCAGCTGACTTGGGCTCAGGCTAAGGAGATGTTTAACTGTGGTGTAGATGTTCAGGCTTGGGCTGTGGCCCAAGCTCTGGGACCCTCCCACATTGCAAAGTCCTTGAGCCTGGGATCCAGCCTGAGCTTGAGCATCTACTCCACAGTTAAGCAGCCCCTTAGCCAGAGCCCTGTGAGCCTGAGTCAGCTGGCATGGGCCAGCCACGAGTTTTTAATTGCTGTATAGACATCCCCTCTGAGACTAGCTCAGGGGATTGATAATGGGAATCTAAAGGCTTTAACTCAATGCTGCTGGTTCAGACCTGACCCAGTTGGCCTATTTGAAATCAGTTAGTTCGCAGTGAACAGGACACTACACCACAAAAGTACTACTAGCACAATGGCACCTTTTTGGGGCTGTCTCCGCAGATTAGCCATGGGTATAATATTAATAATGAATATCTAGCTCTTACATAGTTCTAAACAGTGCTACCACAGTAACCCTAGAGGTGTTGGCTTTAGGTCAGAACTAAGGCACATGGTGCGGTGTTGTGGAGAATTTGTAATGCACTGTTCCTATTCTAGGGCTAGCTATCCAGCATCTTTCATAAGCACCAATCTAACTAAAAAGATTTAGAAAAGGCTGCACGCACAAATGCAATATTTATATATAAAATAACTGGACCCACACAGACATGCTTTGGGGGAAAATGGGAGGGTATAGTATCCTGTCAATGCAGATATGGATTATATAGTGTGAATTCTTAGTTGGCATTATAATTCTCTACCACACTGCTGTCATTTTAAAACCTGCAGATATTTTAGTAACACTACACGGTGATAAAACCAACAGAAGAAAATTGTACCACAGTTACTGCAGATGAATATAAGGTACAGCCCTTTGTGCACATGCTTGTTGCCTTGTGCTGCCCATTTGTTCATTTTGTAGTCACACTGGAAGGTAAACTTGTATTGGAGGCTGTCTGTGGTATGTGATGTAGACTATATTGAAGCAATCTTGTAATGAGAATAGATGACACTATGCTATTTCTATTTGTCATTCCACTCCTGTGAATGCTCTGACAGGATGCTGTGCCTTTTCAAAGTATGCTGTATTAGGTATTTTGATTGGTTGCCCATTCTTTTCCTTACTAACAGATGAAGCTGTCCATGAGACATAACTCAGGTAGGAAGGTAGATACGCTCAGAAGTTCCACAACGTAGTCTGGTAGTATGTTACTACGCTAACCTGTTGTGCCCCCACTTTTCTTTTTGCTGTTTCAGAAGTGCCACCTTAAGCAAGGATCACAAAAGAGATCAGTCCCAGTTTAGAGGCATAATAAAATAGAGGTCCAGGTTTGAAATCTGACTCTGGGCCAGTTTTGACTCTCAGTTGCACTGGTGTAAATCTAGAGCAACTCCATTTAGGTCAATAGTAAATTGACACTGGTGTAATAGGACAGAATCTGGCCCTCTATCTACTCACTATTACTTTGATGCAAGAGTAGGGAATACTATGGAGGTGACACAATGAGGCTTGTGATATTCAGCACAAATGTTAGCTAATCAAAAAGCAGCAGTGTTATCGGAACTTGGAAAGATGCTGAATTTAGCCCACTCAGCAGGTGGATATTCGAGATGGCGTGATTCCCATCTAGTTGGAGGTAGACAGAGATTATACAAGGGAAATAAATAAGATTTCCAGAAACATGCTAGTTTGATCTTGACATGCTGTTGCTTACACTCTGGATTTGTGACCTGTCTAGAGCACTGAGACTGAGTATGGGAGCCTCATTGAAGTCAGGCACGGAACTGGGGCTTTAGATTCTTCCTTTCATTGGAAAATCCCAATCTAAGGTTCTACCAAAATGGGTAGCACTAAGCGGCAGCAATTGTAGGTTGGAGAAACCTAACACTAGAGGTGCATGTGGCCAAGGGAGAGAATAAAAATAAAACAAAGCACGGGAGTTCTGATGCCATTTCATATTTTTTCTTGAAGGTGCCACCTTTTGGACTTATGTCAAATTGCATTGGTTGGACGGCAAGGTAGACATTTTGAGGATACCTGCAGGCATGTTAAGGTAACAAGGCATTTAACTGACATTACTCTTCCCCCGCTTTGAATGTTTAAAAAGGGTGTTCTTCAAATAATTTGACATCCCTCTCCCTTTCCAATAATAAATATTGTACAGTAGAATCATCTTTAATGAGATATCGCAGTGGACAGCATATTATCTCAGATGACTCCTGCATTCCTGGATTATTTTGATTAAAATACAATTTATTCTCAGATTCCCAAATCAGGCTGGTTGAGATTGCTGGTTTAAATCAAGATAGTATTGACATAGAAGGCAGAATGCAGGATGGAGTGGCAGCCAGCAACGGGGGGAGGGGAGGAGAGGAAAGGGAGGGGGAAGGGGAGTGGTATAGATTTAAATGTTTGTGGGGAAGAAGGAGGGGAATGGAATGTCAGTCAGGAAGTGATGAGAGGAGTGGGTGGAGTCACAGTTGGAGGGGTGGGAGAGAAGTTAAATGGGAGATGTTAGCAAGGCCTGGAGAGGAAAGTAGGAGTGAAAAGCTAGGAGGTGATGCTAAAATGGCAGCTGGTCCTGAAGAACAGGTGAGGGGGAAGGCTGAGCAACCAAGGAAGGTGGCAGCAACAACTGAAAAGAGCAAGTTTGATTAAGATCACTCTATTAACAGGATAACTACCATCCCTTTAGATTTGAAAGAAGCCCATGCCCACCACTAAAGTCAGAATGAAAGGATTAAGTAGCAGTCCGATTAGGAGACAGCCATTAAAAAAAAATAATCTGCAAATACTTTACATGACATCAAGTCCTGTACTGAAAAAAATATAAAAGAATGAAAGGGATATAAAACTTCATGCTTTGGAAAATAAGTCAACCCTACTTGACAGGAAGTTAGGAAGAAACTTCCCTTATGGACATATTCTTCTATTTTTGCCCACTGTTGGCTTCTTGGATTTACCTTTGAAGTGTACACTATACACTATACACTAAAACTAAAAACTGTTGTGATGGTCTTTGAGATGTGTTCATGAACAATGCTCTATTACTGTTAGTTATAATTCCTATATCCCTAATAAAAATATTCACGTGTATCTTGTCTTTTCTCAAAGAGTTGGTACCTTCTGTATTAAAAGACCTGGGTTTAGATTTTTACACCTATTCAACCTATGTCAAACACCACTTAAACCTTTGTCACTGTGTCCCCAATAATGAAAATTATGCTAAGTGGTGTCCTGATTAAGTGGCACATAAAGTAACTCCTTAAGAATGTTACAATTAAGCAAAGTATCCTGTAGACATTATTAAGGTACCCTAACATTTCTTTTAAATCCCTTTGTCATTTATACCCTTTGTGTTTGCGCATGTTTTCTGTTGTTGAATGAAAGTAACTGTGAAGTATTAATAAATTTCGCAGGTAGGAGGAAATTTCCCTTTATCTTGGTTGGTTCCATAAGCCTTTCCTAGGGGTTCTCTAACATTTTCCTAGTGTGAAACATATTTTGAGAGTCTCTCAAATGAACCCCCTTCCAGTTCAAGATCGTGCGGCCACCTCCTCTCCATTAATCATCATATAGCATCCCAGTGGCAACTACAGCAATTGCTCATATGGAAAAGTAATAGAAGGAAAGTATTTAATATATTTTTAGCTGTCTCTTAATGGAATTTAGCAGCTGGAAAACAAGAAGGGGAGCCAGCTCCATACAACCAGCCATCTCTTCACAGACCACCATTTGAGAACCACCAGCCTATCCTGTTACTGCCACTGATTCAATGATTGCTAAGATTACACTAATGATTGAAGAGGTGTTGTATTAATATTGGTTTTTTTTCTGATTAAGGCATTAGGCTGGGAGTAAGAAGATTTGGGTTATACTCCTGGTTTGACCAAAACCACAAATTATGTCTAAGGCAAATACATGCAGTTTCTCTGGGTAAAACTTCAAAAACTTGTAAGTGACTTAGGAATCTAAATCCCATTTTCCAAATTGACTTGGGTCCAGATATTTATATGCATTTAGGTGTTGGTCTACTCAGTGTTGCAAGACCTAATTGATTTAGAAACCCAAGTCTCATTTTATAAAGTGATTTCAGTTTTTAGGAGCCTAAGTCCCATTGACTTTCTATAAGTCACTTTAAGTGCCTTTGAAAATTTTACCTTCTCTCACTCTCCATTTTACCCTCTGTAAAATGGGGATAATAATACTTGGCTACCTCTCAGAGCTGTTGGGGAGTTTTAATTCAATTATGTTTGTCAACACTGCGAGTCTCCTATGGAATAAGTGGAAAGTATGATTTTATTTATTTTTATTCCATCACTTTTTTATTGTAGTCAGTGGGAAAGCTTGAATAATCCATAGAGTTGTCAAATACATTGGGGAAGCCGGAGTTCCTGATTTTGCCCAGCATGCTTCTGGCAAAGAAAGGACCTGAGAGACATTCTTAAATGGAAAATTTAAACAAACTCCTGAAGCTACTCAGATACTTAAATGGTTATTTTTTTTTAAAATATGGCCTTTATCAAACAAATAAAATATATTTTTGCCTTCATTCCCCCCCCCCCCCCCCCCCCCGGTTTTGGTGGCAGGTTTCCCCGAGCATCAGCGTGTGGGTAGTCACTCCCTTGCTCTATTGATCCTGACAAGGACATGTGCTAAGAAGCCCAGTCCTCCCTGAGGCAGTGACTAACTACAGATTTAACGGGTCCAAGCAATGAGAGGTTCTAAAACTTGTCATTTTTCGGGGCTCATCATTTCACCCTTTTAATCTCAACCTTCTCCCTGTCTATTTCACATCATCAAGGTGTGTTATAGCCAGGAGGCAGACTCCCAGCAACTCTGCAGAGCCCTTCCATAGTTGGCTGATATGGAGGGTATAATGTACCACTCTCCAGTAGGTGGGAAGTACCTGTAAGAGCCAGCAGTGCTCTATATAAGCCAGGATACCCTGTGAGGACAGAAAGTGAGGCAAACACAGTCTGAAATAAGAGAGAGAGAGGGGGGAGGATTGGGGCATCCCTTCATATTAACTGTAGGGGAGAGACGTGATGCAACTTGCAAAATAACTTTTTGTTGGTTTATCCTGAAACAAGTTTATCCCTAGCCACAGTTACCCAGAATTGGCTACGGGCAGATCCAATACACAGGCCTAGCACAGTACTTTCATAGAAGATGAGAATCTGGAAAGAGTGTGTGGGACAGGGTTAGAAGAATAGTCTATGCCAGAGGAGATGTTTGTGTGAGGCCCAAAGTTTTAATATTAGATGCTATGAGCACATGAAAGGTGAAGCTTGATGATCTGGGATCCATTTATAGCTGTTGTCCACACTAAGAAATTTTGTATCTTTTTTGCTTTTTCAGCAACGGTTTTGAGTTCTGTACTGAAGCTGCAAACCATAGTTTTCAAATGAGCGGCAAAATAATTTCTTCTACATTTAGATTTTTTTCTTGACCCACAAAATTATTATTGAAATAACACTCTCCTGCTCTTGTCTAATCTATTAACTATGGTACGTCCCAGTAAAAAGAAAACTACCTTGATTAAATGCCAGAAGTATGGCATAATAGAAGCCCTGCAAAATACAATATGGATTAATATATTCAAATATTTCTGCATTCTTACTGGCCATAAGTCATTGTGCAATATGGCCAATGGCTTTTATTTCACTTACCAACATTTAGTTACCTTGAAAAAATAACATTAAAAGCAAGAAAATTCTGAGATGTTTCCCCTAAATTTTAAACTCAATCTGTGTTGCATCTATATATTGACTGGCAATAATACATACAGTATTTTACAATAGGGAGCATCATTACAAGACATCTGCAATATTTCATTATAGGCAGAGCAGTAGATAGAATGGCAGTGTTAACGGTGACTTGTCTTCCTGTTATTGGTGTGCTAATCTAGAATCTTACAATTCAATGTTGTTATTCTTTGTGCAGGTTTGTAGCTTGCAAAATAACCTACATATACACTTTATAATCTAAAAAGATACAAAAGCACTTCACAAATATATACAGACTTTTAAAATGCATTGTGGAACATGGAAACTGGTTGTTTAACAGCACACAGCATCCCTGTATTTCTGTCGCTGGATATTTAAAGAGGTAAAATACTTACCAATTAAAAAGAAAGAGGGATTTTTATTTATATTTGTTTGTTTGTTTTGTTTTATTTATTTTTGCTAGGGAGAGTGTGGGCACCAGGGATAAGCTGAGGAGGACAGGCTTTGATTTTGCAAAAACAAACCCTAAATCAATCTTGAAGATTGTTCCTACATCCTGAACATCATACCTTCTATATGTCCGAGAAATCACTTAAAGGGACGGATCCTGAGAAGTACTGTGTACTTGCAACTCTTTCTGAAATCTCAGAGTTGCAGCTGTTCAGCACCTCTCGGGATGAGGCCCTTTTGCTTCTTTTTTTCCTTCTTGGGGATAATACCTACTCCTCGGGGGGTCTTGTGAAACCAAATTCATTATTTGTTGAGTCGATGTTTATAAAGCACTTTGAAGATGAAAGGCTCAGTTATTACTGTAAAATATTTTAAGAGCTCTTTGCTACATTATAGTTCCTTTGTAATTATTTTTCTTTCTTTTAAGATTCTTACATGTATTTTTGAGCTGACTAACTGATACTGTTTGCAGTAGAACCTCCTTGTATCTCCAGCTAAACGCATTGCTGTAAAAGTCTACAAGAAAAAATTGATGTACCTGGGATTTTATCCACCATGTACTCTTATGATATTTGTGCAAACTGCTTTCATCATGCTTATAAGGATTTATCAAGATGCTTACCTGTTGGGAAACTCAGCATGATTTCTTGAGGGTGCAATCTGGGGCTGAATTATATGATCTCCTCTTTTGCTGCTCTAACTATTCGTACATCAATGTCTCTACCATTGTAATTCTTTTTGGTCTCCTCTTTATTCAGCAGTTGCTGTACAAAACAAATGTATGTTGTGCTCAGAGAATACTGTATATCATATACTTGTATCCAGCCAATGAAAAGAGTGTATTCAGTGCACATAAGCAAAATTGTCTAAAAATGTCTTGCTAGGGAAAGCTAGTGGTAGCCTGTGCTTTGTTGTAGAATGTGATATAAAGAGGTATAGATAGGAGTAGTAGGATGAAATTGAGCAAAGGACAATTTTGGATGAATGTCAGGAAATATTTCTTAATAGTGAGTATCTTAGGCTTTGGAACAGTCTCCCTAGAACCATGGTGGAAATCCCTTTGCTTGTGTCAATTAAAACTAGACTATCTTAAGCCCTGGGGAATCTACTGTAGGGAACAATACTGTAGTAGTCACTCTCTCTCTCTTCCATCTCTAATGCCTGTGCTTGAACCTCTGAGTATTAATTGCAATGCTGTTTTACCCTGACTGCAAGGGGCTGAAATATTTTCTTTGGCATAGGAATAGGGACAGGCATTTTTAACGTCCTCCCCCCTCCCAGATTTCCTTGCCTTGTGAGGAAATCGCTGGGTGGGAAGTTCAGCTTCGTGAAGAGGCAGAGCCAGCATTACAACTGGTTGAGCCTCAAATGGCTGGACAGAATATCTGGGCAAGAAGTTGCCCCTCTCTGCACCTAGGGTGACCAGATGTCCCGATTTTATAGGGACAGTCCCGATTTTTGGGTCTTTTTCTTATATAGGCTCCTATTACCCCCCCATACCTGTCCTGATTTTTCACATTTGTTGTCTGGTCACCCTATCTGCACCTTTGCCACCACAGCAGGAGTTTGTGTCAGACTGAGAGTTGCCCAGTCCTTTGAGGTGAGGGGATAGTGCAGTCAAGTACTCCTGTCAGCATTAGCCCCAGGACTGCTTAGATCAGGCCAGCCCTTATGGAGATCCAAGGCAGCACAGATGTTTAGTTAGTATCGGAGCTATAGATCATTACAGGATCCTGTCAGTAGCCAGTGGTCACAGTAATCTTTTTTTATATTTATTACAATGAAGTCCTCTCTCTTCTGAAAGTCTGGTCATTATGGGAGAGACAGGGATGGAGAGTGGGTGCAAACCCAATTGATTGCATTACACTGTGTGTGAGACTTAGCCCCGGAGGGGCTGTGCCTAGCACATTTTAGATTTTATTTATTCAAAAAACCCTTGCAAAGCTGTAACATGACATTATTTAGAAATACAAAGAGGCATTGAGGATAATCAGTGATGCATCACAGAGAGGCCCATTTGTTTCCATTTAACAAAGGAAGGTTAGGGTAGTACATCATCTTGCTGCTTCCATTTTGTGCATTTAGGAAACCGTCTGTCCCCCAACTAATTGAGAAGCGAAACTGGTTTAACACTGTCAGTAAAGGAGCTGCTATTTTCCTCACCACCAATAAGGGTTGCCGCAGTGGCAGTACATACATATGTATATATATTCTCTGTTCCTTAAAAATTCTGTCAATCTAAATATGTGCATCTGTGATTTTCTTGCTACTGTTTCCTTCCATTCTAATGGTTGCCTTTTATTTGATCTTTTAAAGTTTCCTGTTAACTGCTCTATCCATATTGTGGTAGCATCTGGCCACCTTAACTGGATCAGGCCGTAAAAGAAGGAATCACTGCTTCTGTTCCCACTCAAGTGGTCAATGCAAGTTTGGTCATTGACTTCACTGGCAGCAGGATATGGATCAGGGTTGGGCATTCTCAGTATGAGTGGCAGTAAAGAGATTTGAACCAAAATTCCAAATTTCAGGACTTTTGAAGTTTGGATCCAAACCCAACTTTGCAAATTGGGCCCATCTCTGTGCAAAGGGGTGATAGTTCTCATGTATCTTTCTGTGGATCTATACCAGCAGTCTCATGTAGCGTGCTCCCTCTTTAATAAACAGTTCATAGTTTGCTTCTTCAGTACCGCCAATAGCCCGTAAATTGTGAATCAGCTTCCTGAAACCTAGGTTTACAATTATCAGTCCGTCTCATATTCCCTTTTCTATTGTCCCTGTCTACGTGCACCTCCCGTCATCCTAATGGCAATGTTTCTATTGTATGTGAGTTGCAAAGAGAAACATGAACTAGTGGTGTCAGCACTAGTGCAGGTTAGGAATTTTTGGAGGAAACGGTTTTCTTGTCAGAAAATGCTGATTCCTTGAAATGGTTAGGGGGGAAAGGGTCCATTTTGACTAATTTTTATTTTTTTTTTTGCTTTGAAAACATTTTAATTTTTTTTTCAGAATAGTCAAAACTTCCTGCTTTGACATTTTTTCCATCAAAAATTCTGAGTTTTGATTGAAATAACTTTTCATTTTGAAATGTAAGTTAATTATGGTAAAAAAATTAATGGTCAAAATCAAAATGAAACATTTCAAAATTATCATGAGAATATGTTTTGATTGACCTAAATTTTTTTCAGATTGTCAGTTCATGAAGATTTTTGAGATTTTAACTTTTTATCCCAATTTCCAAATCTCAAAAATGTTCCAAGATGGGAAATCTCTTTCCTGCCTAGCTCTTGTCAGTGCTCCACCAAGGATTCCTGAGTTCGTATCCTGGATCTGACACCAACTCCTTTTGTGGCCTTGCGTAAGTCACTTAACCACTCTTCCTCAGTTTCTCCAACTGTAATATGGAGGGAACAATATATACTTACATCCCATGTTGTGAGGCTTAATTAGTTGATGACTGTATAGGACAATGAAGACAAATACAGGTTCACTGTCTGTTAGATGATTAAACGATAGGGTGTTGTAATGCAAAGGGTTAATTTTGCCTCAGTGGTCAATTCTGACCACGTCATTGAGGGGAAACACTGTGAGTTAAAAATTGCAAGGTGGGAAACTATTAACTTTTTTTCTTTTGTTATTAATCGTTTTATTTATGGCCATTTACTTGGTAATTATTGCTTGAGAAAAAAAATCTATCATTGCTGTGTGCCAGCTTTAACTGCAGCTGCGGATTTAGAGACGAAATTCAGGCTTCAGCCTTTCCCTGGGGCTGATGGACTTCTCTTTTCAAAGTAGGACACTTCTATCTGATGGCATTAACCATAAAATCCCCCATTTCAAGTCTATGATATCCTGAAGGACAACGGCTCATTTCATTTCTTATCAAGAAATCGGGCAGATCAGTCATATTTCCCGAATCAAATGACATTTTCAGAAAATTCATTTGAACCAAAAATGAGGTTTCCTCTCCACAGACTCCAATTAGTCTAAAAGTGGTTTTCTGATGAAAATTCTCAAAATAACTGAGCTGTATAAAGGAAAAATCTATATCTATATATGTATGTATATAAATATATGTACACATTCTCTTGCTGTAAAAGCTACAGCCAGAGTACCCTATCAAGCAGTATAAATCTTTAATTTTGGCAATCAGAATTAATAGTGAAATACTTTAAGATCTTTCCTTTGCTTCCTTTTATTTTTCTCCCCCTCATCCCATCACTCTGGCTATTCCAGTGGGAGAGTGCTCGCTCATTTGCTCCCTAAGTACACAAAATTAGCTGCTTATCTGTTGATCTTCTTACATGAACCTTTAAAAATCCTTTCTCTGTATGTGTGTCCAAGGCCGCTTTTGCCTTCAGAGGAAACCAAGGCAAGCCAACCCCCAGACTTTTCCTTACCCGCTCACAGGGGGCCTGGGCCTAATTAGATTGCTCTCAAAGACAAGAAGGGATGAATTTCTTTCTGCCCATCTCCCTTGTCACCCATTTAACTCAGCTGAGATTCATTCACTCCTTTTTAGTTATGTTAAAAAAAATACGGAGGGTGTTGATTTGGCATGATGGAAGGGGAGGGAGGAGGGGAAGGAAGGGGGGCACATATACTCTTAATCTGATTATATTATATAGGTGTAAAATGCTAGGAACAAACAATGGAAGAAAAATTGAGTGGAAGAGTGCCAGAGGTGGGTTTGATTTCTCTTGCTGAATGGGTCCTTCAGTTATTTTATTTTATTATTATTTTTAAAAAACTTAAACTGGAGAAGAGCCTGGATTCTTATTTTTTTTTAATATATACATTAAAGAGGTAAGCCTCAGTGTTTCTGTGCTGCCTCACTCTCTCTTTCTCTTTCCTCTTTCCCTCACTCAGATTAATGAGGGAGGCCTGGGAAATTAGGATGAGCCTTGCCTGTTAATGCCGCGCGGCCTGACACAGGCGGAGGGGAAGAGGCGGCCACTTTGGCTGGACTGCTATCGATTGCACCGGGAGGGTCGCAGGGGAGACACCGCTGCTGCTGCACTTCTGAGGGAGCGGGGAGGGTGGGGGTTGTGGGGTGGAGGAGGGGGGGCGCTTCGGCTCTACCAAACAACAGGGTCCCCTGTGCAAGCTGAAGCCCAGCAAAGGCCTAAGAAGAGCTGAGCAATTAGCCTTTGAAGGTCATCCAAAGCTCCCCCTCCCCCATACACTCCCTTCTTTCCTTTCAGTACAGTATCCTCCTTCTCCTGCTCCTTCATCACCCAAACCCCAAACACATCTGAGGAATCCATTCAATTAAATCTCTCTCAGCTCCAGCTGGCTCCTGAGTGAAAGGTCAGTGGAGTCCAGGAGGGAGAGAAACACACAAGGAGGAGCTGGAGCTGTTGCTGCTACCACTGCCTCTTCTGTCTTTCTCTCCCCTCCACTCCTCCCTCTGCTCACCTCCCCTCTTTAATGATACCCAATGGTCAATCACTCCCCAGCAGAGAGAGAGATGCCCTAAAGCATCATTGTGGTCGGGAGCGATCGATTGGGTTTTTAAAAAAAGATGATAATGATAACCCGTGGACATAATGTCAGAGAGTTTGCGGTACCTCTTGGAGGCTGCTCTCGCTCTGTCTGCCAGGGCCAGCGAGAAGCTTGGAAGGGCCCAAGAAAGCCTTTCCCCCCACTGAGCCCACTTAGCCTTGCCTTAAAGACAGCTAATTAGACGGAGGGCTACTCTGTCTGTTTACACTGGTGGGGTGGGTGTAGGTGGCAGGGGAGGGTCTTACACCAATGGTAAACAGGACTAAAGCAACCTTTGTCCTTCAAGTTAACTGAAGATAATCACATAGAGATGTAGATATAAATAATACATACACATGCATTGCACAGTCCAGACACAAAGATAAAAATACTATGGTAGTCTACAGTAATCACCCCAAATACTGCTTATTATAGAACGTATTGTTCTGGGCTATAACTTTAAAACACCTTACTACTTTTTTAATGAGGACAGATACACACATACACCTGTCTATGGTTGGAGAGAAAAAACAAACTTCCGTAGTTTTCCTAAGGCACCTACCACCACGGAATCTAAGTGCTGATAGATATGTACAAACATTTTTAATTTCTTAGCGTATGTCTGAGTAAACTGGCAAAAATAGCAAATACTTTTCTAAAGAAAACTAAGGATCATTCTTCCTAAGTCCCCTAGATCACAGCCTAAATAGGGACTTTGGGTTTGTTTTTTTAATATGTATACACAATGGATCTTTTAAATGTTTAAATAATGTATTATCAGAAGGATTTCAGACCCTGCTGGAAAATGAACTCCCCCATACTTCATCCCAACATGTACTTTATTAAAAAAATAAATAAAGTTTGTGGACCCCCACACACCCTTTTAGAGGCTATCGGATATATAACCCAATACAAATAATTTACCATCCCCCACACAGATTTTTTGTTGTTGTCACATTATTTTCTGCTTCATTTGATGAACAAAACTACATTTTCATCTGCACCTATTAAACTATTTGATGATGCCTTTTATTTTGTACTATAATTGGGAAAGCAATCATGTGATAAAATGTAAGTTTGTTGTGAAATAAAACAAGCGACATTGAAAGCATCCAAATTATATTGTCCGAGAAAGTTTCTCAGATATTATATCCATTTAGAGAGAGAGAGAGAGAGATTATAATATTATTATTTTTAATTTTTGCATTTGTAGGAAGAAATTGTTGAGTATTGAAAGATACTTGTAATAGACACAATACAATTATTGCATTATTCTGCTGTTACCTACCGTCTTACTATATTATAAGGATGTGCAAGGGGTATTAAAAATAGCTATAATATAAAATAGGACATTTCTCTTATTTCTTTTTTCGGTCAGCTGGTTTGCGTGTGTGAATTTGGTACACTATATATAACTGAGCCAGTAGAAGAAAAAGCTGCCAGGCGTATGTATTAGCAAGACTGAAAACTTGTGTTAGCTTTATGGGAAACATACAGAAGAATGTTAGATGCCATTTGGTATATTGCACTGAAGAATCACAAAACACCCATTTGGATTTTCTTAAAAAAACACTTTTCCTTTAATTAAACACAGAAGCATGATTCCAGAGAAAGAGCTAAAAAAGCAGTCTCACCTTTTTGGAAGCTTCCAGACTTCTTCAGCAGGTCTGTCCTGTGTCCAGATTAATTAAAGAAATGCAGGTTTAAGTTAGAATATCCGTTGCAACAGTTTATTGTACTTTTATTGTTCCCAGGCCTGTGTATCAAATAGGAATCCAGCTACTTATATAGATTCAAATTTAGAACATATATAATTAGAACTCGTTAACCCTTTACCTGTTGGAATAAAATTCTCTACGAAAAACAATCTAGCATAAGTAGCTTGCATTTAATTACTGGTTAAAATTTTATTTCTACATGGGAAAAAAAAACCTGTTTACTGTGCCCAGGAATCAGTTATCTGTGAATAATAGTGTTGTATGTAAGATCAAGGATGACAATGCTTTTAATCACCAATGACTATGTGCGGTGTGAAACCTTTTCCAGGGAAACACAGGAGATTTTTTGCAGTGAGAGTCCCAATAAACAGAGAAAAGCTAAAGGGAGCAGTACAACTTGGTTTACTTGCTGTGGTTTAGTGGACTGAGTACAGAGTTGGGATTTAGGAGACTTGGATTCTGTTCCTCACTGTATGACCTCAGTTACTCCATTTGTTTATCATATCCTCCACACAAGGTTTTTGAATCTCAACATCCCTCGCCCTTCCCTAGCTTCAGCTGGCAAAGCACTTTGAGATCTGCGGATAAATTGTTCTCTAGGCCTGATCCAAAGCTGTTTGAAAGATTCTCAATGACTTCCCATCAGGCTCCGGATCAGTCCCTACATAAAGGCAATGTATTATTATTGCTGTTTTATCTTTGCACAAATATCTACCAATAAATGTAAACACATTTTTTCCCATAGTCCCAGTCTCTGAGATGAATCCTGTTTGCCGTAGTCAAATGAGTAGTCCCATGGGCCCAATAGACCAACCACATGAATGAGGTGAGGAAGATTTGGCTCCCTAATAAGCTGTTGAACACCAAACGCTGAATTATTCCACAGAATATTTCTTTCCTTTTAACAACACAGAGTAACAAGTTAGTTATACCATGATACCATCCAGTTAGAGAAATCATAGAGTGGTATTACTGTAGGTATGAAATTTCCAGGTGTACTCCTTTGTAAAAACAAATATGAACCCGCATACTGCAAATTAAATATTTTGGGATGAAAGGTGTTTCTTCCTATTGTAAAGCCTTTTTAAAGTTCCTATCCATGTGTAAGATATTGCAGTATTTTCTTCATGAAGCTGTATTACAAGCTAGCATTGCAACAATAAATAAATTCAGACAGTGGTATCTCTCATTATGGTTCCTTTGTAGATTTTTACTGCTTTGTATTTATGCTGCACTGAGCTGAAAAGTGCATTTTGTAGACCAACATCTAAAGCACATTTATCTTTCCCACTTTATTCATGCCTCCTCTTTTATCCCGCCTTATCTTTAGACCCTTCAACGCTATCCAACACACTGTTTAGTTTCTGAGAGAGGTAAGTGGGTGCAATGCACTATGGGGACATTTTGATTCCATTTTGGCTACCAGACATCCCAGGAAAAATGAGTTAACCTTAACATTGGAACAATCACAAATACTTCAAAATTGTCTGTGCATTGAAATTGCAAATTATCCACCAAAATATTGAATTGAGTGCTCACTGTCTGAAGTGATAAGAGATTTTCAATCCTAAAATAGGTTTCTTTGTCATTAAAAGTCACTTTAATATTGCACTGCTTACACTGTATAACGTAAGTGACGCAGGATTGTGGCATAGCTAATGCATCAAAAGCCAAAAAAGTGACTGTGAAACTGACTTTGTAGGGTTCCATATTTATTTCCTCTCAATGACTCCATGTCATATTTACTCCGTTTACAAGCCAAAAGATGCTTTTCCAACTGCCTGCCCTGCAAACTCAACCTGGAAAAAAAAAATCCTGCTGTATTCTTTCTGCCTCTTAAATCATCACCAGGTTAAAAAAATCTACAGTCACAATTTAGCTGACAATTCTTTTGATGATGCATGAGGCAGCTCTTCGGTAGCTGTATGTTCAGCAGTAAAAAAAATGGTTTTGGCAGTAAAGCAAGCAGATATGACTCAGACATACAGATAACAAAAATGTTGAATAGCCAGGTGCTCTTTTTACATAGGACCTAATTCTCCTCAGCCTTATGCATGGTTCCAATGGCACTACTTGTGGAATAAGGTGGTACACAACATGAGTAAAGCTAGCAGAGTAATGCGAAAGCTAGCAGAGTAACGCTAATATAGAAAATGTGTTGATTATACTGACACTATAAAATATTCATGTACCAATAATAAAAAAATCAGGCCACACCTCAAATTATAAAAATTAAACTAAGCCATGTGCTCAAACAGAATTTTACCTATTAGCTGCTATTTGCATTTATTTAGTTACTGTTTGGTTTTATGATATGCAAACAGAAACTTAGTGCCTGATTTAAAGTCTAACTGTCATCTTCTATGATCCTGTCTGTTCTTGCAAACTAAGTAGTGTTGGATGGCGTCATGTAGGGGTTTCTCGCCCCTTTCTGGGGCGGCTGGGGACCAGACCGCCTCGCTACTCTATTGTAGTTTGGGGAATAAGCGCAGTTAACGGTGCGCGGGCCCTTGGTCGGGGCGGGGCAATAAACAGTTCACCGCTCAGGCCCTTAAGCAGGGGCTGAGCAATCAATAGTTAATAGGCCCTGGCCCTTGGTCAGGGCGGGGCAAGGAGCAGTTTTCAGCTCAGGCCCTTAAGCAGGGGCTGAGCAGTTAGGAAGTCAAGAGGCCCTGGCCCTTGGTCAGGGCGGGGCAAGGAGCAGTAGCCCAGGTCCTGGCTCTGGCGAACCTGGGAGAGGGGGAGACTGCCACCCACAGGTTGGGTGGCAGGGGGGGACGCAGGCCCACCCACTCCACTGCGTCCCAGCCCGGGGCCCTAGCAGCGGCAGAAAAGCCCGCTGCTGAGTCAGTGGGGATCCTGGCCGCAACACACTGACCTGGGCTCTGGCAGTGCTGCAGCCAGACTAGAGTCGGCTGCCCCCGGGCTACTTCCACCTTCCCCCTCTCCGGGTACCTGGACCAGGGGGGCGTCCTCCAGGAGGTCGCAGACCATTGGCACTTCGGCGTCGTCTGCGGGCGGCAGGCTCGTCGGCTCCTCGGGGTAGCGGGCCGGCGGCAGGCCTGGCAGCTCCTCGGGGTAGCGGCTGGGCGCCGGGGCCTCCCGGCGGGGAGCTGGACCTCGGGCGTCCGGCCTCTCCAGTGGCTGCCGCCCAACTGCGGTCTGAGGGCCGGCTTTTCTACTTCCTGTGCCGCCCCCTGACCCTTGAGGGGCGGGGACAGGATTCTCTGGCTCCGCCCACTTAGGCGTCCAGGAAGGTTCCTGGTCTTTCTCTGGGGCGGCTGGGGACCAGACCGCCTCGCTACAGGCCAGTACATGAGTTATTAGGAACTAGAGCTGGGCAAATAATGGATTTTTTGGTTAGAGAGACAAGGTGGGTGAGGTACTATCTTTTATCGGACCAACTTCTGTTAGTGAGAGAGACAAGCTTTCGAGCCACACAGAGCTCTTCTTCAGGTTTGGGGAAGGTACTCTGAGCATCACAGCTAAATGCAAGGTGGAACAGATTGTTCCATTTTTCCAGATTTTTTGGTTCACTGTCAAACAAAATTAGGGGTTGAACTGAAAATGAATTGTTTCGAAATTTTCAGCAAATCATTTGAACATTTCATTCCATCCAAAATGAAACATTTTGTTTTAATTTGAGCATTTTAATTGTTTTTTTAAATAAAATGAAAGAAAATTTTGAAACAAAAAGTCACTTCAAACAAAAAAAAACAGAATATTTCATTTACAAAATATCAAAATAAAACATTTTGATTTTTCTGGTTTATTTTAGTATTTTTCTGCCAAAAATTAATCAAAATCTATACATATTTTCACAATGTTTTGGCATCGCCAACTCTGCATTTTTTTTGCCAAAAAAACGTTTAGGGCGAAAAAATTTGAGCGTCTCTACCAGGAACATTTCAGACTCAATTTTTAGAAGAGCTGAGCATTTGCAGCTTCGTTGACTTGAAAGGGAGCTGCAGATGCTCAGCTCTTCTGAAAATCAGCCCCCTAGTGTGTAGATGCTAGAGGACAGGGTGATTCAGTTGTGGTGATTTCTTCTGGAGCAGTACTGAATTACTTCACTGGCATGGTGTTAGGGGACACAGGAGCAGATGTCTTTCATATGAGATGTAAAACAGTGGTCCTGACCACTTGTAGTCATTAGTGTGTGGAGTCACTGGACTCCGAAGCACACATATTACTCTCACTCTGGAAAATATTACTTCTAAGGGATTCACTTTTTGTAAGGATTAAAGGTGTGTTAACCCTTCTTTCCCAGAGGGACACTACCTAATTCTATGCTAAGTAAAGTTCTCTGTGTGTTTACAGTGCCATGTAAATGCTTAATACAGTAATAATTTATACAGCAAGTTTTACTCCTTAAGGTTCACAAACCACTTTAAGAATTTAAAACCTATGCAAATGATAAAAAGGGATAGATCTAGATGAACTATTTGTAATGAATAATTTATTTGACAAATCTATCCCTTTTTCCCTATTTGCAAATTATCCAAGAACAGACTTTGATTCTTTTGTTCATTATTTGAAGTCATTTGACTAATGGTTTATGCAAAGAAATTTCAGCCTATGGATTGCCTGCAAACTGTTAGCTAATACTTGAAGTAATAGTCACGTCTATTTGGTAATTCACTGTTCGGCCTTTGAGATTGGTTACCTTCTGTAAATAACATGGTGTTGTTTCTTCATGTTCTCTAGGTGACTTTAAAAAGTCACTTCTGGTGTGAACATTCATAGAAATAGAAAAAAATCCTTGTAAAAATATTTGTGGAAAATAAATAAAAAAGGACTGTGGATACCATTGAAATAAATAGGCACTTTTTATCCAAATGAATATTTTGAATAGATTTCTGCAGAATTCACAAAGGGACCATTGCTGCTACTGAAATGTAGCCACTTCTGTGTGGAGCACATTTTGACAGCACGGAGCAACATCACATGGTTGGTGTAGGGCAAGAAATGGAAAATGCCACATCCAGTTGAGACTCCAGGAAATTTATAAAAACAGAATGAACCATGTTGGAATATGGTGAGGGCACTTGGGCAAATAACCTAATCTTGAAAAAATTGCTACGAGACCTTGAATGACTACAGGCAGTCACAAGAATCTTAATTGTACATCTCGTGTGGAAGAGAGCACCTGCAAGAGCATAGCACCTTCTAGCACTTTGCTGGGACACGGTTGCAATACAAACTCAGACAGCAATTCCAAGCTGGGTTATGCTATTCTCTCTACCTCAAATTAGCATTGTAGTTTAACTTGGTTACTGTATTGTTCATGTAATCTTGCCCTAAACTGTTCTGTATTTCTGCCTTGTTTCAGTCAACATTTTAGTGATGAATGAAGCAAGTTATTATATATTTGGTATAGCCATTTAAGATTATACAGTGCGCTGGGATCTTTTGAGTTCAAAGGCACTGTAGAAGTGTTTTATTATAATTGTTGTCAGAGACAGTCTTTCTCAAGACATCTTTGAGAAAGAGTGACTTGTGTGTTATTGATAGATGCTTGTTTGCTTGGATGGCTACATTTAATGTGAACTCTTCTGTGAATGGATGGCTATTAAAGGCATACAATTCAAAACACCCTGCAACATGGCCTACTGAATATTTGAAATATTTTACTATATGTGCCTGTGGGGCTAGATTTTTAACTGCTCAGCACCCACAACTGGAAACAGATTTTCAAAAGTGCTCTGTTCCCATTCAGGCATCTCAATAAGGTCAGATTTTCAAAAGTGCTCACCACTCAATATACTGACCTCTTTTGGCCACCCGGTGGATGTGGGCCCAACTGTCTTTTCACTTGCACTGTTGTAAATCAGGAGTATTTATACTGCATTCAGTGAAATTACCCCAGTGTAAAACTTATGTGAGCAGGGAATCAGGCCTAGAATATTATTTTGTATTCAACTGAAAATGAGATTTCTTTTTAACCACTAAGAAGAAAGCTAACTTCAAGATAAACTCTTCTAGCGATATAATACTGGGTAGTAGGGATACATTTTCAGAGGGTAGTGTGGGGTTTGAAATAATGGGACTTGCATTGACTTTAAAGTGTGGGTGTGGTCAGAAAAGTGACCATGCAAAAGTTGCAATTATTTGCCATGTATCTGCTAACTGTGTGTCTTCAGCCTATATCTACTACTCACTTTAATGACAAACTGTGGAATTTACAAACATGAGTTAGGAGTACAGTTGGGTGAGAGAGGGTTTTCCCATCCTGTGAAATGTTTTGAGATTTCAACAGTTTTTCCCATTCTGCACTGGAATAAACATGAGACTTTTTTTCAGAGCAGGAACAAGAGAGACCCCAGAATAGCCAAGTGGTTGATTCAGATCAGGGACCTGAA
This sequence comes from Macrochelys suwanniensis, assembly GCA_033296515.1. Taxonomy (NCBI): domain Eukaryota; kingdom Metazoa; phylum Chordata; order Testudines; family Chelydridae; genus Macrochelys; species Macrochelys suwanniensis. The sequence continues at coordinate 232,883,083 of CM065775.1, read as the reverse complement.
CCTTAGGTTCCCATATCCCAGGTGAAGGCCCTAACTATCTGGCTATAGAATCTGTCTCTTCTGTTAGAGCTGTTCTACTTTGTTTAAATAATTATATATTTAAATATATATACTGAGAGAGAGACTGACTGTAGCCTGGTGTTTAGGGCACTCACATGGGATGTGTCTGTCTAATTGACTATTCTGGCATGTAGGATGTCTCTTTCTCTCTCTGTTTCATTGAAAAATTTCTGACCATCTCTACTTAGGAGTTCAAGTCCTTCTGAAAGTCAGTGGGACTTGAAAATCAATGGGATATGAAAATCTATCGGACTTGTGCTCCAAACTCACTTAGGTGGTTTTGAAAATCCTACCCCAAGCCAAGTTTTACTCCTGCCAGAAAATAGGAGCCAATACAGCTATGGAAGAGTGAGCTGGGTTTTATCCTACGTCTTGGCCCATTAAAAAGAAATAAACAAACAACCCCATAATGTAATGTTTACAGAATTGCTTTTCTGACTGTGGCTGCACTTTAACTGGTGACACAGTGGTAAAAGCTTGAACAGCAGTATGAACTTTTAAGGAAAGGTTTCCAGACCTGCAAAATTGAATGCCTCTTTAAAAATAAAAAAAGTATTTTGATTACTGAAAGGCAGCTAAACTATTGCCGAGCCCAACCGGGGAAAAATATATTTAAAAGAAGTCCCTGCACATGATGAAAGGAATGAAGAGCCAGTCTATGAAACTGGCTGCTCAGCAGGTAGTCATGTGCTGGAATAATATGTTGGTCTGAATTTTATCAGTGTAATTTTTGACTAGGACAGTGAGAATTACAGTAACTCTCTGGCTCTGCCACTGACCCGCTGTGTGACTGTAAGCAAGTCATTTAACTTTTGTGCCTCTGTTTCCACATCTATAAAATGGGGATAATAATATTTACTGAACTTTATAAACCACTTTAAGATCTATGGATGAAAAGTACCATCTAAATGCTGAGTAGTGATATTATTGCTTTTCTCAAGATAATATACATGCAGCTCTAAATCCTCCTTGCCTTTCTCAGGTGAATAGTTTACAGGATGCAAAGTCACTCTGAATCTGAATCTAGCATTAGACCCACCTCTAGGTAAAATTAGGTACTTCCTTTTTTAACTCCTGGATGCTTTCTCTTTAAAGGCAGTTTATCAAGTTTCCATCCTAGTCCATCAAGACGAGCAGATATCAGAGTGCTGACAGTAGATATATCTATCAGAGTTACATTAGCAGCCCTGGTCGCTTCCCCATGCAGCATGCTCAGAAGAGGAGATAGAAAGTCAGCTGGAAATGCTGACACTGGACAAGTAGCAGCAGCTAGAAAATTCACAGGAAAATTAAGTCCGAGGTGATATGTAAATGTTCCCCAATATGGTAGATTTTTAACCGTATGAATTCACCCAAAATTCAGTGCACATTTAAAAAATGTCAGCATACATTTATATGTGGTGCTGTTCCTCATTTCATAATAAGTAATGATGTATTACAGTAATGTAGTATCTTACATTTACATTGTACCATTCACTCAAAAGCACTTTCAAACTTAGACTGATACGTACATCATGCAGAGGGATAACTTCATCCACCACTGCAAGGCAGCCACGTTTGGGGTCAGCAAGTAAGTAACTTTGCACAGCATTACTACATAACAGTTTGGGACAGAAACTGCCAGGAAAATTCAGGTATGCAGAATGTAAGTGTTCAACTGGATTTGGCTAGGCTTCTGGAGATAACACCCTTATTTACCATACTCTATGTAGTGTAGTTGCAATTCTTAAAAGCATTATAGATACTATGTCACTAATAATTAAATATTTGAGGAGCTAAAAATGGTTATGTTCCTGCCCCCCTTGGCATCTTCTCCCTCCTTGCAACACATTCCTCCCTATGGAATCAAACCAGTAGTAAATTTATATGAGAAATAATTTACTGGGAAAGGCATTCAGTGCACAGTTACTGTACTGGACTTCCATTTCACACTGCTCCAGACTGAAAATGTAACTTCTAATACTGCTTGGCCTCTTCACATCTGTTGAAGAGACCCTAGGGGTACGTCTACATTTCACACTAAGCCAAGGCGGTGACTCGGGTTTGAGCCAAAGCCCCCGCTTCTATCCACACACAAATCAACCTGATTTAGGTCAGCCAACACTCAGAACTCGGGTCCTAGGACCTTGTTGGGGTGGGGTCAGAGCCCGAGTCCCACTGAGACTTGTGTCCAAGCCCTGTCACTTTGCAGTGTGGACGCAGTTCAGACCCGAGTCACAAGATCTGCTTAGTGCAGTATGGATGCATTACCACAGCTATGAGATCCAACAATTGTAAATCCGGGTGTAAAATCCAGTCTGTACATGGGCTTGGTATTACTGAGTTCACAAGCCTGGATCCCACAGACCCAGTGCCGGGTAGACGTAGCCTTACAGGCCTCATCTGTTGATAGGAGTTTTGCCTGAAGTGAGCAGGAGGAGGAGTGAACCCTAATGTCGGTCTTGGCTAAAGGTCCAGTTGGCAATTTACTGGGGAATGTTAAATTGTGTGGTGATAAATATCTAAATCTTTTACATTGGCAGTTTTTATGTCTGCTAATAGTTCAAATTTTGCAAATGCTTCTGAGTTTATTGCTAGATCTTTTTTTTATTTACTTGAAGATCAGTTAGTGTTAGATGTGACATTCCTGGTTTGGGAAAACTTGTTCCAATGCTATCAGTTTTCTAAGGGCTTGTCTTCACTACCCGCCGGATCGGCGGGTAGCAATCGATCTATTGGGGATCGATTTTTCGCGTCTCGTTAAGACGCGATTAATCGATCCCCTATCGCGCTCCCCGTAGGCTCCGGAAATCCACCTCATCGAAAGGCGGAAGCGGAGTCGACGGGGGAGCGGCAGCGATCGACTCGCCGCCGTCCTCATGGCCAGGTAAGTCGATTACGATACGCCGACTTCAGCTACGCTATTCACGTAGCTGAAGTTGCGTATCGTAGATCGACCCCCTCCCCTAGTGTAGCCCTGGGCTAAGATTTCACAAGCCCTGTCCAGGGGAAAAAAGAAAACAAAACAAGTAAGTAGTGATTTCATGCCAGACTTGATGATGCTTCTAACTTTTCTGTTCCACCCAACACAGCTCTATATGAAGAGGGCCCAGAGGCAGAATTATCGTTGCCAGATTTTGTGATAAGCCGTTTTTTCTCTTCTATCTGTGACACAACTAATGGTGACAGGGTGAAACAGACAGGAAAGGGTTAAGGGCTGCCTCCCTGTGGCATTACTCTGCAAGGGATTTCAGTAAAGGCCTGTCCTCTTTCCAGGGCTAAGCCGGACCAGGGGAAAGACTCTAGAGACTGCAGCCTGCTTTGGTTAGGGGAATTGCTTTGTTTCCTGTTGTTTCAAAAAATGTTGTGTTTAAATAATAAACTGTATCCTCAGGCAAGGGCCTGAAACAGACTTGGGAGTGGCACTGGTTCTTTCTGGGGCTAGGGAGACAGTCCACCAATTTACACTAATAACTAAATGCAATACTGACAATTTAGGCTAGTGCTTTCATTGTAATTATAGAAGAATATCAATCTGGAGCCAAAATATTCCCTCACCTATACCTGTTCTATCTTGCTGGGCCAAATTCTTCCCAGACTTACATTTGGTGCAATCCCAACCTATTTCCTGATTTACACTCCGCCAACTCCATTGAAGTCAATGAGGGGCACACTGGGTGTAGATCAGAGGTGAATGTGTAACTGAGGGCAAATTTTAGTCTCTGTTATATATTGAGCGGAGAAACAAATAGACAAGAAAACCAATAGCCTACAGAGTGAGATTTTCAAAACTAGTGACTACATAGCACATACAAATAGAAATGTTTACATGCAAATGAGCTCTTAGACACAGACTCCCTTTTGTATAGGCATGTACAAATACAGGATTTGTACAGTAGGTGCTGTGCTGGTGGGCTGTAAGGAATATTTGCCTACTCCAAGCTGCATTTTTGACTTCAGTACTAAATAACATTAATCCTGCACTTTTACGTAATAGCTGTGGTTGAGACTCAGAATACTTCACAAATGTCTGGGGCCTGGGTTTCAGTTCTGTCACTCAGGCAATGTAAAGAGACCTTAGCGTGGTTGAGAAGCAGTCCCTAGCAGTTACAGTCTAAGACTTCAAAAGCACCCAAGTAAGACAGGTGCTGCATGGTAAGAATTATTATTCCCATTTTACATTTGGAAGAACTGAGACCTAAAAAGGCTGTCTCATATTCGTACACAGCTAGTCTGTGGCAGAACAGGGGCTAAAACACAGCTCTCCTGGCTCCCAGTCCTATGCTTGAACCGCTGTACATGTTACTGTTCTCTAGATATTCCCTCCCCCCCACATCCCTATTATTTCTGTTGTCCTACTGAATTGATTTTCTAGTGTCTCACCAAACTGAACTAAACAAGGGTCAATGCTACCAAGCTCTAGTTAAAATCCATATGTTCACCAAAATGCCATCACTTATGTCTTGCAGTTTCTGAAACATTAGGTATGATGTTCACATTATTACTCACTAAACAGTTTCTTATACCGTTCAGGCCAATGCATATCAAAATTCATGAATTCTGATGGTTACAGAGAGCTTTTAATGATACTTTCAGAGGATGAAATATATAGGTTTCAAAAAGGTATGCGAAAATATGGATATTAGGCATAATGGTTAGAGGTAGGAGGAGCACACAAGATCAACAAGCTAGACAAGTTCAAAAACCTTTAGTGATTGTGTAGCAATCTGTAATGAAAATTCAAGTGCCTTCCCTTTAATGATCCATTTATCTCTTCGACATGATTTTTTATCATTCTAACTGGCAATGTTCCTGTTTTCTGGGTGTTTACCGTGAATTTGTTTTGTCAAACAAGTCTTTAATACCAGATAGGTTAGGCCGCTTCCTGAAGATTTTCACTGAACAAATTATCCTTTTTCAAAGGAAAACAAAGATACATTATTTTATATCTAAATTAGGAATTCTGACAGGCTCCTTGTTATTGAAGCGGGGGGGAAGGGGGGGATTTAAGAGGCTTTAACACCTCATCCCTCTGGCGGTAGGTGTATCTTTTTATGGAATCATTACTATAAGTGGCACTTTTACATTCTGTTACATTTGTGCATAGATTATCATGTGAATAAATAGGTTTGGTGTTTGGAAAATGGAGAAAGAATCATTGTACAATTGCAACTCAGGGATGAAATGGACTATGTTGTCCTATTTTAGAGGGACATACATTAAAAATAATATTTTAAATAATTTTTTCATGGGTGTTAAAAGCACCTTTTTATTATTAAAACTAAGAATTCTTTTTAAAAATTTGTTTATGGGACCTGATCCTGCATTTTGCAGCCTCAATAGACTCCTTGAAACTTATCTCCCTCAGTTGTCATTTAAGTTAAATATTCATGAAAACATGTCTATAAATATTAAGTATGTTGATTCCTATTTAAAGATACCTATCTAAGGGCTTGAACTGGCAACCCTTAATGATGTAAAAATCCTGTTGCGTTCAAGAGGGCCACTCCACAAGTGGTAAGATTACTCATGTGAGTGAAAGCTGTACCCTGAATTTGTGGCTTCATCTACTTGATAGTGTCCATTTAATGTTATAAGGCCCAGTTTAGGTCCCATTGAAGTCCCAGTCAGAAAATGTGCTCCAGAACCATATTGCTTTGGGGATATTTATAGATCTGGAGATTTAAGAATTCTTCTAATTTATAGGTAGGCTCCGCTGGCACTAGTTAATTTTCAGCAGTGCTGTATATATAGTCCCAGCTATTAGGTATAGACACTGGACATACATGGAAATCCTCTCTACTGCAGGCTATAAGACAAATGCTATGATGAACAGAAATTATGAGACAGGTCCGTTGTTTACAATAAAATGGTCATTTTGACAGGTTAAACACATGAGTCTTTTTATTTGAATGGGAGATATGCCTGAATAAAGACTGTAGGATCACAAAGTAATCTTAAATTATCCCCAAATACCAACAGGGCCCAATTGTCTCAGTAGCATGATCAGTGCCTTGACAAAAAAAAAAATAAAAAAATAAAAAAGTGATAGTTATTTGGTATAAACATTTATTGCACAATGTATATTTAGCCTGGTAATGGAAACAGAAAATTACTTCTTTCAAAACAGATAGTTTGCTTTCCTCTATTATTTGCGAATTTTCTAACATTCTGTTTTTATGTATTGTTCTGTAATTCTTATACATTATCATCTCTCTCTCTCTCTCTCTCTCTTTCTGCCCCCCCTTTCAACAAATTGATTTTTTTGGATTAAAAACAAGAATGATGACAAACAGCATACAGTTACTTGTACTCTGCCTCTGCAGGACAGGTGGAATTTTAACCTTCCAGTGTAACAAACGAGTAGCGCCTATTAATGAGGACCCAAGGTCTGTAGGTCATTCACAAGTAATTATTTTTTCAGATTACTCCTAACAAATTCTGCACTTTGTACATAGACATTGTCCAATGAAGGAGCTATAAATTGTTTTGGGCCAGAGTCGGGTACCTGTATGCACACTAAGGAACATCTTACTGAACAACTAATGCCACTGAAGTCACTGGCCTTGCTTCTGGACGATCAAGGTGCTGTTCAGTAAGTAAGGGTATCAGAATCTGGCCATTACATTATAAAGGTCTGAGGAGGCCTCTGAGTCATTTTTAGAATTAATACATTGAAATCAGAAAACATGGAAAATACAAGATGGTGCTTGCAATATAATCGCTAGCACACAGTACCTAATTTATTACTTTGATGTGATGTTTATATTATCACTCAAGATTTTCACAGATTAATCCAAAAGATGTGATTAAAAAAAGAGAGGCTGGAATGTTTGATTAAGGTAAATCAGAAACTCAAATGAGGGTGGGGAGTGTGTGTTGTAACAAGAGTCAGCTTGGAGCAATGAATTAAGCATATTTTTTTCTCTTCTCTTTATCCCTCAACGATGCCCACATTCAGCAAAGCACTCAGACCTGTGCTTAACCTTAAGCATGTGAGTAATCTCATTCCTATTCAGCAAAGCATTTAAACAGGTACTTGCTTAAGTCTCTGGCTGAACTATGACCCCCAGTATAACAATAGTTAGAAGTCAGGACTCCTTGACTGTACAATACATATTTCATAATTCAGGGTTTTAACAATCACAGTACTGCTGATATTTTTCTAATGATCTGATGGAATGAATTTGAAGATTTTTTTTTTAATTGACTAAAATAACCTTGCATTTTTTGACGTAGGTATGTCGAGTATGGGTTAAACCTGGAGACTTCAGAGATAAGAAAAAAAGAGTGAATCTGTGGAGTTAAATTAGTAAATAATTTAGAGTGCTTAAAACAACAATGTTCACACATTTTTAATTTCAAGCCTGCTAAATCCTTTCAAAATTCATTTGTATTTGCAATTACTTAAACTGTGAGTTGTGCACGGGGGGCGGGGGGAGTGAAACTATAGATTTTAAGTATGTAGCTGGAGGTAATATATAAATTCAATTGATCAGTCTGGCAGAGAATTGATGCCACAATTTGTACCCAATGGCACTTTCTTTTTCTTACCCGACTGGCTTTAGAACATTATCAGAAAGTCAATATGATACGCCAATATAGTGATATACTTGCTGTCATAAGTCTCTTGTTCAGATTAAACCTTAGGTGCTCACATTGTGGATTATAATGGACAGACAGCCTGACTCCATCCCACTATGAGCTGTTCTGAGAGCACTTGACTCGATTTAGCTTCAAGGTTTCAAATGGTTGTCAATGGCCCTAACAGCCAGCCAAACTGGTAACACAGGCTGTCTGTCTCTACAAGACAAAACAGTGGGCTGAGGATAACATATATACAACACTGCAGACTGGCTGCAGCTCTCTCTCTATCAGCTGCCTGTCTCTAACTGGCTTTCAACTCCTTGTGATCAAGTTTCCTTTATAATGTCCCCTAGTCTCATGTTTTGGTTCTCTTTCTCTCTTAATTTATTAATGCTATCACCCCTCAGCATTATCTTTTGAACTCATTCCATTCCATAAAAGTCAACTTTAGGAACTCACAAGGAGCATCTTCGAAGCATGCCTTTTGGGAAAGTGATGTTTCTGCATGTAGATAAAATTGAAGGTATCACTTCTGAATGTACTGGGATCAGGCCCTATATTTGTTAGTTTTATAGAAACATACAGAACGTTTGTTCAAACACAAACGCATAATCTCTGCCATGACAGAGAAAATTAAAAGGCCATTCACAGCTGTGCCTATTACATTTTTTTCCCTGTGAAATTAGGCTGTATACAATATGTACAATGCCATCTACATTTTGCTATGTAGGTTAATTTTCTGCTGAGGCAATGACCCTTTCCTCTCCACCCACGTAACATGTGAGGCTTAGAGTGAGAGGAATCAGAGAAATATTGAAAAGGTCTATCAGCTCAACAGTTGTCTAGCTGTCTCTCAGCCAGTGCAGGATTGTTCCTGGCTGTACATTCGCAAGTACTTTGCTCAGTGTAGTTTTAAGTGACTCAGTTGATGGGACCTTCCACCACTTTCCTTTCTGAAAACTGTAGTAGACTTCACTGCTGTTAATTAATTCTTGGTCTTCAGCCTAATTTATATGGAACTCTGTTTCATTACTTATATATCCTGGGACCATCCTAAACTTTTAATCTCCCCAGTAGTGTTTATGGCCTTTGAATCCTCATAAACAAAGTTCCCACCCCTTTTCAGTTGCTGCTTAGCCAACCCATACATATTTAGTTCTTTAAAGGATCAATTCTGCTAGTGCTCATGTTTAGAACTCCCATTAATTTCAATGGGCATTCTTGGCATGGAATGCATGCAGGATCAACCTGTTAATCTTCCTTTATTAGTCAATACTTCCATCAGCTTAATCATTTCTTGCACTTCTCTGCAATCCATACAATTTGTTAATGTAAGAGTGACCGCTAGATACTGACCACTGACATGTGACCTGGGAATTAACCTTTGTATCCCTGTCCTTGGTTGGATGACTGGGGACACGAAATAAAGTTCAGCCACTAACTGGCACTCCTATGTGTCACACCTTTATGACAATCAATCAATACTTGATGGCATGCGGAATTCTATGTTCAGCCTTAACAGTTCTGTCTAAGAAGGGATTAAAGGATTGCGCCTCCTTGCTTGTGATAAGATAATTCTGCAGCCCCAACGTGTATTTATGTGGAGTTTATTTTTCTTCCATTACCAGAAAAATGTATTTCACATGTCTATTAATTTAGGCCTTGATCATGTCCAACAAGGGTGGACTCTGCTAACCATCGGAGTTCAATTGAAGTCATTTGCAGGGTGGGGGTTAAGAGTGCAGGACTGGGGATTGAGCGTGAAATTCATCTGCAGTGCAGAGGACCTATGCAAGTCCCAATGCGGCAAGTAAGTCTGGGTCAAAGATTTAAGTAGAGTGCTGGTTTTCCACACTGGAGGTGAACTTCACCCTTAAGAAATTTAGCACAATGATATGCTGTCAGGGTTGTTTTTTCACTGGTGGTCTCTTCCACCTTTTAAAAGCAGATTGGAGACAAAATCCTTTAAATGTAGATCTGATTCTATGCATGAAAATAAACCCTTTTTGTTATGCTAAGATCAGTGAAGAACCAGCCTCCTTAGCCATTTGGATTTTCTATTTTTTGCACATTGATTGCTTATCAGGAAATTAATAAATGTGAAGGTAAAAGGACTTGCACACATCAGGGCAAAAAAGCAATAGCCATTAAATCTGCAACATACAGTATATGCCCTTTCAGCAATAAGGACACTGCTTGAAATTGTCAGTGTGACAGATTTACTCTTAATAGCTTAAGCAAATTTCACAGTTTACCAGGGTAATTTTCAAGTAAGAAACATTAATGTGTTTGGAATAAAAATTAAAGATTATAAACTTCATGCATATCTACCAGGATTCAGCCATATGTTTTGTGTGTCTATTTGAACTATTTGGGATATTCTGGCTGGGAGAGAAGCTATTGTTTCCAGTGAGGAAGCCACTTAATTGGAAATGTTCCTAGAATTTTACTGTATGTACAATGTTTGTTGCTTTACCCCATTTATCAGTGACATTTAAAGGACTCACTATATTAGGTGCAATGCAATGCATGGTATATACTGCTAGCCAGGGGCCCATGATTGAATTCAATTTACTTGAGAAATGGTTCAGTTAACATGTTCAGGAGTAAAGTTTGCATTGAAATATGTGTTTACTATTTATGTTAGTGACAGTGTGTCCACTAGTCTGTTTTTTTTTTCCCTCCCAAACTTCCCACCTTGCTACCACCAGTTCATCTCCAATGGAGATCACACTTTGGAGACAGGGATCCAGGAAACATCATGCTGTCTAAGCTTGTTCAGAGAAAGTCTGCTCAACAATATGTCTATAACACTAGTGTGTACCAGTGGCTTCTGTTCACTGCCATTACTGTTAAGACAAATAGTGAGATATTTTAGCGAAATAAATCAGGCATAAACAAAGCTTTATGGTTCTGTACAGCAAGGTGTTCTATATAGAAAAGCAATTAGGTGTGTGCTTTACTTTAAGTACTTCAGTAGTTTTTTTTCAGTCTTTTCCACCTTTAATTTTATGGCTATGGTTTCTAGTTTCTAACGGTATCTGGTAATCCATATTACTGTCACAGGTTGGAGTTAAGGTTGTGTCGGAATCAGATTTGAAAGAGTTGAGTGTGTGCATTTTTGTAGGTTGAAAGTGGGAGAGCATTCATTATAGAGGGGCATGACTGTGAGTGTGTTCGGGTGGTGGGATGTGAAGAAAGGTTGGTCTGGATGTTCATATTTCTTAGATTTTTCCAGAAAAAAATCTCTGCTGCTGTAATTTGGTGTAGCTCCCTCCCTTCTATGGATCTAGATCAGTTTGCACCAGCTGAAATTCTGACAAGCACTGTTTGCGTTGGAAATTTTTTTTGCCAATCTTCTCCCTAAATTAATGATTTGTGTGTGACTGTGGGGGGGGGGGGGGAAGGGGAGAGGGAGATATATTTGTATATACACAAACACACTCACAGACATACAGGAAAAATAGTAAAGAGATCAATTTGCCTCATTTCAGATGAATTAATTTCACATTGATTCAAAATATTTACGGTTTTGGATCAGACAATCATGCCATGGCTATGAAGAACAGTGAGTATTAATGCACTGTAAGTAATGACATGTGCTGCAATTTCTCATAGAAAAAGAACTGCCTGCAGCATCCACACAATATTTAAATTGGTAATCGCAAAAGAGATGCTTAGATTTTAAAGCTTGTTTTGGGAAATGCTTATCTTATTAAGATTTCTAAATTAGGGGGGTTGAGAATGAAGAGGCTGACTTTTTTATTTTTTTCTTGAGAGTTAAGACTGATGATGGAATTTCTCAGAAAGGAGCTATTTTCACCATCTTTTTGATATATTACTATTTAACTACAAGATTGAAATCTCAGACTAATCTCATGCCTGGGAGAGTCTCCTATGAAGTAGTTATATTTCACCTGTGTAGGCCATTTTGGTTTTATATATTTCACTGTGCCACCCTTTTTTCATAAGTCTCTAGGGCCATGTCTACTCTACAAACTTTGGACGACATCAGTATATCACTTGTGCGTGTGCATACTTGGCTGCTTGCGTCGGCTCTGTGCCAGTGGTGCTTATGTCAATGCAAAGAGCACTACAGGTAGTTCTCCCAGTGTGCCACACATTGCTGTCTGGCACAATGCCTTCTGGGAAGTTTTTGCAATGTGTTGTGGAGTAGAAATGAGTCACACAGGGATCTCTGGGAGCTAGGGATCAAGGTCCACAGCATGCATCTCGCTTCATCCCATAATGCCATCCATATCCCACAATTTTTGCACCTTTCTAAAAAAATCCCACAAACCCACCCAGTACTTTTCACTGTCCAGCATCTCTGACAGAAGCATGGCGCCTGCACAGCTCTGCACTGTTGTCATGAACATTGCAAGCATGCATGAGCTTCCTGTATTTGCAGACCTGCAGGAAGAACCACACCAGAGGGGAGTATGATACTACTGTTGAGGACAGATTGCTGAAAGATTAGTGAAAAACAATTCAAGGTTGTTGGTGGCATTCACGGAGAAGCTGAAGACCATGGCGTGCTGCTTCTGGGCCTGAGAAACAAGCACTCGCTGGTGGGATCACATCGTAATGCTGATTTGGGACTATAAGTTGCAGCATCAGAACTTTGGCTGTGAAATTCCCGGATACGTGTGCCAAGTTCAGCCCATCATCCAGCACAGGGTCAACAGAATGAGAACAGCACTAACAGTGGAGAAAGGAATGGTGATTGTACTGTGGATTGCTACGGATCAGCGGGAAATCATTTTGGAGTTGGAAAATCCATAGTGGGGGCCATTGACGCACCTGTTCTCAGGGCCATAAATCGTCTCCTACTATACAGACTATGACTCTTGGTAGTGGGCAGGATATAGTGGATGGATTTGCAACAGTGGGGTTCCCGAACAGCGGTGGGTGATAGATGGCATGCATATCCCTATTTTGGCACCAGACCACCGTGCCACAGAGTATATCAAAAGAAAGGGCTACTTTTCTATGTCATGCAAGTGTCAGTGGATCACTGAGAATGCTTCACTTATATCAGTGTGGACCGGTCAAGGTAGGTGCATGATACTTGCATTTTTTAGTTTTCTAAAATATAGAAAAGATGGAGTACCCATGGGACCACACCCATAAAGTTGCTCCTGGACTGGGCAGGCAAAATGACACATTAACAGCTTTTATTACTTCTTTAACTATGAATGAAGCCCAAAAGGGAAGCCCCAATTGAAATGGATTTCATAAACCACTGTTTGGCCCCTACCTAGGTGATTTCCTAAAGCACAGCACACCTGGTTGAGTTTGGAGCAAATTCACTCATTGCAACTGAAGGACAGGGGGTCTTTGTCTGGCAGGCGAGGAGAAAAGGGGTTCGGGCTCCTGTAAGGGTCCCTACTGCATTTTGGTTAAGATGGAGAGGAAATCTGTTTACCCTGGGGAAGAGGAGGGGAGGTATTTGTTTTCCCCACATTCTGAAAGGAACTCTTCTTCTCTCTCATCTGTCACTGATGGAGCACACACCCTCCCACCCTTGGTATCAGAGTAGGGCTGAGTGTTTTATCATTGACTATGGACATTGCAGTACTTGTCTTTTTTCTTCTGGGGCTTGGAAGGAATTTTTCCTTGACTCCCACAGCTGAGGTGGCGGTGGGAATCTTTGCCTTCCCTACAGCAGGACAGGGATCTGGTGGGGTAGGTGAGGGGATTAGGTCAAGATGTTGCAAATTAGTAGGTAGCAAGTGTGTCAGGTGTCCAATGCAGGTACTCATTACAGAGGCATTGTGGTTGCCGAACAAACAGGAGTTGGAAGTGGATTAAGAAGAAGGCATCCCCTAATAAAGCTGGTTGGAGCTCCTAACGGGGGGTTTTAGGGATGGTATTGGAACTGCAAGCTAGTTATCATCTAAGAGTGCGGCGTGGGGTTTCCTGGTTCTGCTTCAGGCTAGGGGGCTCTGTAGCAAAGCAAGAGCCTATTTAAAGCAAGGTGGAGGTGAATTTTGCCACTTTGCCTTAGGAAGCAGCTTGATTTCTCTCTGTTTTGGGGCTTTTGTGCATTGTTGTTCTGAATTCTAAGAAATAAAGCAATGTTATGTTGCAACCTTCCAACAAGACTTTTTATGGTTGTTCTCTAATTCTTCTGTATGTGTACTATGAACAAAAATGAGCATATGGTACAGCAGAGAAAGCTCTGCCTTTTTTCCAGCTCCCACAAACCCTCCTACATGGGGAAGAGGTGTGGGGCTCCAGCAACGGGCTGGGACCGTGTTGGGAAAGGAGAGAGCTGATGGCCGCCTTCCCAGGGAACAGTTAAGGAACCATGCTGGGCAATTTATTGTTGGGAATTCCCAGATATGTTAAGTGAATCAAAGTTGCAATCAGATTAAACAACATCCACTGCATCTTCCTGCATGGCTGGGACAATGGCCGGGAAAGTCTTGATTTGAGTGTAGGAGACTTGGAAAAAATAGTTGCTATTTATTAGAGATGGACAAACTGGTTTGGAGACAAGAAGTTTCCCCCCAAAATTACTCTGTTGTAATGGTTTGAAAAGGTTGGGTGAACATTGTGCACCTGTGTGTGATTATTTTTCATTTTTATACCTTTGCACACTTCTAGGTTCCAGCTAGTAACCAGATGTGCTAAAATACTTTACTGCTGGGAAAGCAACTTAAATAATATTTTCAGTCCCACCAGAAGTAGGAAGGACCAAAAATCTTGCAGTATAGCCTGGTCTTTATTGGAGGACTAGTTCAGTTTTGCAAACCCAAGGTGTTCAACTAAGTGTTTATATATATACAGTCATGTAACAGGATATTTCGAATGGAGTGGGGGCAGATCTTTTAACCCTTGTTCATATGACTAGTCCTTTTTCAGGCAAGTTATCTCACTTGGGCAACAATTACACAGATGAGAAGGGTTTGCAGGAATAGCCCCTATGGTCCCAATCATATAGTGTGCTGAGAATGTCCTGGAATATTAAAGGAACTGGCTTAAGAAATTGCAAGCCCAATAGCAAGTATTTTTAATGAATTTGTAAACTCGGGGGTCTTTCCCAATGACCGGAGAATTGAAAAATGCAGAACCTAGATTTAAGTAAGGGAAAAATAAGTAATTTGGGAAGCTACAGGCCTGTTATTTTGATCTCAACGGAATGCAAGGTCTTAGAAAAAAAATTAAAGAGAGCGTATTTAGGGATATAGAAGTAAACAGTAATTGGGAAAAAATACAACATGGTTTTACAAAAGGTAGATCATGCCAGACCAACGTGATCTTTCTTTGAGAAGTTAACTGATTTTCTAGACAAAGGAAATGCAAAGATTTGATACAGTTCCACATGGGAAATTATTAGTTAAATTGGAGAGCTGGGGATTAATACAAGAATTGAATGGTGGGTAAAGAACTGGGTAAAGGGGAGACTAGAACAGGTCAGTCTGAAAGGTCAGGCTGGAGGGAGGTTACTAGTGGAATTCCTCAGGGATCAGTCTTGGGATCAATCTTATTAAATATTTTTGTTAATGACCTGGGCTCCCAAAGTGAGAGTGTGCTAACAAAGTTTGCGGATGACACAAAATTGTGAGGTATTGCCACTACAGAGGAGGACTAGAATATCATACAAGAAGATCTGGATGACATTGAAAACTGGAGTAATAAAAATAGGATGAAATTTAATAGCGCAAGGCACTTAGGGTATGTCTACCCTGCAATTAGACTCCCGTGGCTGGCCCATGCCAGTTGACTCAGGCTCATGGGGCTCAGGCTGTAGGGCTGTTTATTTGTGGTGTAGACATTCCGGCTCTGGCTGCAGCCTGAGCTCCAGGATCCTCCCACCTTACAGCACTTCAGAGCCCAGGCTCCAGTCTGAGCCCAGACATCTACACTGCAAATAAACAGCCCCATAACTTTAACTCCGTGAACCCAAGTCAGCTGGCATGGGCCAGCCATGGGTGTCTAATTGCAGTGTAGACATACCGGAGGGACTAACAACAAAATTTTTTGCTATACACTGGGGATGTGTCAATTGGAATTGACAGAGGAGGAGAAAGACCTGCGTGTACTGGTCAATCACAGCATGACTATGAGCATCCAGTGTGATGCAGCTTTGAGATAGGGAAGTGTTAATACCATTGCACAAGGCACTGGTGAGACCTCATGTGGAATTCTGTGTGCAGTTCTGGTCTCCCGTGTTTAAGAAGGATGAATTCAGACTGGAACAGGTGCAGAGAAGGGCTGCCAAGATGATCAGAGGAATGGAGAACCTACCTGACAAGGGGAACCTTAAGGAGCTTGGCTTGTTTAGCCTAACAAAAGGAAGGCTGAGAGAAGATATGATTACTTTCTATAAAGACATCAGTGCAATAAATACCAGAGATGGGGCGGGGGCAGGGAAGAGGGGGTGGATTATTTAAATTAAGGGCCAATGTTGTCACAAGAACAAATGGATATAAACTGGCCATCAATATGTTTCGGCTTGAAATTAGGCTAAGGTTTCTAACCATCAGGGAAGTGACATTCTAGAACAGCCTTCAAGGGGAACAGTGGGGGCAAAAATCCTAACTGGCTTCAAGACTGAGTGTGATACATTTATGGAGGGGATGGTGTGATGAGATTGCCTACGATGGCATATGGCCTATCCACAACTGCTATTAGCAAATATCTCCAGTTGCCAGAGATGGGACACTAGATGAGGAGGGCTCTGAGTTACACACTGAATTCTTTCCCAGGTGTCTGGCTGGAGGGTCTTGCCAACATGCTCAGGGTATAAATTGATTGCCATATTTGGGGTTGGGAAGAAATTCCCTCCCTCCTCCCCAGGTCACATTGGCAGAGTCCCTGGGTTTTTTTCACCTTCCTCTGCAGTGGGGAGCACGCGTCACTTGTTGGTTTGAAATAGAATAAACGGTGAATTCTCTGTAACTTGAACTCTTTAAATCATGATTTGAGGATTTCAGTAACTCAGCTAGAGTTTAGGGGTCTATTGCAGGAATGGGTGGGTGAGGTACTGTGGCCTGCAATGTGCAGGCAGTCATACTAGATGATCATGATGATCCCTTCTGGCCTTAAAAGTCTATGGGGCTATGACAGTGTTTCCCAAACTTGGGACGCTGCTTGTTCAGGGAAAGCCCCTGGTGCGCCCAGCCAGTTTGCTTACCTGCCGCATCCGCAGGTTCGGCCGATCGCGGCTCCCGCTGGCCGTGGTTCGCTGTGCCCGGCCAATGAGGGCTGCAGGAAGCGGTGGCCAGTATGTTCCTCGGCCCACGCCGCTTCCCACAGCCCCCATTGGCTGGGCACAGCAAACCGCGGCCAGTGGGAGCCGCGATTGGCCAAACCTGCGGACGCGGCAGATAAACAAACCGGGTGCGCCAGGGGCTTTCCCTGAACAAGCGGCGTCCCAAGTTTGGGAAACACTGGTCTATGAGATTGCTCAGTGATAGTTGAAGGCACTCAGCACAGAATCAGGTCCTTTAATGGTACACTTACCTACCTGAAGTAGGTATAGTACATACACTAAACTGAAGTTGATGAGAGCAGCATCTGTCCCAAAATAGCCAGCGTACACTTACAGGAATTTGCATTGCTTAGTCTAGTAAATTATATTTAGATTGTTAATAGGGATAAAAAATCTCTGATTTTTTTCTTCATTTTAATGACGCCAGGATCATTATCCAAAGGGAACATATCAGGTCAAGTGTTAACAATATGTGCTTTAAGAAAAAAAACAAGAACCAACCATCTGTTCCAAAAAAGCTCTTACAGCAGCATCAGAGAGACTCATTAAGGGTTTTGGTTTTTTTAAAATGCATAGTGCAATTCCTTTGTTTGGTTTAATTTGTTTAAAAAAATCAACAGATTTGTATCAATTAAATGATCCAGAATAATTTAAATTATTTCTATATGATAGATATTTAAAATGGAACAATTTTAGATGGAAAATGTAAAATGCACAGGTCGTCTTCTACTATTGCTGATTTTGTCTGAATAAACCAATGCATTAAATATTATTTAAGTCAAACAATAGTTTCCTTATATGATCTTTTACAAATGTGGTTTTATTAGTATTAATCAGTCTCTACAATATAAGGACCATGAAATTCCTACAAATGAGACTGGGTTTTCCATTTGTTATTAGTAAAGTGTTGCAGGGTGAGCAAACTACTACAACAGTCATCTTCAAAATCACTAAATGCTGGAAGGACAGAGCTTTATTTCCTATTGGAAAATACCTCCACGATTTCTATTAGCCATAACAAGGCTTGTGAATCTACCATTAACTCCTCTATCCCATTGCTTGCTAGTTGATCAATTGTTTAATTATTTTATGTTGATAACAGAATTAAATGATTCTGGGCTGGGCTACTGGGACCAGGAGATCCAAGTACCCCAATTCCTGGGGTATTACTGAAGAGAGAATCACTGTAGCATCAGCCTGCTGGTTCAGGCCCTGGCAGGGAAAGGAAGCAGCTGGTCATTCTCTCCAGTGACCTCAATGGTGCAAATTTGTCTTTGAGGTGGATGAAAAGGTGAGGTAAAAAGTGACATGAAAGGGGGCTAGCCTGTTGGACCAACAGGACAAATTACTTATGTATGACATATCTTTTCAGATGATGTCGTAAATACAGTCAATGCATTTCAGGTTATGGAGTAAATAAAGAGCAGGTAATCATAGTGGACCAAATCCTGGAAAATGATGCACAACCTATTTATATCAGTTTTATGCTCAGGAAAGGCCCACAAATTCACTGGACCGAGGAGTGTAAGTCAGCATCTGGTGTGCAGCCAGGTCATGACTGGTTACTGCAATACAGTGTTGTTGCTGAGGTGGCCTACTGCTCCACCTCATGCAGCATTTGATTTCATGGATTTTTGCTGTGTGCAGGTCAACTGGCCAGACTCCATCCTTCCCCCAGTACACGTCTCCACTGCTTTTTGATCAGCTATGGAGAACTACTATAGAACTCTGTGTCTGCGGTGCTCTGAGGTGTATGGTTTCCTTTTCAATAGCCTTTCTGTTGCTTGGCTCCTTTTTTGCAGAAGACACGTGGTGTTTCTGTTGGAGCTTTGAGACTATATATGATCTCATATGTGTTTTGAGACTGTATATTAATTACTTCTTCTAGCATGAGGCCTTTCAACATATTATTACAAAAAATATCACCAGTTGATTAAAGGTTCAATCTTTAATCACTGCATGTGTAAGTTCTGATGTAGAGATGGGTCCCTATCAACCCCCTTGCTTCAAACATCCACAGACTTGAGGGAAATTAGCATCTGCATTTGGAGTTCAGGCTCATCGATAATTTGAGGTAGTTGTGAAGTCAAACTTCGACTCTCTGGTCTGTGTGACCTGATCCTGCAGATCTTTTGTAGTTTAGATGAAGCTGAGGTCCCTTGCATGCTCCTTGTGGGAGGGACTGTGTTGCCTTCTGCACACTGCACTGAGCACATTGTGCGCAATTTCTCCATATTAACTGGAATTTTAATCTAACAGGGTTGCTTTAAAAGCAAAGAAATAAAATGAACTGTCTGCAGATTGTGTCCTTGGCTTCTGAGAAATATTCTGTTCCACAGCCACCTTCAATTCAAATTGTAAGTGTTAAAAAAAATAGAGAAAGAAGGTTGATTTCCTTCCACTACCAAATACTGTATCTAACAATTAGATTTGTTTAATGAATAAACAAACATGCAGAAGGAAAACAGATGTTTTGCTTAAGATTTTTAAAAATAGCTTCTGCAAAACACAGTAAAATCAGTGTAACTGGCACAGGGACCCCAGTGGAAATAGAAATGTAAAAATCAGGGGCTCTGAAGAACAGCTATGCATCCTTTGTGTTAGTAAACAGCATGTGGCAGATCCTGATCTGGTGTAAATTGGTATGGCCCTGTTGAATTTCAATGGCGCAATGTCAGTTTACCCCAGTGGATGTTTAGGCCCTCCATTTGTGATTGTTGTGCTGGAAGGATTTTAATATTCTTTGCCATTGTAAGACCTTAGCAAGCACAATAGAAAGGAAGAACAAAAGTGAGTAAAGATCCTCACGCTGGAAAGTTGTTTTTGCTAACAAACATCGACTCAAACCCATTTAAAGCGTGCAGACAATAAGCAGCCTTCCTGAGACTGGCTTAATGGCTAAAGCCCAGGAAGAGGATTCACAAGATTTTGGTTCTCTTCCTAGCTCTGCCACTGAGTAGCTGCATGACCTTGGCCAAGTCAGTTAATCAAACTATTGCTGTTGTCCTATCTGTAAGATGGGAATGATACTGTTGTTGTATAACAATAGTTATGTAACGTATAAAATGTCTTGGGAGACTCAGACAGAAAGTGCTTGAGAAGTGAAAAGTCTACAATTCTTTATTATTAATTAGTCTCTGTGTGTCATTTATGGTTTTTAGAGTCACTTGTATGCATTGCACATAATCTGTCTTCTGGCTATTGTGATCAATGACACCCATAAGAAGTTAATTTGTAAATGTCAGCTCTCAGAAGTTGCTATGCAAATGTATTCTGTCCTCAGGGAGTGATCAGCCAATCAGAATCTCTTCTGATGGTACAATATTTGAAACTCCACATCCTTGACAGAGCTTTGGTATATGGGATTATATAAAAATGCATGTTGCTGGTTTTGTTAGAACACTCCAAAGCTAAGATAAAAAAGCCACTTAAGAGCCTAAATATGAACATTGGGTATCCTGATTTTCAAAAGTTCTAAGCATCTAGCAGCTCTCTTTGACTTCAGTGTGAGCTGCTGGGCACTCAGCACTTTTGAAAATCAGGTAACTTCAATGTGTGCTTAAATATGGATTTAAGCACCTAACTTTAGACTTTTTTTTTTTTTTTAACAATCTTGGCTCAATTTTCCAGCCTTTTCATGTAATTGAATTAAATTAACTGAATAAAATACTTTAATGATATAGTTTGTTTCCCAATTTCTTGATGACTAATACTCTAGATGTAGTGGTTATGATCCAAAATTAACCACATCTGAAATTTATCAAGGTGCTGCTGCTGAAGTGGATTTCATTGTATTTTGTGAGCAACCAGATTTCTAAGGGCAACTTCAGTAAAAGGAAATCCATATGCCTCAGGTGTCTGACATCACTGACAACTTTCTTTGTGTGTGGTTAAGTTTGTAGTTAATTCCCCTGTTCCTCAGTGCTGATCAAGAAGTGTTCAGCATGACTGGTGCGAGGGGGAATTGCAAAGGCCTTTCTGCTCCCTCGATTCTGGAATCATGCCGCTCTGGCTATTCTAACTTACTAAAGCTCAAGGCTGTTCTTATTTGTCCGAACTGCCAGGAGTCTTAATGGACCAGGATGGCACCTTAGGATAAAAGTACAAAATGGGCATTCCTCCATACTTTCCCTGAGAGCATCCACCTACATTGCAGTGATTCTCCTGTGGTCACTAAGCCATGTTCAGGACTTCTTTGGGTTGATGAAGCAGGGCAAAGCTGCCCCCACACTAGGAGGACTCTGGACAGATTGTCTTCAGTATTTACATGTCTGTTTATATTTAGGGAAAAAATAGCACCAGAAAACATGAAATCCAAGTTGTAACATTCTGTACATGACAAGCTTGAGGGTAAAATGCCTGAATGCGCCTAAGTCCCTTTGTCAAAAAGGACATAGGTGCTTAGGCGCCTGTCAATAGGACTTAGGCACAAAAGTCACTTAGGCTCATATAAAAATTGTATCCTGGGTGTTTTGTGATTTCTTCAGGATCCTGAGCTAGGAACTGTTCACTTTTCTCTGTTGCTGTACAGTATTCCATATATTCCATGATATGGTTCCATATATTTTTAAAACATAAACTTTCTTGTATCCCTAATTGTGTTCCTCCTAGTGACTTTTTGTCCATTTTTAGTTTTTTGTCCATTCTTTTAGACTTTTTGTCCATTCTTGGCCTTATCCCTTTGTTCTGTTCCCTCAGTCCCAAATGCTGATGGCTTCTAATTTAAAGCTGACCTTTGCAGGTGTCTGTGGCTTTCAAGAGTGCTTTACCCTTTGTTGAAGTGGATTTTAACTTCACTTTTTATTTTAAAAAAAGATCAGTTGGGAGACTCTAATGCTTCCAATTCAGCTTTTTCACTTACAGTACAAGTTAAAAGTCAGCCTGGCTGAAGGAAAGGGAGAAAGCGAGAGAGTGCATATTCATGTAGTAGAGTAATGCCTAGGTGCCATTATTATTGAGGATGGCTCATCATTTCTATTAATAGTGGAGCTCTCCATCCAAGGAATGGATCTATTTAGTGTTAATCATATCCAGATAACTCTGTGGTATTGTGAGTATTGAATACGTTATCAGTATCAAATTTTGCAGCTCTTTCACTGCTAGGTATGCGTTTTGGTTTTTTTTTTAAATCTTCACAATATGTATTGAAATATCTGTATCCTTTATTTAAAAATAATATATATTTCCTTATTTTCTTCCAAGGCACCTTTGTTTATCTGCTGGCCTATAATGATTCTCTCATTTTCTCCATTCAAATGGTCACGTCCTCACTGCCAGCCCTTTGGTCGTATAAGATTCCCTTTAGGTCCTCTAAATGCTGTTGAGCCAGCGGGATTGTGGATATGTGATTTTGAGACATTTCTCCCACAAATCTGCTAACCTCAGCGAATGACCAGATATCAAACCTGGATTTCCCTCACGGTAGTGTAGAGTATCTGAATATTTCTTTAACCGAAGGGCTGGTTCTTTTGGGTCATATGTTTTATTCCTTTTGTGACATGGTGCCTCCAGATAACAATGGGGACCTTTCCTTGCAGTGTGGATGCATTCGGCATTGGAGTTGTTAATGTGCAGAGGGAAGCCTGGACTTTCCCACCCCAAAAGTCTAGGCAGGCTGAGCACTCCCAAGGCATGAATTTGATCTGAGAGCTACTAAAAAGCAGAGGAGCAGCTGATCTGTCACAGACACACATTTTTTGTGCAAATAAATTAATAAAAGTACCCCTTTTGATAGACAGGAAGAGCTTTAAAATCCCAAGGCTTGCATATTGACCTGAATGTGCCGACAATAACTTGTTAAATTTTCACAAAAGGTATTAATCCTATTTTTCTAACATCAAAAGGAGCCTGATTCATAAAACATTGTTCTATCAACGTTCTAGAATTTCACTATAGATCTTTTCTTTTAGAAATAGATGCATATTGTGTGTTGGATTGATTATAACAAAAAACCCTGAAGTGTTAGTCAGCAATGGCCTAAGGGAACCATCTTGGCAAACACACAAATCTAAGTTATAAAATATCAAAAAGTTAGGATACAGAACAAAAAAGAGGAGTCCATAAAAAAACATGAAACAGATGAGTTTCTGTAGCTGAAACAATAATATATCAACACTGTCAAAAATCATAATTGTCTCAACACTGTAACATTATTTATTTAATACTGAGAAATTATTGCAGTCTAGTTAAAAAAAATCTCATCTTAAAAATGCATGAAAATAGTATTAAAATTAACATTAAAACTGTACAATGGGGGACAGGGTGGCTCAGAAAATTGATAATGGGATATGGAGCCTTTCAACTCACGTCATTAATGCTTGAAAGTCATTACCATTTGCAGGATATTTGGTCGTCTTTGAAAAATGATATGGTAGTCTTCATCCAGTTTCAAGTGGCAAATGTGTCCATATCACAGAGACTTACTCACACAAGTGGCACTAAATACTATAGTATACTTTTGGCACAGTGGCCAAGGATTGGATACAGGTATAAAGAGTGAACTATACTCTTTCCCTCAGAGGCGATCCCATTTAAAATAAATAAAATAAAATAAATTTTATGCATTTAGCAAGGCATATTGATGGGACAGCATGGAGAGTTTTGTCATATAGCTGCCCATGCAGTAATTTTACTATGGCTAGAGGAATGCAATACCCAGAACAGTCAGGCACCTTTCCACCATTACTAACCATTTATTTAATGTGAAATTCTCCTCTTTTATTACTACTGTTGTTGTCGTTATTTAACATTTATAATGCAGTAGTGCCTAAAGGTCACAATCAAGTCAGTCTGCACTATACTGTGCAAGGGCTCACACCAAACCTATACACCCACTTCAGCCCTCTTCTGAGGACTTAAAATGAGCTTTGTGCAGGTCCTCAGCAGAGAAATGAATTTTACCCTTATGGACTAATCCTGAGAAGAGCTGAGTGAGTATGTCCAATGGGAGTTGTGGTACTGAGAGCTTCTGATCAGGCCCTTATTTATAAATATTACAATTAGAGTGTGTTGTATCAATGGAATAGACAATCTTTTTGAATAAGGGATTTGTTTGTTTTGTTCTACTTCTGTGGGAATAGTAGTGCAATTGTGAAATGGATAGCAAGTATTTTTCATCTGTAGGATTTAGATAAATTGTACATCTGTCATTCATCTACAAATTAGGACTTGCATGTTTTTGGACCTGTGAGAAAAAAAATGGGAAACATGCCAGGAAATGAAGAAAAAAAAATCCTGGGGTTTGTAAAAAATATTATCGTCAATACATACGGCACTAACAATTAGGATATTACAACAGATACAGATATTTGAATGTAAATAACTTCTCAATTGAAGCATGCTATGACAACTTGAGGTCATTGATTTTTTTTAAAAAAATTACTATTTTAAAAAAAATTACTATTATCATAATAGTTTTATGATAGTTCCCCTAGCAGTAAATATGGGAAAAGCTTTTTCTAAGTTACAGTGCAATTTGGATGTATTTCTAACACAAATCCAATGTGCTTTCATTACAATGTGATGTTTGCAGTTGTAACTGTGAGTTTGCAGAGGCTGTTCACTAGACTTTCAAGTTCAAGGCCTGATTTTTTAAAAGTGTGAGAGCATTTTTGCGTGTGCAAGGTGGGGATTTGCATGCATCTATACTTTTACACATGAACAACCCTGACTTGAGCTCACGCAGTAGACATTTCTCATGTAGAGTTTGGGCATGTTCATATACATTTCTAAAAATTTGGACCAAAGTCTTGTTTGGTTTGCCATTTCATGCAAGGATCTTAAATCACCTTACAAATATTAATTGACTGAGCTTCACAATGTCCCTTTGAGATAGGAATTATAAGACCTCTTTTACAGAAGCATAAATGGAAAATGGCAATAGTCTACGGTTCATAACGATGAATGAAAGTTGGACAGCAATGAGGTAAGTGGCTTGAAGATGAGACAGTTGCTTGAACGTGCACAATATAATATTAGCTAACAGTTCTTATTCCCCCCACCCACCCCCCGCAATTTTGAGTGTATCTGAACTCCATTTTGAAGAAACATATGAGAATTCATTGTTTTGAGTGGAAACTATAGGAATATCAGGAATTTTGAACTTGTTTTGCTTGTTTAGACCTAAAACTCAAAGTAGAACTCCAGGGTTGAGAAGTCACATGAACTGAAACTACTAAAAATGCTCAGCTACTACAGTGATAGCTCATCCTAGAAATACTTAAGATGTGGCTGGTGGAAGCAGTTCTTATCACAGTGGTGTCTATATTAGCCCTGGGCTACACTAGAGGGAGGGGGTCGATCTACGATACACAACTTCAGCTACGTGAATAGCGTAGCTGAAGTCGGCGTATCGTAGATCGACTTACCTGGCCGTGAGGATGGTGGCGAATCGATCGCTGACACTCCCACGTCGACTCCGCTTCTGCCTTTCACCGAGGTGGATTTCCGGAGTCGACGGGGAGCGCATTCGGGGATCGATTAATCACGTCTAAACGAGACGCGATAAATCGATCCCCGATAGATCGATTGCTACCCGCCGATCCGGCGGCTAGTGAAGACAAGCCCTTAGTAAGTGCAAGAGTAAAAACAATTCTCATCATAAATTTTCAAACACACATAAGATAGTAGTGTTGGAGGGCCAGAGCAAACAATAATCCAGTAACCTGATTCTGCTGCTTTAGTGATAGAATTGGAGATCAAGCCACATTGTTCTGATCCAGAATGTTCATAGCCAGGATTTTCTTTCAATCCATTACAAGTAGTGAAGCACTGGCAAATTTCAGATCAAGGTTCAGATTTCAAACACCCCCCTGCATGCTACCCAGTCCCCTCCATCCCCCCACAATTCAGGTGTGTTCAGAACAAGGGTTTTCATTCAAGCCCATCTCTACTAAGTGGCTGTATGGTAGGTGCAGTACTCTTCTTAAGACATAAATAAAGTGTTTTCTCTGAGCCACAATTACTACTTTAAGTTACAACTGTAGGAGAAAGTAAGACTGTGGTGTTCAAATGAAGCTTGACAGTCTGTGTAGCAGGCACCAGCCATCTGTGCTATGGCAGCACTGTTTGTATTTTAATGTTTAAACATACAGCAAAGATAATTAAGAATAACTATAATTAAAAATGATTACAACAAATTACTTTTCCCTCAGCAGTAATGTGTGACTGTAACTTACAAGTTTCTTGATAAAGTAACCTTTTGGTAAGCTAAACAGAATAGCATTGCAATTCCTACCCTGTTTCTGACAGTTTATAGATTTTCAGGGGGATTTTTTTTCCTAAATGATAAAAGCATTTTACTTACTGGGCTTCACACACCCATTTGATGTGCAGTAATTATTGCTGAAGTTTCATCCTTCATATCAGCAGCTTCTCTCACTCTCTTTTTTTCCATGGAAAGATTAAAAGTAGTTTATTTCTTGGAGAATAGAAAGCCAAGAGATGGAAAAAGAACACCCGCAAATTTCTCTTTTGTTTCAAAGAGAAAATACTAATATTTGTCTCTGAAAAAACCAGCAACAACCCAAAAACAAAAACAAAATAACCCCCAACCTGCATTTTAAATGGAGAAAACATTAGAAAAAAGCTAGACGAAATTCTGGTACAATGTACCCTTTCCAAATAACACAAATACGTTCCAATTATATAGCACCTTTCATCTAAGGGTCTGTAAAGTCCTGGTCCTACAATGAGCTCCATATGGGCACTCTTCTGTTGACCTTGGTAGGATGCCTTGTAGTCACAGAGGTCTGTCCTCTTGGAGATTGTGGAGTACTGAGGTCTGAGTTGGACTTGCAAGCTATCACTTTGTGGTGGAGAGCGGGATTGGTCTTGCTTGCAGGTTAAGGGCTTTGTAGAAAAGTCTGAGATCAGAGTCATTTCTAGAAAGAGCCAGCTTAAAGGAAGGTGCCTTTTTGCCTTAGGCAGCAGCCTGTTCGCGCTCTCTGTGTTCCTGGGTTTTTGTGTGGTGTTGGTCTGCATTCTAAGAAAGAAAGTAGTTGCAACCTTCCAGCAAGAGTATTTATGTTTTTAATCTAACTTCTTTGTGTGTATTCTGTGAACGTAACAGAGATCAATGCAGGATGAGACCCTAAGTGCTTCATGAATGTGAAAGGCTAAATTTTCAGAAGAGCTCAGGAGCAGATTTCAAGAGCTGAGCACCCGGCAGCTCCCACTGTGAAGACTTAAATGACCAGATCTTAAAAAGTTCTCAGTGCCAGGGCTGTCGGAAAATGGTCATTTTCCCACAGAAAATATCAGTGAAAAATCAAAATGTGAAATATTTCAGCCACAAAATGAAATATTAAGATTTTGAAATGGCATTGTGGTGCCTCATAAGGGTTGTAGTTTTATTCTTCCATTCTTCTCTATAGTCTGGGCTCTGTGATTGGATACATCTTCTCTGGTGTATCACTGTCTCCCTTTTTGGCAAAGAGATATAATGCATAATGGCGGTCGCATGGTCCTACTGCATCACTGTGATTTAGTCCACCTGGGTAGCCTAGGCCATAGAGGAGAATGGGAGCATGAGGCACTAGAGCTACAAGTTTCGTGAAGCACCACAGAGCATGTCAAAATCAAACTATTTTGGTTTTCAGCTAAAATATTTCAGTTTTTCAGTGTTTGGTTTTTCCGTAGAAAACAAAAATTTTCCACAGGAAGCAAACACTTTTGCAAACACTTTTTTGTTTAATCAATTTTCCATTGGAAACTTGGTTAGATGGGACATTTTTGACGAGACCTAATCAACATCTCCTGTGCTGAGCGCTGCTGAAAATCTGACTCTAGGTGTCACGACCATTGTGAGGTTGGTAGTGTTATATGCATTTAAAAAAAGATAAACTGAGGCACCCAGAAATGGAATGATTTTCTTGTGGCCGCAAAGAGATTCTGTGGAAGAGTCAGAAAGTGAATCCAGGGCTTGACCCCCAACTCCCAAGTCACTGCTGCAACCAGTATGCTTTTGTCAGGGTTCCCTCCCCACTCTAAACTCTAGGGTAAAGACGTGGGGACCCGCATGAAGAACCCCTAAGCTTAGTTTTACCAGCTTAGGTTAAAACCCCCAAGGTACAAAATTCCCTGCACCCTGAGAAATGCTTCTTCCACTGCCACCATCAAGTGGGTCTGAGCAGGAATCCAGGAAAGGAATCACTTGAACTTCCTTTCCCCCCAAATACCCCCTCAAGCTCAGAGCCCCCTTTCCTGGGAAGCTTGAGAATAATCCCTTAACCAATTGGTTACACCGTGATCTAAAAAAACCCCACCCCCGGGGTTTTAACACCATAGAAAACAGTCCGCTTCTTAAAAGAAGGATTTTATTAAAAATAAAGAAGGTAAAATCATCTCTGTAAAATCAGGATGGTACTATTTTACAGGGCACTCAATTTCCAAACTCAGAGAGATTCCCCCCTCTGGACAAAACCTTAAAGTTACAGAAAAACAGGAATAACCCTTCCCTCTCCCACAGGGAATGTATCACCAAGCAAAATAAACAGAAATCTACTCGCAGTGCTGACTACACTTACTTTAGAAAAGTGAGGTTTGGTGAGGAGACTGGTTTTCTGTAGGTTCTTTCTGTCTTCCAAGATCACTCTCCCAGACAAAGCCACACACCAAGCTTTTTCCCCCTCCCAAGATTTTAAAGTATCTTGTCCCCTTATTGGTCAGATGCCAGCCAGGTCAGGTGTCAGTCTGGCTACCTGCATTTCTTAACCCTTTACTGGTCAGAGGATCTTATAGCACTGCATCAGACCCTCTCCCCCTTCCCTTTATATTTATGACAGCTTTAACCACACTGTTAAGTAAAATGGGCTGTTGTTGTACTGGAGGTTTGTTTTAGGTAGTTCAGCTTTTCAAAATACAACATCACAGATTCAAAAACAAACCGCTTAAAAAAAAAAAAGCACTTTATAGCCTCACTAACTTACAGAAAAAGCACAATTGTCATTTTACAGAACACATAATTTAAATACTGCTCCAGTGCAATCTAACACAGTGTTTAAAATTAATAATAAGGGCTACTGAAAACAGGCTTAGTTAGGCTTGACAGGTGAGTTAAAATGCATGTGTTTGAAAACTGAGCTTGCTACCAGTACCATTCCTGTGCCTTGGAGGTGCTACGCCATCGCAAAAGACACGGAACTCTATACAACTGAACTGTTTCATCACATGGTGGTCACTCAGATTAGCGGAATGAAGAGAATACTGAAGTGGGACATGAATAAAATATTGCAATAATGTGAGGAAGAATCCAAAACTCTTTCCCAAACTAATGTTTTATTTACTGCTTTAAGTAGTTTAGTGCTGTTCTGGCATGTAATATTTGATAAGTGTTATGTTTTATAAAGTTTGCATTGATACAATTATCTACCACTCTTACTGGTGAGCCACAAAATCTCCTTGCTTTAGAATAATATTATTTCATCCGGCTGGTTGAAATCGTCTTTGAATTTATTTCATATTTAAACATTATGGGCCAAATTCAGCTCTGATGTAATTCTGCATATGTCAATGGAGTAACACTTGAGATATATTTGAGTTTATGGATTAA
The DNA here is from genome assembly GCA_033296515.1 of Macrochelys suwanniensis. Classification (NCBI taxonomy): domain Eukaryota; kingdom Metazoa; phylum Chordata; order Testudines; family Chelydridae; genus Macrochelys; species Macrochelys suwanniensis. Next base: position 232,853,684 of record CM065775.1, on the reverse strand, counting down.
TGTAATGATAAGATAACAGTATGCTTTATAATCATATACATTACGATAGGAAATACCAATTAGGTCAGCTAGTCCATATCTGGGGTCCCAATTTAGAAGAGTTCCCTACAATACATTCTTCAGTGCTCTTGTCTTTAATTTTAAAGGACTCAAGCAATAGCATTTCTGTCTTCGGAGACTATTTCATAGGTTGTCAGATCTCACCATTAGGAAATGCTTTTTGAAATCCAGCCTAAATTTTCCTTTGCATAATTTCAATCTCAATAAATGTAGTTTTAAATCCTGTCTTCTGCCACCTTAAACAATTCTTGTTTATTCTGAAGTAATTTGGAAGTGTATGTATTTAGTTTTCTTTTTTTCATGAATTCCTCACAACACATGCTATATGCTATCAGACTCTGCATGTGTTTCAGTCAACACCTATCTTAGATGCACTTTGGGTTCCCATATGGTCAGATCAGTGGACTACTTCAGGTTAAATAAGAATCAATCCAAACTTTTTATTTATCTTTGTTTGAAAACACCTTTTTTCAATTAAACTTTTATGTTTTCCCATACTTTCTTTGAGAGGGACTGGAAACAGAAACACCAAAACACTGCAGGAAAGACTGCATTTGCAGAATTTCCGGCCTGGCCAAATCCAGGAAATACTAATGATTTAATGAGAAACTGATTTTGTAAGATTTGAGCTTGATTTCAAGGGATGGGCCCTACTCTGTAATTCCTTACAACGAAATGATTTATAGTAAAAGTTCACTAGATTCATGTGCGGGCTGTGGTAAAATTCAAGGCAGGCCAAGCACTGGACTCTGATTAATTAGTAATTGAAAAAAATCCATAGGCGCTTGTGCCCCTGGCCCTGCCCCAACTCCACCCCGGCCCCGCCCCTTCCCCAAATCCCCACCCCCAGCTCTTCCCTCGGGCGTGCTGCATCCCCTCCCACCCCCAGCTTGCAAGCCTGAGGTGGGGCGGAGAAGAAGCAGAGCACCCACCGGGCCCGACAGCTCCCCGTCAGCCCCCCCGCGCCCAGCTCACCTCTCCGCCTCCGCCTCTCTGCCTCCCAAGGCTCCGCCCAACGCCAAGCAGAAGCCGCTTTTCCTGAACTAATGAGTCCCTATTCTCACTTAATATAAAACATTGCAATAATGTGAGGAAGATCCAAAATTTTTCCCCAAACTAATGTTTTATTTACTGCTTTAAGTAGTTTAGTGCTTTTTCTTGCATTTTGCCTTCCTTTACTGCATCCTATTTCATTACTGCATAATACTATGGTTTATACATAAGATCTAGATTCTTGCTTTCCATTTGTTTCCAATAACCCATTTCTTTGATCTGACCTTTGCCTTAATTTTTCTTCACTGATGTATGTCATTTTTTTCTTTCTAACACACACAATTTTTAATCTTATGTTAATATATGTTTCATATATCCTTAGGCCCTAAGTCTGCTGCCTGCTTTCTATGCTCATATTCCTGCTTCATGTAAAAATAACTCTAACAAAGCTCAGAGCCCAAACCTGAAGTAAAAACTGAGCAGAACCTGATATATCACTTTTATTTTTTTTATTTTTTTGTTTGTTTGTTGTTTTTTTGGTTAAACGGCTTGGTTATTGACAAAACTCCCTTGTATACAAAAGCACAAGGGGGCAGCATTACATTAAAATAAATTGTTGCGCTATCTATATGTACTGTAGACTCACACACACACTATTACTGGCAGTTGCAGATAAAGTGATGTGATTTGAGGCTACTCTGACATTTCTGAAACTTCTGTCCAATCAGTTTATCTGAACAGTCAGTACTGGTAAGTCAGGAAGAAATGCTCATGCTGGAGCAAACATGGTTTACTGCCATAAGTTGTAGTGAGCTAACTTTTTCTTTCCAATAATTGTTTCTTTTTTAAAGCTCCATCATTTTGTTTCAGAGGATATGCTGATTACTAGTTGGCATGAGGAAGAAATTCTCCCTTCCCAGGGTGACCAGGTGTCTGGTTTTTGACAGGAACACCCTGTCAAAAAGGGATCCTGGAAGCTCCAGTCAGCACCACTAACCGGGCCATTGATTGTCTGGTTGGTGGCGTCATGCAGCGGGACTGGTAGACTCCCTGCTAGCCTCCACACCGCGTGGCTCCCAGGAAGCAGCTGGCATGTCCCCCCTCCAGCTCTTATGCATAGGGGCAGCCAGACGGCTCCGCAAGCTACGCCCCGACCAAAGCGCCACCCCTGCAGCTCCCATTGGCCAGGAACTGTGGCCAGTGGGAGTGTGGAGGTGGTGCCTGCTGACAGGGATGTGCGCAGAGCTGTGTGGCCATGCCTTCGCGTAGGAGCCGGAGAGGGGACATGCTGCTGCTTCCGGGAGCTGCCTGAGGTAAGTGCTGCCCAGAGCCTGACCCCCTGCCCCAGCCTGGATTCCCCCTCCCATCCTCCAAACCCCTCAATCCCAGCCCAGAGCACCATCCTGCACCCCAAACTCCTCATCCCCAGCCCCAGCCCAGAGCCCATAGCCAGAGCCCTCACCCCTGTGTGCCCCAACTCCCTGCCCCAGCTCAGAGCCCCCTCCTGCCCTCCAAACCCCTCAGTTTCAGCCTGGAGCACCAGCCTGCACCCCCAGCCAGAGCCCTCACACACCCTGGCACCCCAAGCCCCTGTCCAGAGCCCTTCCCACACTCTGAACTCTTCATTTCTGGCCTTACCCCAGAACCCGCACCACCAGCCCAGAGCCCGTACCTCCTCCCACACCCCAACCCCCTGCCTCAGCCCAGAGCCCCCTTCCATACTCCAAACCTCTCAGCTCCACCCGCCAGCCCAAACCCCCTCCTGCACCCCAAACTCCTCATCCCTGGCCCCACCACAGATCCCACACCCCCAGCCAGAGCCCTCACCCCCTCCCACACCCCTATCCCCTGAGCAGCCTAGTGAAAATGAGCAAATGAGTGAGCGTGGGGAGAGCGAGCGACAGAGGGAGGGGGGATAGAGTGAGCTGGGGCAGGGTCTCGGAGAAGGGACGGGGCATGGGTGGGGCAGGGCAAAGGTGATCAGTTTTGTGTGAATAGAAAGTTGGCAACCCTATCCCTTCTCCAATGATATGCTACTGCACAATGAACTGAACTATGAAGGCTTTACGCCATCCCCTGAAACATTCAGCATTGATGGGTCATTTGGTACAGGCCAGCCTAGGTGGTCTGTTCTGGGATGGCAATTTTTACATCAGATCAGTGTGCAGAAGGCATCTTTTCTGATATCACACCACAATGACTCAGTTTCTGAATGTTATTGCTTTGCTGTTAGAAGTCACCTTCAGAAATGTTTTGATTCCTAATTGAAAGAATCAGAACATTTCAAACCAACATTTCTATGTTGTTGTTTTTTGTTGTTTAAAAAAGTCCCATCCACTTACAATAATTAAAAGTCCCATGTCTCTTTTTAAGAGTTAGGGGTATTAAACCCCCACCCCCTCATCCTGGCCAATTTCTGACTCGCATAACTACATTCTACTTCCCTAAATTTCCCCTGAAGTTTGCATTGGCTATAAGTGCTGACTATCTACCGATTTGCATGTCATTTACTCCTGTGCAAGGAGAGTATAGAATGCTCTAATTCTGATTTGTAAAGAATTACAAACAGAAGAGGTTACATAATAATATGTAAATAATATGTAAATCCTTAAATGCTGAAACGCATTGTCTACATTTTGTACTGCAGTTAACACCCCCACCTAGTTTAACAATTTAGCCATGCACGAAGGGTCAAATTCTGATCCCACTGGCTTCAATAGGGAAAAAAATCCACTGATTATTATGGGGCCAGGAACTGGTCTCTAAATAGAAAGCAACCCCAGCCACTTATTTTTGTTTTCTCATCCAGGAATGCAGGAGCTTTTGTGCTCTTGGGCATCACCTGTTGAAAGTATTTAAATGAACGCCAACCCACTTGTGTGATTGTTTCCACCTGTGTTAAAATACATAATCCCTTTCATGCTCCTCCACACCATTTGCTTGTTGAAAGGAAGGTTAAAAAAAGACTGTCCCGGGGCCTGATCATGTGAGAGGATGAGCCCCCTCAACACCCAATGAAGTCAATAAGAATTGAGGGGACTCAGCACCTCCCAGGAGCATGCCCTTGGAAGATAAACAGATGTTAATGCACTGCATACATATTTGCACCTGTTTAGCTGCTATATTACTGATGTGGGGTGTAGGAAAGTGGTGTCTTCCCACCTGGATCTCAGCCAGATAAGTAACCAGAAATGCCATTAATCGTTGACACTAGTCAATCCTCCAACTAAGAAACTGACTGTCTCTTCCCTTCATTTCGGGAGCCAGGACTGAACTCTATAAAAGTGTGTGGGGGAAATAATACATTTAAAAAAAATATTTTTTCATTCTCTCTATATATATTTTCAAAAACCAGTAAGAAAAAGCTTAATTGAATCTTGAAATTATTGATGTTTACTTTCATCCTTAACTCAAAGGAAAACATTTTTACAAAAAATATATATCGTTTTTGTAAGAAGCCAGGGAATTCAAAGTTAAAATCTCACACACGAAAAGGAAGAAAAAGGGGAAAGTATGAAATTTCACTGTTCAGGTCACCCAAATAACCTTCATTCTCCCCTCATACTCAAGTTCACATATCACCCCAAATCAAGAAACAACTTTATTCCTGAACATTTTACATAGAGCATCCAGTGATTCATTTTCCATTCATAAAAGCCTTAGTTATAAAAGCCATAAAAGTCTTAGTCTTTCATTGTTTCAGTAGATTCACAACCTGATACCTGGGCTAGTTTAACCCTATTTAGGGAGAACTGTTTCAAGATTTTTGAGACACAGGTTCTTTGAGAGCCCTTGTGCGTCTCATCTCCTTTATATAAAAAATAAAGAGCATCATCTCCAAGCATTCTCCATATCTAGCTAAATCAGCATCTTGGTGAAGAGCAACTTGGACCCAAGAAAGACTGATAGGGAGGTACTTTGGAGAGCTTGCCTTCTCTACAGCATCCCCCATTATTGAAGTCATCTGCCTTCAGGTTATTACATGGGTGGTTGGCTGAAGAAATCTTGTGGACTAACCAGTGATATCAAATGCCTGAAGAACGTTTGTGGGTTTTTTAAAAAAATTATGCCCCATCCTATCAGATACAAACCGGGCCATGGTTTTCAACGCATGCAACCTATTATAACTCAGAATGACACCACGCATCCTGAAAAAGCTCCAACTTGTACAACACAAAGTAGCTTGCCTTCTTAGCAACACAAGTCGCCATTAATTGTACTGTGTTCTGTTCTATTCTATTCAGAGTCGTATATCTAGGGCCCTGCCGAATTCACAGTCCACTTTGGTCAATTTCATGGACTTAGGATTCTAAAAATCATAATTTCATGATTTCAGCTATTTAGTTTGAGCAGAGGGTTGGACTAGATGACCTTCTAAGGTCCCTTCCAACCCTGATATTCTAAAAAAACCCTGAAATTTCATGGTGTTGTAATTGTAGGGATCCTGGTCCAAAAAGGAGTTGGGGGTCACAAGATTATTGTAGGGGTGGGGGGTTGCGGTACTGTTACCCTTACTTCTGCACTGCTGCTAGCAGTGGTGCTGCTTTCAGAGCTGGGCAGCTTGAGAGTGGTGGCTGCTGGCCGGGAGCCCAGCTCTGAAGGCAGAGCTGCCGCCAGCAGCGGTGGATAAGTGAGGATGGCCTAGTATAGTATTGCCACTCTTACTTCTGCACTTCTGCCTGCAGAGCTGGGCTGTCAGTCATCAGCCACCACTCTCCGGCCCCACCCCAGTTCTGAAGGCAGCAGCGCAGAAGTAAGGGTGGCATGGTATGGTATTGACATCCTTACGTCTGCGCTTCTGCTGATGGAGCGCCCAGCTTTAGAGCTGGGTGCCTGGCCAACAGCTGCTGCTCTCTGGCCACCCAGCTCTGAAGGTAGCGCAGAAATAAAGGCGGCACTACCGCAACCCCTTCCCCCCCGCTAAAATATCCTTGTGACCTCTTGCAACTCTCCTTTGAATCAGGACCCCCAATTTGAGAGACGCTGGTCTTCCCCATGAAATCTGTATAGTATAGGGTAAAAGCACACAAAAAATCAGATTTCATAGGGCAAGACCAGATTTCACGGTCCGTGGTGAGTTTTTCATGGCCATGAATTTGGTAGGGCCCTACTTAGATCACACTCATCACCTGAGTATGGTCTGAGTGCCCATGAACACATCACTCCAGTGCTCCATTCCCTGCACTAGCTTCTCACTGAATGCAGAGTCCGTTCAAGTTCCCTGTCCTAATAATCTAAACATTCATGGGACTGGCATTAGCTACCTGAGAGAGTGCCTCTCCTGTAAACATGAGCTTCTGCCATAGCTTTTAAATGTCCCTCATTTTGATGGACATCACTCATTCTAGTCTGAAAGTTACCTATATGCCACATGAATTTGCTGTCCCCTCACTTTCATCATTGAGCATTGTTTCCACCAGATATTCAGACTGAGGTTACAGAAAAAGTTGCTAAAGCCAATTAAGTCTCCCATTTGAATATATTTGCTCTCTCATTTGGGGCCTATGTCACACATGGCATCTCCTGTTTGGACTTTGAGAGTAAAGAGGTATCCCTTCCTCAACAGCTCTATTCCACTGTAACAATGAAACTGTTGACCAAGTGGTGGAGGGGGAAGGAATGAGGAGGGTGGGGGGAGGAGAAGGGGAGGGGCTGATGAGCACAGGAGACAGAGGAAAGGTGGTCCAATCATTAAGGTGTTATAGTGTAAAATGGGAATAATAGTACTTCCATATCTCACCAGGTCTTGATATGAGGATAAATAGATTAAAGACTGTAGTGCATTCAGATCCTACCATAGTGGGGGCCATATAAGCACCTAAATGAGGGATATAGAACTTTTGCGCACACACGCACACACACACACACACGCGCACACACACACACACACACCAAACTGGTGAGGAATTTCTGAGGTTGGCAACTGTGGGAGATGCCAAACAAACAGAGCTTCAGTGACAGAAGCTGTGGAAAATCACTGGGTTCAGAGAGGCTTCCTCCCACAGGCATATTAGCTGTCACATTTTCTGTCTCAAAAATGTGTCAAGCAGGTAGGCTGAATGTCTTGCTCTGGCATAACTTTTTATTGATTTTTATTGCCAGATTGGTCATCTGCTTTCCCCTCGTTCCTCCCAGTTTGTCAGATAAGACCCTACTGTACTATTCCTTGACAGAACCTAAAATATATGTGCCGCTTTGCTTACAACAGCTTGGAGCTCTGACTAACAACTTTCCCTGGCACGTTCCATGCAGCCTAGGGTCCCTTCAGGCTAGGGCTGGCCTAAGAGCGAAAATACCATTCGCTGCAATTTTCGAGGTTTCAAACAAAATTTTAATTCCACCTTGGAACTAAAACAAAACTTTTAAAACACTTTCATAAGAATGGAACTGGGTTGAAATGTTAGTTTTTAGATCAAAAGCTGAGCTTTTTGGTTCAGGAAGAGGTGTATCTGTCCTGGCGCTGAAGGCACGGGCCTGGGATGTGGGAGCCCTGTGTTCAAATCCCTATTCTGCCTGCTTCAGAGCAGAGTTGTTCATCCCAGATCAGAGGCGCTGGGACAATTTGTATAGTGGGGGAGCTGGGAGCCATTGAACCAAACTAGAAACCTTGTATATGATGGAAACCACTTCAAGCCTGGGGTGAGGCAGCACCCCTAGTTCCAGCACCTGTGTTCCAGATCACTCTGAACCAGCCAGAGCAGGAACTTGGGCAAGGGTCTATCACATCCTAGACTAGCGCATGATGTGGATTACAGAGTCTGAATATCTCTCTTATAAACCTTCCTAACAAAAACTTTATTGAAACTGATGTGTCTGTGCAAAATAATGTTGATATCGACAAAACAACATATTTTAACTAAATGGAATTTCAAACAGCTCTCCCGGGGAATTATCTGGCAACAAACAAATTAAAAAAAAGCCTCCCGTCACATCCGAGGGACCCCAATATGCTGGGGAAAGTGCCCTTGGAGATATATGTAAACTAATAATATTTTACAAATTATTTTCCCTTTCCTTTCTTAGTGTGACTGACACAGACAGTATAGGTAATGTGAAATATATGTCAACAAGGGCTTTAATCCAGTAGTATGGTCCCAATCATTGCACATCTTTCAAGTCCTTTCCATTTTGACCACTTTTCCTATGGCCAAACTCTATTACTGTGGCATTCACTGAAAGCAAAATCTCAAGTTGTCCTGGAAAGAACTAATGTAAATGGAGGGTAAATGTGCATGGCCAATGATTACAATGGTGAGACTTGTTGTTCATTTCCTAAGATTTTTGGGAGTAAAAATGTTGACCTACTTAGACCAAAATTTTTCAAAATTAGGTGCATAAAGCTAGGCTTCTGCGTTCATATTTAGGCACCTAAATAATTGGCCTATTTTTCAGAGCTGCTGAACACCCATCACTCCCCTTGATTTCAGGTCACTTATTTAGATGCCCAAATATGGATACAGGTGCTGAACACTCAGCACTAGTTTGAAAGTTGTATTTGGGGGATGAGCTTCCAAAACATTTTATTTTCAAAATATCAAACGTTCAAGCCTTCCTATTTTCTCCATTGGATGCTCTTGCTGAGCTTATCCCAGTCTGATCTGCTAAGGGGAACTTTCAAGATTGTTTTATGCATTTTTCTTTTCAAAGAAGCAAGCATGCTGGCTAGGCAGGTTTCTCCCAAGTTCTTTGAGCTTCAGTAAAAAGTGGTAGGACTGGGGCAAAATGAATAATTCCATTCTGTACTGCATACATTTTATTTGATCTGCTAATAAATGGAAAAGGCTGAGTCATATAAACTCAAATGTTCATTTACACTAGAAGGGGAGGAAATGAGCTATAGATTCTGTCCTGCAGCTAAAATACGTAGGTGCCTCTAACCTACCTTTTTGATTAAACTGGGTGAAACAGAAACATGGCCTTTTATTGGCTTGGCTCTAGGAGACAATTTGAGGAAAGGATTATGGGCAAGGATCTCCCTAATAGAGACTATTAAAGCCTTGCTTCTCCCCCACAACTCTGGCCAACAGTCTAAGCCAACAGGCTGTTTTGTAGCTAGACTGTAGGGACAGCGGGCCTCCCTGCAATACAGATACCTGGAAAACTGAGGAACATTGGGCCTACTTACTCTTTGCCCTCTGCCTCTATCGAAGTATGGTCTAAGGTTTGGGACATCTGGGCTGAGGGCCCTGCTCTTCTATAGATTTTCTAAGTGACCTTGAACAAGTCACTTAACCTCTCTGTGCCTCAGTTTTCCACTTGTAAAATGGGCACAATCCCTACTTCACAAGGGTGTTGTGAAGATAAATACATTAAAGATTAAATGGTGCTCAGATACTATGGAAATGGAAATGATATAAGAAAAAAAAATAGTCATTTGCCCAAAGTGTCAGGAGGGGAGTTAAAGACTGCCAGGTTATCCCAACACTGCAGAAAAACTCTAAATATTAATGATGGGGGCAAATGTGACCGGGGGAGGGACAGGTGAAAAGGATTAACTTCCTGGTAGGCATCCCCTCCCCCTTGCTAGGAAGTTGCTCTCCCTGTGTGCAGGCTAGTAAGGTCTTGTCTTATTCACCTTTCTTGGGGTTGGACTCTCCAGGGATGAGTTTCCCTAATATCCTCACTAGGGAAACACTTTCCTCACCAGGGACCAGCTCAGTCCCCATGCCTGGGCCATGTGGGATGGGATCTTACATCATTATACTTAGCCCTTTAACAAGAATGACTTCAGAGAGGAGTTGATGTTGGATAAGTGTGACATCACCCTGTGCAAACCCTTAAAAGCAAGGAAACACCAAGTTCTGAGACACCTCATACCTTTGCACCAATGCAGCACATTTCTATTGACTATGACAGATATGGAATCTTAATAAGGGACCTACTTCTTCCTCCAACAGAGAAGGAAGCTCACTACATATTTATCTCCCACACAGTGTAACACAAACCCTTATTTGTAGCCTCAGCAACATTAGCCAATATTCTGTGTTGACATATTTGCACAGTCTAATTTTGTGGTGCACTACACGTTTCTGAGGGAAGTATGAGGTCATAATTAAGATTTTCTGGATAAGTGTCAGGAATATACACATGGCTACAAATCAGACACAATTACTACCTGCGTATCTTTATTATCTATAATGTATTGAATTTATAGACATCCCTATGGCACTCTTCACCAGAGTATCTAAAAGGATGCATTTAGTGGAGATGGAGATGAGTCACAGTCAAGTTCAAAGCCAAACCCAACTTTTTTCCAAAGTTTGGGGTTGTTTGGATCAGGGGTCTTGTTTTGGCCCATGATAGCGATAGAATCCAATCTCAAAGTTTAGCCCTATATCTACGCAGATCAGAGGTGATCAGATATAAAATTTTTATTAAAGCTAATGTTAAAAAAGTGATATAATGCATAGGTTGAGAAAAGAGTGTCTGTACATCTGGATATAGTGTGATGGGCAACATATAAAATCCTAGATAGAAAAGAACAGTTGTATATCCAAAGTATTCCAAAGTTCAGGAGTGTTTGGATGTGTGGTTTTGGTTTGGGTCCATCTTAAGTAATTAGCCTCTGATGTAAAATGTTGCCACGCAACTATTCTGCTCAGTAGAAATACGTAATTTAAACCACCTCTGAGACATGTATGAATCAGCTTGTTGTCTTATGAGAGCTGATCAGGGAAAAAGAGTGCCAAGCCTTGAAATGTTAGCTTGCTCTGCATTTTAAAGGCTAAACTTTGAAACCATTATGTGGGAGATGTGCTCACAAAACCTGATAAACAAATAATAGCTCTGTGTGTGCACCATCCACGTCCTTTCAGAGAATTTATCCCTGTAAAGTGTCCACGTATTAGCTGCAAGCTTATGATATGATCAAAGTGTAATACTGTCAATCCTACAAAAGGGCCTGTTTGTTTTGAGCTAGTTACCTATATTGACGATTAGAAATAAGTTACTGTGGCAGGGTTTAAAAAGAATTGGATGATGCTGTGAGAAAGAAAAAAATGTTTAATTTTAAAACAAATATTTTTTTACAGTGTTCTAGGAAAATACTGTACACTGCAGTTAAGATGACCACACCACATTCAAGAAAGTCGTGTGGTCCAGTGGGGGAAACACTGAGATTTCTGAGACCTGGGATTTATTCCCACTATTGCCACTAACTTCCTAGGTGAGCTTGGGCAAATCAGTTCACCTCTCTGTCTCTTTTTGCCACGTCTAGCTTGTGAGCTCTCTGGGACAGAGGCTATCTATTAGTCTGTCAGTACAGTGCCTAGCACAAAGGAGTCCTGCTCTCAGTTGGAGCTTCTAGGAGCTACTGTCCTACTAATCTATTTTCTGGAAATGTAAAGAGAACTGTAAGAAGAATACACAAGAGTAGCTGTGGGGAAGGAGAGTGGGTGATGGCATGGAATCAGCTATAGAGGAAAAGCTGTTACATTCTCCTGTGTGTTCCAGGATTGATCATCTAACACATAGGGATTTTCCTCATTGGTTGGTTACCCATACAGGGGCCCTCTCTTTCTATTTGCACTGCAAAGATGGGCTCTTTAGGAGCAGTATTGTGGACTCTTCTAGAGGTAGGTCACAGTGATAGGAAATAGGGCTGTAAATTTCATGTCAACTTCTGGCTCAGGACCACAAGATTTGAACACAACTCTTGCCTCAGAATATTTTTTGTTAACCCATTTCATTTAGTTCAGATAGGTTTCTATCTTTGCTGTGTGTGATGCGGTTTGTACCCTACACCGGCCCTGATAAGATTAACAAGGGCCCAGGATGCTGATTAGGTTAGTTGGTGTCACCTGGAAGAGAGAAGGACAGGGTTAATTAAGAGTTAAGCCAAGCTGGGGGGAAGGGTGCTGGGATAGCACTATAAAGGCAAAAGGTTGAAAGGGGTTGTAGAGGCAGGAGGTTGGTCACTTCCTAGGATGAGGAAGGTCATTAGGGAAACGGAGGAAGTCTAAGGGGAGAGTAGTCTGGAGATCCTGTCCCAGAGTAAGAACTCTAGCAAAAGACTAGGAGGGGTGAAGTAGCCATGGGGAGTACGGTATGCTCCCATGGTAAACCCCAAAACAGGCAAGGGAAGTGAGAGAGGCTGTGCAGGAAGGAGCCCATGGAAACCACAACAGGGATGGGGATGGAGCATACCTGGATCCCTGGTTATAGGGCCCTAGGCCAGAACCTGGTGCAGCGGGTGGGCCCAGGTTCCCCAGCCAGCCACTGGTATAGTGGCACAGGACTCTGAGATGGGGCTGAACATCATCTGAAGAAGGCATTTGGAAAGTGGTCTTGTTGGGCTTTGCAACCCCAGAAGGGGTGAAGTAAATGGAGACCTGGCTGGAGCGCCAAGCCACAGGAAGAAAACTATCACAAAGTGAGCAGAAGGGAGGCACCTCATCACGTGAGAGCTACTTTCCCAGATCTAGACACAAGGAGGTGAGGGTAACACTATGCCTTGTTACACTATGCCATTGACCTGACCCTATATTGCTTACCAGTATACATTTAAGTATAAGTTTTGCAGGAACATCATGCATGATTTTGTATAATGAATAAAACATTTTGTATTAATATCACAGTGTCTGATCCTTTGGATGATGATTGCTTGAAAACATGCTTTTTATCTGATGGAATGCTCCTAACTCCTTATTGGATGTGGGTCATGGCGCATTAAGCACCAGGTAAGGATCAGCCCTTAAATTACAGAATGGATGGACACCCTTGTGACATTCTGTACCTCGGTGGAACACCCAGCACCCCCAGGTTCATCCTTATAATATGACTGTGTGGTATCTAATGCAAAGTTTGTCATGTCGGGTGTCTTCGGAAGGCTCATGATGTACTGAGTGTCATTGTTATAGTAATTGTTATTGTTATAGGTTGTAATTTCATGTATATAGTTATGAGGCTGAAAATGTGTCCTAATGGCTTAAAAGAAGCCCAAGCAAAACTCTCCAGAAGCAGAGGGACAGTTCACACCTTGTCAGGGCATGTATGGGACAAACTCAGCCCATCCTCACAGGAACAAAGGACACTGGCATAGGCAACAACAAAGGATCTGTTGGACTCTCGAGTGAGTCACCCCCTTTCCTTTGGTCAGTTTGGGACTGTGATGAGGTAATGCTCACCTGACTCTGAAGGGGAGGAGGGCAAATCCAAGAGCAGGGGTTCTCAAACTGGGGTTGGGATCCCTCAGTGGGTCATGAGGTTACTACATGGGGGTTGCAAGCTGTCAGCCTCCACCCCAAACCCTGCTTTGCCTACAGCATTTATAATGGTGTTAAATATATTAAAAAGTGTTTTTAATTTATAATGAAGGTCGCACTCAGAAGCTTGCTATGTGAAAGGGGTCACCAGTACAAAAGTTTGAGAGCCACTGGCCAAGAGGGAAGAAAGGACATGATAAAAGGGAGAGACGTTTGCCATGCTCTTCCTCTCTCTTCCACCTCTATCTACAGACATCACCACCAAGAGACTGAAGTACTGATCAAAGGGGAGAGCATGGCTGAAGGGCAACCAGCCAGCCTGAAAGTGTTAAGATCAGCTTAGAATGTGTTTTGCTTTTATTTCATTTGACCAAATCTGACTTGTTATGTTTTGACTTATAATCACTTAATCTATCTTTGTAGTTAATAAATTTGTTTGTTTATTCTACCTGAAGCAGTGCGTTTGGTTTGAAGCATGTCAGAGACTCCCCTTGGGATAACAAGCCTGGTGCATATCAATTTCTTTGTTAAATTGATGAACTCATATAAGCTTGCAGCATCCAGCAGACATAACTGGACACTGCAAGATAGAGGTTCCTAGGGTTTCATCTGGGACCAGAGATATTGGCTAGTGTCATTCGGTTGCACAATCCAAGGAGCAGCTTACATGCTGAAGGCTGTGGGTGAACAGCCCAGGAGTGGGGGTTCTCACAGCAGAGCAGGGTAAGGCTGGCTCCCAGAATCAAGGATTGGTGTGACCTAGCAGATCACCGGTCCAGATAACACCAGGGGAACGTCACAACCCTAACTTCAGATTTGCTTAAAACATTATCTAATAGTGCACTAGCTGCTGTAGTTTGGGTGGCACTGTGTTGAACTGCAATGTACTATTGTTCTAACAACTTTCTTGGATTAAAACCAAGATGTACAAGGAGAGTTAACTAACAACCAGGAGCAAACTGCATAGAGAGGAGCACTAGCCTGCAACACTTTCTTGTGTGTCCTTGTGTTTTCTCTGAAAACATTCCCCACTTCAAGTCAGAACCAGAATATCAGCATCCATAACTGGGGCCATATTTTTAAAAGAGCTCAGTACTTGGTGTGCTAAACTCTTTGGAGGATTTGCCTGTAAGTCTCACAATGGGAGCTGCTCTAGAGGTCTCTCTTTAAAGCGAAGACAGTCCTGTATTCTATTCCCCTTGCCATGTGTGTGTGGGGATTGGTTAGTGTATGACAGCAGGAGACATTGTTTACAGTTTCGGATTTATTACACACAATGGCCATAGAGGAGTTGGCAGCAGTGACGGTACCATTGGTCCTTAGCAGGGTAGGAAATAATAAACACAATGCATTTGTGCAGCACTTCTCATCCATAGATCTCAAAGCACTTCACAAAGATAGGGGAGCATTATTACCCCCATTTTACAGATTGCTGGCAGAGATGAAGGGTGAGATTCTCACTCCCACTCTGACCCCATTAGGCTGAGTAAAAGGCTTGAAGAGTAAAGGGATGCGAAAAGCCCCATATCTGGCCAAGGGAGAATTCTCCCCCTGCATGCACTGTGGAAAAGAGCTGCAAGTCTGCTTTCCAAGGATCCTGTTGCAAGCCCTAAGGTCCCCAGAGCTATCTAAGTTACATGAAGGTCACCTCCAGCCCCCCAGAGCAGGCCAGGATCTAGAGGATGCAAAAGTGGCTTTAAGCCACCGGTGTCCTCCCTGCCCCTTGGCTGTGAATTCTATGCTGCACCTTAGCGGCACAGACCAGAATTGCACCTTAAGTTCATTCTGCAAGTCAGCATTCAATTCAGAAATAGAACCCATGCTTCTTAACTCCCATTATTAGGCACACTTGCCAGTTGCCCCTAGGGGAGATGACTGTCTGGTAAGTATGGTACATGAGAACCTAGCCAATCACCATTAATTGCATGCTTATAGGAAAGGCCAAACTGCTGATAGTGATCCAATCAGTTTACAAAATCCTTCCAGACATCACATTAGGCTGCGTATTCTTTGGTAGGCAATATGTCTTTTTATCTCTGCAGCCATTTATTGTGGTTTTTCCCTCTGGTATCCTGAGACTACTGCCCTCTAAAAGTGGTATTTCTAGTAGTCATGGGGTTGCCTCAGAAGCTAGGCACTAGCTAATAGTATACAATGACTCTCCTACTGGAAATGACGCTGTTCACTTTCTTATAACATGCCCATCGCTGTGGTACTCGAGCACCTTCCAGAGTTAAAATACTAATCAAGGAAACTAACTATCATTTCCATATTGCTTTCTATTACACACACTCTTGGAGGGAAAAAATGCATGTTTTTAGTAAGTTGACGTGCTTTATAGTGGTGGTAGGAGAGACAAGGTCAAAGCAATGTGCCTTGCATTTGGACTTGAACATAGTGACATTTGTAGTAGTGCTTAGTTTCTAAAAGGAAAGTTCCACAGTCTGAGGTTAGGTCCTTTGCAAATGACTGAAGTGGTCTGGCCAGAGAATTGATCTTAGAACTAGCATACACAGGCCTTGGTATTATGGAAGAATTTCCAGGCACAAAGTGCTCTCATACTGACAGTTTGTCTGTAGTCAGCATCCCTCTGAAAAGAATTATTACGTCTTATGATTATTTTTTATTTACATACACATCAATGTGAGAAAATGAGATTTACACTTTTTCCACATTTTAGTTTCCAGCTGATTATCATTTTCTTTTAAGATTAAATAAGTAATTTATTGAACTGTAACATCAACTATTTATTAGGAAATTGCTGGATAATTTTAACTATCCTTTTTAAAAACATAAATCTGCATCCAAGGCCTCCAGTAACTTTGTGCGACTCTGCACCATTAATTTCTTCCAGAGTGACATTCTGATATGAGCTGAACAGATGGAATTGCAGGATTGTTCTAGCAAATTTATCATAAAAAATGCATCCGACACCTGTGTAATTTGCCTAATCATTTTCCTAATAAGCTCCCACCATTAATTATGCACGATTTCCACAATGCAATCAAGATAAAAGTAAATCTGATGACTTAATACCCTTCAAAATAATTGGTTCACCCAACACAAGGCCTCCTTTGCTTTCCATAGCCATTCCAGTTAATTAGAAAAAGGGTGCACCTTCTAGGAGTCAGCAGAATGGAGACGGATCGCATGGTGGGAGGCAGGCCTGCTGTTTTTTTGGGCAGGAGTCAAGGATATTAACTCATGAAAGAAAGGAATAGAATCCCCCCCACATCTCTCATCTTTCTCTCTCCCCCCTCCTTCACCCCACCCAGTAGCAAACAGATGCTATTAGTGTTCTTCAGCCATCAGAAAACTGACTGCAGGACTCCACGGGTCTAATGAGAATCAACTTTTCTGAGGCTGCTGTCTTGCGGTGCAGCCCACCTGTCACATCATTAGGTGCAGCATGTGCCTGGAATTCACTTTGCTAAATGAGATTTACAGGCCCCAGTGAAACTCATCCTGCAGTATTCCTGCTTCAATTAGCTAAAGATTAATTGTCTGAGAAAGGGAATGAAAGTTTTACTTCAACTGACCTGAAAAAAAAAAAACCCGGGGGGGTGGGCAGGAGGGAGGGAGTATGGTTCAGGTATTCCACATAGGCCTCAGGCAGTGTGGAAAAACGTGATAATTTAAAGGTGCTGCAAATTTCCTACACCTCGTCTGGATGAGTGAAATTAACTAGCACTAAAAGCTGTCAAATTAAAGGTTGACTTCCCGATATTAGCACCTTAAATGTCACCGAATATTCTCTGTTTCTCTCTCTCCCCCTCTTTGTCTCTCGGCCTCATTCTCTCTCTCCACCCCTCCCTTTTTTGGCAAACATTCACGTCAGCGCACCTGCACATGCACACAAACATTATCCTACTGCTGTTCCTGCTAACTGCTTGTGCGTGCTTGGGCTGGAGCTGCTCAGTATAAATCTTTGATGTAACCATGGCTACGGAACAACTGGCAATTACAAAATTTCCTCCATTTTTAATGTTACACTAATTATGTTTGAATGCGTTTTAATGGAGGAAGGAATCGAGGAGGTGAAGCAATGTTCTGTAAGCAAAGACAAAGAGAGGGGAGAGAATTCCTCCTCCTCGCCCTTTCAATCGCCTACCCAGCTATGGGAGGAGTGCAGAGTTTTTTGAGCGGGAGCCGAAGTAATTAAAAGTTTAAAATTCATATATCAGTCTATGACTTAAGGCACATTAGTTTTTAATTCAGATGGGCCCCAAATACAGCCAAATATTCAGGAGATGAGAAGTTCAAACGAAATTTGAAATTCATTGTTGATCAAGTTCTACAATCAGTTGAACCAAAACAACTGATCCAAACATCCTTCCTATCAAGTATAGAGGTTCAAAATCCAGATCAATTTTGTGCCTTTGACCGATCTCTGATTTTGAACCAGTTATTCGTATGTTAACATTTTGATACCTTACATACAATTACATACAAATCCATCCATTGACGATAGTGGAATTCCATAAATGATCTGGAGAAAGGGGTAAACAGTGAGGTGGCAAAGTTTGCAGACGATACTAAACTGCTCAAGATAGTTAAGAACTTCAAAAAGATCTCACAAAACTAAGTGATTGGGCAACAAAATGGCAAATGAATTTTAATGTGGATAAATGTAAAGTAATTCACATTGGAAAAAATAACCGCAACTATACATACAATATGATGGGGGCTAATTTAGCTACAACTAATCAGGAAAGAGATCTTGGAGTCATCATGGATAGTTCTCTGAAGACGTCCATGCAGTGTGCAGCAGCAGTCAAAAAAGCAAACAGGCTTTTAGGAATCATTAAAAAAGGGATAGAGAATAAGATGGATAATATATTATTGCCCTTATATAAATACATGATACGCCCACATCTTGAATACTGCATACAGATGTGGTCTCCTCATCTCAAAAAAGATATACTGGCATTAGAAAAGGTTCAGAGAAGGGCAACTAAAATGATTAGGGGTTTGGAGGATGGGTCCCATATGAGGAGAGATTAAAGAGGCTAGGACTTTTCAGCTTGGAAAAGAGGTATATAAAATCATGAGTGGTGTGGAGAAAGTGAATAAGGAAAAGTTATTTACTTCTTCCCATAATATAAGACCTAGGGGCTACCAAATGAAATTAATGGGCAGCAGGTTTAAAACAAATAAAAGGAAGTTCTTCTTCACACAGCGCACAGTCAACCTGTGGAACTCCTTGCCTGAGGAGGTTGTGAAGGCAAGGACTATAACAGAGTTTAAAAGAGAACTAGATAAATTTATGGAGGTTAAGTCCATTAATGTCTATTAGCCAGGATGGGAAAGGAATGGTGTCCCTAGTCTCTGTTTGTCAGAGGGTGGAGATGGATGGCAGGAGAGAGATCACTTGATCATTACCTGTTAGGTCCACTCACTCCGGGGCACCTGGCATTGGCCACTGTCGGTGGACAGGATACTGGACTGGATGAACCTTTGGTCTGACCCAGTATGGCCATTCTTATGTTCATCAAGGAGTAAATTGACCTGTTAATTGCTAAGTTATTTTAGGTGGTGCAATATGAAGAACAACATCACTGCCTGCAGAAGATTTAATATTTTGGTGAAGAAAATGGCAAACAGTTTGGGAAGCCTAGGGTTTCCTGACACCTCCAATGCTCATACTTAATTGCATTTTGCATTCTAAAGTAAGGGTCCTTTCTATTCAAGTGCATATTAAAATTGCAAAGCACCCTAAACATCACATCAGCTGCTTCACTGAAGCTTAATGTGGCAGGCACGTCATTGCACAAGATCACCTCCTGCACAACCAGAGGTATGAGTGGCACACTCTCAATGTTCCATTTTGATTTTTATGGCATGCTGGAGAGAGACCAATGGAACATTTCTGCTGTAACACAGATGCTGGGATGGAGCAAAGCCTTTCCTCCCCATTGCCTGGGTTGCAAAATATTTAGGGATTGATCCTGGTCCCATTGAGACTGAGAGGAGTTTTACCATCCACTTCAACTGGTCCAGGATCAGGCCAATAGAGGGTGGTAAAGATGTGTTGCAATCCTGCTGGCATTGCGAGTACAGGCTCTGGAATATCATGCAACGGTCTTATATTGGAGGAGAGTCTGTTTTTTAAGAGAGCTCTTTAGGGTAGAACAAGGATCTTATTTTAAAACAACACTTTACAGTGTATTGCTTCACCCTCCTTTCTTCTGTCTATCATGGAAATTTAATGATCATGCACACCCATTGCTGAAGGTGGGGTGGGGATATAGTTACAACTTTCCTTGCAGCAATGAGCTGTAGATCCCAGCTGTGCTTTCAGCGACATGAGCCAGCTGGATTATACTAAAGCACCCCTGGATCCCTTCCTCTTTTGTTTCATTCTACTCAGGGTCTTTAAGCTTAAACATTTGACATGGTTGGGTAGTTTCTCCTCTAATTTTATCCCAGCTGACTGTGCAATGAGTTTAACTCATAGCCCTTAGGTGCAAACCACTTTCCTCAATATGTATTAAGCCTTAGAAAGCTGGCCAGTATGTCATTACCCAGAATATAATTACCTATATTGGAATTTGGCCAGGATACTTGGGCTAATATTGTTACCCTTGCAAAAAGTGATGTGGAGTTTTTTAATGACCACATGTGGTCAGTGCCATATGTTTATATCCCATCCCAGGGGTGTCACCTTCAACACTACAGTGGCCTCTAGAATCACTTCAGGGTAGGATTAAAGAGGAAACTGAAAGCCGGGAGGCTGATCAGGTAGTGTTTGAGGTGATACCCTTTGGATGTGATATAGACATATGGCACTAACCACATGTGGTCATTAAAAAATGCCACCTCACTTTTTGCAAGGGTCTGAGTTTGCTAGTTCAATGACTGGGGACATTTGTGAAGTGGGGTCAGAGTGAGTCCCACTTCTGCATGGCCAGCAACCAGGGGCGGCTCTAACAATTCATCACAGGAGTAAGGGTGGCAATACTGTGACCCCCTAAAATAATCTTGTGACCCCCCCCTTTTGGGTCAGGACCTCCAGTTTGAGAAATGCTGGTCTCCCCCTGTGAAATCTGTATAGTATAGGGTAAAAGCACACAAAATACCAGATTTCACAGGGGGAGACCAGATTTCATGGTCTGTGACACGTTTCTTGTGGCCATGAATTTGGTAGGGCCCTATCTCTGAATATGCTCTCCCCCTGCCAGTCTGTGGCCGATTTCCAACCCTTCTTAATCCAACATGATATCAAAAGTCACTGTCCTTTTGGAGATGATGAATCCCACACCTCAGTCCAAGTTGAGATTTATATCACCCTTCTTCAACGACCCTGTATGCACCTACCCTTCTCCCTTTCACTTCCTCCCTTGCCAGCCATTCACTCTACTCCTCCATTCTAGGTTTCTTTTTTGTTGCCCTCTTGAGACTCTTCGAATGGGTTGACTGACTCTTTCACTCATGCTGCCCTATCTATCTAGACTCTCTCCCCACTCCTTTACTTTCTCCTTCCCTCTAAGCCACTAAAATATGTTCTCTCTTTATATCCCGGGTTGAAACCATCCATTTACTTAAGCTTGAAGTATAATTGACATTTACTGTAAAATAGTTGATACTGCTTCAGTTTTGGCCTGTGTGGCTTGTTGAGGTACGGGTGGTGTTAGGAGAACACATCTATGTGTCGGATGAATTATCTTCCTGCTATCAAAGGCAGTGGGAAATGTCATTTAGGAGGGCAGAATGCCTTCATCTTTAAAAGGTTCACAACTGCCCTTTGCTTGAGAAATTGTCCATTGACTTTGACAGTCTGGCCACTTACGGGCCTGTTTTCAATCTTCCCTTTTTGGTTAGGTAATTGAAATGGTTTTGGTGAGACACGTCTGACTATTTACTTCAGATGTCCTTGAACCTTGCCAGTTGGTTACATAATTGTATTTGCAGTTTTGGTCAATGATTTCCTCCTAGCAATAGATGATGGTCAGGTGCCCATGCCTGTGTTAGGTTTCCACGATGCCTTTAAAATTACTGATCATGATGTGCTGCTGATGCCCCTCTGGATATGAACATAATGATGCTTGGGTAGCAGCTCCATTCTTTCCTGGTTGAGAAGACTCACAAGGTTGTATTGGGGAATGCCACATCAGCTCTCGTGGCTCTCTTGTGTACGGTGCTACAAGATTGTGTTTGATAATGTATCATTATCAAACAATCCAGCAAGACAAATTGTGTGCCTAACGGAGGCTCTGGTGCAGATTGGGGCATGGATGAGAGCAATCTGGTGAAGGCAGAATCCATATAAAATGGAGGTGAGACTGGTAGGCTAGGAAAAACAACTAGATGTCATCACCTGCAGGATTGATGTTTGCCTACTATTTGGGATCACAGTTCATAATTTTGGGATATATTTGCACCAGCAACTGTATTTAAGATAATCATGTAGCACCTGTGTCTAGGAAGGCATTTTCCAACTATGCTTGGTCAAAAGGCCACCTCTTTTCAAAGGAGATCTTGCTATTGTCATTTATGCCTTTGTTGCTTCAGGGTTACATTACTACAATGCACTACATGCATGTGGGCCAGAACTTAAGTCTATTTGGAAACTAGAATGGGTCCAGAAGGTGACTGCCAATGTAGGGACAGATTTTCCAGATTGCTCAGGCCCAGAGTTTTAAGTGCTCGGCATTCACAGATGGGGTCAGATTTTCAAAAAAGCTTAGTTCCCTCTTAAGCTTCTCTTGTAAAATTGACCTTCTTTTTTTATGTGCCCTACACCCAGCAGCTCCTGCTGTTACTTATGCTCAGATTGTCAAAAGAACTCCTTGCCAAGAATGCACAATTCCTTTGAAAATTCAGCCACTGAATTTGGTGGCTAAGTGGGAGAACTGAGCTGTTTTGAAATTCAGGCCCCTTGTGGGTGCTGCTGACCTCTTTTGACAATTGAGGGTGGGATTTTCAGGACAGTCTAAGTGACTTACAAGCCCAAGTCCCATTGCCTTTCAGTTGGACTTTTCCTCCTAAATTCCTCAGCTGCTTTGGAATAATTGGAGCATCTTATTGGGCCAACATGATGTTTGTGCTCCCTGGTCTGTACTAGATACCTGTGAGTTTCTGGGGAGAGTTGAAGAGGCTGGTTTCAACCTGTAAAGCCTTAAATGGCCTGGGACCAGCCTACTTGAGAGTCTGCCTCTCTGCCAGTGCTATATTGCTATAGATATTCTCAGTGATGGTGCTCAAACTGGAGACCCCTCAGTATAATAGAGGGTGCTGCTGGCAAAGCATTCCTCCTGTGGGTCCATTGACTTTGAAATTCACTCCCATGGGTCCCCTCTCACTTTCAGGGGACAGTAAAAATATATGCTTTTTGGTGCTTTTGGGAAAGGGGAGGGACATGGAAGGGCTTGGCCTCAGGTGATTTGCTATCTGATGGGACTACAACAGGAATTTTTGTTATAGGAGTGAGGTTGCCTGAAGTCTGTCTAATTGGATGTGTATGTAATTATTGGCAGGGTGCCCCAAGTTCTAGGATAGGTGCCTTTTTACCATTTTATAAATCCAGAGAAGGAGAAATACTTTGCAAGAGCAATACAATAAATCAGTGGTTCTCAGCCTTTTCCTTAGTGTGACCCCCCCACAACCCATTTAGCTGGTGAACCCCCCAGCATTTACCTATATGGGAAGGGCAAGGTAGATGCAAACCCTGACACCTGTTTTCAGCCTTTCTGAGAATCATGACCAACAGGGTAAGAACTCATACTATAAATGAACTATATCATATTACCTTTATATAATCTCCAACCCCATCCTGTCAACTCTGTTACTGTTTCCAATAGTTTTCTGATGTCTTAAACATTCTTTGTTGGAGATTCCAGGACAACTATATTCTTCGTTCAGTGAGAACTTTCTGAGCGATGTACAGCAAATATTATAAGTGGCTTTTGCACAAATCCACTTAATACACTATTTTACTTGATGATGAATCCCATATAACAGATTTAATGTATTTTCAGGGAGCAGAGGTGAGGATCTATTCATTTGTTTTCCCATTTTAAAATAAAGGAGGAAGGTATAACCACTTGGAAAACAAATGTATATTAAGCAGTACTTGTATGAATGTTTAGAATTTGTTCCTGAAAACTATGTGGAGTATATTAATAATAATAATTAATAATAGCACTGTCACATTGTGTAATTTCAAGCAGGAAATGAGAGTGAAGACCTTTTATCGGCATCCGTAAGCATCAATTCCTAGAACATTTTCTGAAAACACCTATTATTTGGTGCAACCTGGACTAATCCACAGGTGTGTGTGTGTATATATATATAAATAAAGTACATTAGTTTATCAGAAGCTTGAAAATCACCCCATCCTCCTTTTGGCTTGGTGGCAGAATTTTAACAAGAGGCTCCGCTCAGAATCCTTTCAAATGCATCACTGAACTTTATCAATATTATTGGTGTTGATATTGAGTCACCATTTTTTAGGTGCTCCTCTATTCTAGCTCTGATTAAGACCTAAAATAGCTTTGGCTACGGATTTTCCTCTAAATCCCTTCTCAATGTATGACATTGCATAACCTTCTTCCCTGAAACGTCTTCATTTTCAACTGATATTTACGCCACATCTTGGGAAAGCGTGAGGAGGTATTTCTTATGGTTTTTAGACACTTTCTTCAAAATTGTGGGATCTATTCTGCCTAGTTCTAGAATTTTGACTGTGCTTTGCCCACCACATATGGTGTGCTGTCAACAGATGTTCTTTCTTCTCTTTGAAGTAGTGTGTGTGTGTGTGTGTGTGTGTGTGTGTGTAAAGGTGATCAGTATGGCTTAGTGGTTGGGTAGGGGTGTGACAGGTTGACTTCCTCCCATGTGTTCACCTTTCTTACTACAGCTCTATCCAGCAGTGATCTGTCCTTCCAGTGACTCAGGCCTCTGTCCAGGTCACATTTGCAAGTCCATCCCTTTTGGGGTGTGTATATAAAGAGTTCAATAATGGGGAGGTCTTCAGAATAAGCAAGGGATTCAGGGCTGGGCTCAGGGTCTCATGGTCCTGGCTCTTGTATCTTCAGGGTCTTCTGCCAACTAGGTTCCCTGCCAAGGGATAGATTTCCATAGTTGGCCCTCTTAGGGGCTTGTACGGGAACCCAGGACAACCCCCTCCACCAGGCTCTGATCCAGGGCCTAATAGCATACAACTAAGTGCTGCACCCACAGCTGCTGTGGGCTGATTTCCTGAATCACTTCCCATCAGTCCTCTGCCTTTCCACAGAGTAAAGTAAAAAACTGAACTCAAAGGTGAAGTCTCTAACCTTCAGAGAAGCACAGGTCCCTTCTTTGTTGGCTTGGTCAGGTCATTGTCACCAGGCTGCAGGCAGCAGAAGCTCAGGTGTAGGTCAGCTTCCCTCCATTGTCTGCCAGCTAGAGAGCAACTCTGCTCCCCCTTTTAAATAGACCTTAAAAATTGGTGTCACATTACCTATCCTCCAGTCATTTGGTACAGAAGCTGATTTAAATGATAGGTTACAGACTACAGTTAGTAGTTCTGCAATTTCACATTTGAGTTCCTTCAGAACTCTTGGGTGAATACCATCTGGTCCTGGTGATTTATTGCTGTTTAACTGATCAATTTGTTCCAAAACCTCCTCTAATGATACCTCAATTTGGGACAGTTCCTCAGATCTGTCACCTAAAAAGAATGGCTCACGTTTGGGAATCTCCCTCACATCCTCAGCCTTGAAGACCGATGCAAAGAATTCATCTAGTTTCTCCGCAATGGCCTTATCGTCCTTGAGTGCTTCTTTAGCACCTCGATCGTCCAGTGGCCCCACTGGTTGTTTAGCAGGCTTCCTGCTTCCAATGTACTTTAAAAAAATTGCTATTACTTTTTGAGTCTTTGGCTCACTGTTCCTCTAATTCTTTTTTGGCCTTCCTAATTGTATTTTTACACTTCATTTGCCAGTGTTTATGCTCCTTCCACTTTTTAAAGGATGCCTTTTTGCCTCTCACTGCTTCGTTTACTTTGTTGTTTAGCCAGGGAGACTCTTTTTTGGTTCTTTTACTATATTTTTTAATTTGGGGTATACATTTAAGTTGAGCCTCTATTATGGTGTCTTTAAAAAATTTCCACGGAGCTTGAGCTAGCCAATCGGTGTCAGAGACACCGAGTCGGGGTGCTAGCTGTTGTCCCTTATCAAGTGTCTCCCTCCCTGTCTGCTGGGGCTGTCTCTCCACTAGCCCAATCATCTTCCCGCACCTGTTGAAGAAGGGGTGTGGCATTTAGGGAACACTCACTTGTCTTTTGGTAGGAAGTAAAACTGAGGTCCTCACACTTGTGCTCACTAAGCTAACTCAAGGTAATTTCTTACAAGTGCAGGGGTGTTCACTAGAGGTGTTTAACATTAGTCAGCTTCAGTTTGCATGAGTTGTGGGGATTCCATTTGCCATGTTTAAATTGCTTGGTTTCATGTGCCCCTGTTTTAATGTCAGTTTCAGTTCATGCAGAACTAAATTCTCAATGCGAAACTCAGACAAAACAGGACAGAGTTTCAATAATTTTGCCTGAAGATATTCAAGATTCATTGGTCAGTGAATCTCACGGGTTTCAGAAGAACTTTTCACTGAATTCCTTTTCGTGCTCTGTGGGTCTCAAAGGAACAGGTTTGCATGTCACAGATGCTGTAGGTGACTATTTCTTTAGGGGGTGCAGTGACAAATTATGCTTGGTTTCAGGTGTCATTAAGCAAGTTTGATGTTGACATGGTGTGAAATGAAGACAAACAGGAATGGATTTTAAGCAGTAAGCTGCAACTTTATTAATATTAACACAGGGAAGGAGTGCTACCTGCCCTGTCACCCATACTCTCACTACCAGCCATTTTAAGTAGTTTCAGTGCAGGGGTTACAGGGCTCCTACTACATAACCGTAACTTGGGTAGACTTTCCTCAGCCTAGCCCTACGACCCAGCTCACTCATCTGATTCCTACTATCCCCCACCCCACCTGTAAGAGGGACAGAGGGTACTAAAAGGGGGGACATTAGCCCACAAAGGCCAAAAGATATTTTTCTATCCCACGAGCACAAGGCCCATCAGTAAAATCCCATCTTTTACTTCTGGGAATGGTTCCTTGTAGCCTTTAACCACACTTGAAAAGGCCACAAGTTGTGATGAACTAACATCCTTACCAAGGACTATCACTAATTATTAAATCCTATTCCTATTTAACTGTGCTTTCAGGATGCTGCGAGAAAGATGAAAAACTCTCCAAACCTCTGCCAGTTTGGCCCCTGTGAGAAGAAAAACTTCCTGACCCCAAAACAGGCGATCGGTCAGTCCTGCAGCATCTGCAAAACATAGCTTTCAGACTACCCATACAGGGTGGGGAGGGTAGGCCTGCTGAATGGAGCAAAAAAGAGGCCCCACATGGCCCAGGCTAGAGTTTAAATTAATGAAAGGAGAGGGCAAGGGACCAATCATCTCCCTTCCTCCCTAAACTAGCCAATGAGTTGCTAGAGACTAGAAGGGGAAGTGTACCCCTGCGTCTCTTTAGGATGTGTTCTCCTTCCTCATTCAACTGGGGTGGTTCCAATCACCACCAGCCCCATCAAGTTCCCCACCCATTCAGGTGGGTGGATGGAATTCTCACAGCTCTGCTGTTAACCGACTGTCCTGGCTAAGCTCCAATTACCAGCCAGGCTCCCATTCAGGTAATTACATTCTGTCTAACTAAGCGCCACCTGTGGCATTAATTGGAAAGGTTATTCTTTGCTTCCTGTCCTAAATTTGGTGTGTAGCATTGTTGTGTGCTATGGGTTGCCATGAGCAACCCCGGAAATGACCACACTTGGATGAATGAACACACACACATGCATCACTTGGGATAATTCTGGATTAAAAACAGCTATACAGATAGGTTCCAGTGCCACCTTATATAACGCGATGGCTGTAATATATGTGTACTGTCCTCTTTCAAATAGAATTAGACCTACTCAAGTGCTGGTAATTATGTTGCTCTCCAGTGGCTGGAAGCCTAAGAAGGGATAGAAGCCATAATTCTATTGACAGCTAGTAGAAGTATTCCTTTTAGCTGGAGTAGCAAAGGTCTGTGGTTTAGGAGTCAAAGGTTCTGAGTTTATTCCACAATGCCACAGAGATGTCATTAAGCTAATACCTGTATGTATGCAGTTGGTCATGGATTTGTTATTAGAGGTGTGTGTTTGTGTGAGGACAAGAGAGAAACCTAACATAAAGTACATCAACAAGAATTCTCTGCTACCAATTTTGCAAAATAAAATTGCATTTCTCTATCTAATCTCAAATAGTATTTACAATATAAATGATTTCTTTATATTACAGTCTATTAGCATCCAGTATAATTAAAGTTGACAATGCATAATGTTTATACATCTTCATCATTTCTTGAAATACTCACTTTGTAGGTTGACTGTACTGACTGCATAGACTTTGTTTGGGTTTCTATAGTTATGTGTTGAATTTAAATGCTAAATCTTAATTAGTGAGTGAATTTTCTTCAAGCTTCCTTCATTTTGTAGGTCTTATTGAGACCTAAACCTAAACTGAGAGCTAACACAAGCTCGAAGAAAATTAGTTTTATAAAGGTATGAACATTAAAAACTTGCAAGCTCTGGGACTACCTTAACTACTGTGTAAGTAGTGCCCTACCAAATTCACAGCCACGAAAAATGTGTCATGGACTGTGAAATCTAGTCTTTTGTGTACTTTTACCCAATAGCAGCATTTCTCAAACTGGGGTCCTGATCCAAAAAGGGGTCACAAGGCTATTGTAGGAAGTCGTGGTATTGCCAGCCTTACTTATGTGCAACTTTCAGAGCTGGGTGGCTGGAGAGCGGCAGCCACTGTCTGGTTGCCCAACTCTAAAGGCAGTGCTGCCTCCAGCAGCAGTGCAGAAGTAAGTGTGGCATTGGGGGGTCATCACTTTTTGGGGGGGAGGGGTCATCATGGGCTTTACATCTCTATATTTTGCCATTTCTAAATACATGTTCATGCTTTGTGAAATTTAAGATTTAAGAAACCATGAAATTCAAGATTTTTTAAATGCTATGACCATGAAATTTATGAAAATGGGCCGGGAATTTGGTAGAGTCATGATTATAAGGGTGTATATTTATATAGGGGTACAAGTGTGATTTCCCCCCCCCCCCCCACAGCTCTCACAAGAATGTGTGAGTATTGCCCTGGAGTGTGGGGCCTGTTCTATTGCAAAACAGCCGGTAAACAATGTATATGTGTGTTGTATGATTCACAGAAAGGACCATTATGATGATCTTCTGTGATCTCTACTCTATAATGCAGGTCTAAGAGCCTCACCCTGTATTTCTTACATCAAGCCCGAACTTCTGCTTAAGCTATAACCTATCTCTTAGAAGTATCGATTTACAGATTTCAAGTGATGAATCCACTATACCTCTAGATAAATCATTCCAATGGTTAACTACCTCACTGTTAAAATTTTTCACTATATTTCTATTCTGCATTTGTCTAGCTTCAGCTTCCAACCATTGGACCTTATTACACCTTTTACGGCTAAATTAAAGAGCCATCTACTATCAGATATCTCTTTCCCAACGAGGTACTTGTAGACCTCGATCAAGTCACCACTTGATTTGAGTGGACACCTGCACAGTTGCACCCTTTACTTGGGACAAACATCATTTGTGCAGCTTATCTCTTCTGATATCCTTAGATCTCAGACCAAAAACCTGTATCTGACTACCCCCAAACTTTAGAAAGGTACAAAGTCTGGAGTAAAATTTTCAAAAATATCTGAATGACTTGGAGTAGGTCCAAATTTCAACAGTGACCTAGATACTTAGGAGCTTAAGTCTACGTTTACACTACTCCACAGTTTGGACTGCAAGGATGTAAATAGCAGTGCACACCAAAGTGCTGCGCTGTAACTTCCTGGTGTGGATACCCTGGGCACAAATGAAAAGGTTCCTATTTTTCATTAATGTAGTTCTGTTCAATCATAACTATGTTAACGCGAACTAGGAACCTTTTCATTCATGCCCACAGCATCCACATGGGGGAATTACAGTGCAGCACTTTGGCGTGCACTGCTATTCACGTCCCCCATAATCCAAACTGTGGGGCAGTATAGATAAACCTTAAATCCCATTGAGATAAGCTTGTATGTACCTAAAGGCTTGTTTACACAGGAACATCCAGGAAAAATAATCTGAATTAGTAAAAATGTAAATTTGAAGTGGATTAATTAAACTGCATTAAGCCTCTGTGTGAACACCCTCCATTCAGAGGTAAAGTGGCATTGACAATTAATCTAAACAGAGTTACAGCCACATTAACTCTGATTAGCGGCATGCATACATAGATTTCATAAGGTTTAACTAATCCACTTCAAATTTATGCCTTGAGTTCATTTGGATTAATTTTCCTAGATGTGCTCATGTGGACAGGCCCTAAATTATTTTTGTTAATGGGGTTTATGCTCTTAAGACACTTTTGTAAATGTTTACCCCAGATTTCAATTTTGCAACTTTTTTTCTATAAATGGTTCAAAATTGCCTCTCTGCAATCTCCTGGAAACTAGATGTGCACAGAGGAGTAAAAATGAAAGCATGTAAATAAGCAAACAAGTGAAGATTTCACAACTGTTTTAAAGATTGTGCTCAGCTCCAGAATTGGCCAGAGTTAGAACTATTTCTGAACTATTAGTCTGAACTATTTCCTTCTCAGCCCTCAGAGTGGTTCCTCCTGGTCATGTTTGAGATGCATCATGGGATAGGATAGGGAGGAGAAGTTTGAAATGCTGCTGTTCATGCTGTTCCTGTACTGTGGAAAAAAGGAGGACTTTACTCTCCAGCCCTCTCATTCAGGTACTCTTCACCAGAACTGAATTCATTTTAAAAAGAAAGGAAATATGCATGAAAAGAAATCTCCATATATAGTTCACTGTGACCAGAATTTGAAATTAATTATAGCTAGTTGGATCCTAATATGCGTCTATTGAATCTTCATGTAAGTCAGATGATAAGAAAATCTAAATTAAAGTTTAATTCCTCAATAAAGCCTTGAATTCTTTGATCAGAAGAGTTCTGAAGACTGTTGTTCGGCCTACAGTGTATAGGTTGTACCGTCCAGATTGTATTTATAATTGGACCTCAGCTTTATTGCTTAATGAACTTATCCCAGTCTACACTTAATTTTGAGGCATGATTAGAAGCCCCTTCTATGCAAAATGTACTCTGTGTGAACAGGCTGGCTGCCTTTAGATCAAAACGGGAAGCTTTATTGATTAAAGTCTCTCTACAGTAGGGATTAAAAAAGTATGTTTTATCTCACTATCTATTTGAAAGATATAGATTCCTTTTATTTGCTGAGGTAAGGGAAAGTTGGCTGTATCAAGTTCTTTACACAAGGACTGACATGAGAAGCAGCGCCTTTGAAGATTTACCTCACTGTCTTGGAACAGTCCAGCCATTTTGAGAACAAAACTATTCAGTTCAGGGGGGAAAAAAAACAAAAAAACCCCCAAACTTTCAGATCAGTATTGAGCTGACTCTGTTTGCATCATTCTGTAGATGAATTACTGTACATTTTCTTTAAAAAATTACAAATATGATTGAGTTGAATTGCTTTTATACTGTAATCTGAACCAGTTACAGCCCTCACTTATGTTAGTGCTATCTTCAGGAGATATTGGGATTGCATTGGCATAAATCAGTGCAGAATGTTACCCCTATCTGTAATGCATCAGTAGTGCTGGGTGAACTATTGTTATTTGTATTGTGGTAGAGGTTCCAAGGTGCTGTCATGGACTGGGACCACGTTGTGCTAGGCACTATAGAAACAGAACCAAAAAACAGACCCTAGCAGTAAGCAATTTATTTGACTATAACCCTTTTTTGTGTGTTCAAACAAATCATGATTTTTAATGAATTTGTCCATCATGGACAACAGTTTGACAAATAACATGTGCAAATAAATTATAGCCAATTGTTTTGTGACCAACTGGCATTACCATCCTGCTCCAAATAAACACTACATAAACTGTAGAAGTTCAAATAAACCCCTTTCCTTGGGTTTGGCCATTTTAGTAATTCTAATAAAAGAACATAAACCTCAGCCTCAGCTCAAGGCTTGCTATTAGTAGAATTTCCTGCAGGACCGCCTTCTATCCACCGGTAGCCAGAGTCATGATCACATCTAGAGCTGAGTTCAGAACAGGAGTTTTGTTTCATGAAGGATTTTGACATTAGGTTTTGTCCTGATTTGGATTGAAAACCAAGAATTTTGAAATTCTCTGCAAAGTGGAATTAATGTTCTCTGCCCAGTTCTATTAGCTGGGGACCCTGGAAGTCTGGGCCGCCAAGAAACTAGGAGTTTGGAAGCTGAGAATCACACGGTTTCCAGGCTCTTGGCTCCACATCAGACCACCACGCAGCCTTAGTTATGACCAATGGACTTAAACCCATAGTGCTTGGCTAATAACCTATTCAGTGCACATAGGCTTCTATCTTTAGCTAAACTATTCACTTAGCCCTACTTTGTTCCCCTGAATAACTTTCACTATACATTACCAAGGACTTGAATTAAGCCTCTGTGGCTTAGTCGACAC
Organism: Macrochelys suwanniensis; assembly: GCA_033296515.1. NCBI lineage: Eukaryota > Metazoa > Chordata > Testudines > Chelydridae > Macrochelys > Macrochelys suwanniensis. The sequence continues at coordinate 232,821,843 of CM065775.1, read as the reverse complement.
TAGCAAATTTACTGTGCATTTTTCAGCAGCGGTGACAGTGCTAGCGTGGATACAACTAAATTGTTTGCAGCACTGTTCTGCCAAGCAGGTTAAGTAAAGAGATAAATGTACTGTAAGCCTTTCTTCTTCTTTTTTGTTTTAATTTTTATAATTAATACCACTGATTTGTAAAAGGGTGAAATTATATGGTAAAGTTAATGATTAAAGAAAATAAACCTCTAAAGGATCTGAGTTTAATATATTGGGCTTTCTTTTTTAGGGAGTCAGTACTGATTGACAAATCATATTTTACATTCAAATAAATGTTAAATGTGTTTACAGATTGTGTGAAAGACTTTGAAGAGAAATTTACTTTAACAATGTTTTTTTCTGTTGTTGCAAGGTTCTGATAATGGCCCTATTTGACTGAAGACAGTATAGTTGTGCTGGTATATCAAAGAGCAGAATTTGGCCCAATTATGTTGTAACAATACAAAGGATATAGATTTTTCCTTCTAGAAGTAGAGGTGACTATGGGGTGAAGTAGCAGTGTTGTCCATAAGTGGAATTAGGGCTGCCAATTCTCATAATTTATCCAGCAGGCAGACTCTGACATGAGGATGTCATGAGCTTGGGTGGACACATCACAATAAAGTGCTGACATTCTGGTGCAACAAGTTGCAGCAAAATGCCATAGTACTACAGAGCAATGTGATGTTGCTGAGTGTCCTCACGTCATAATGCAAGTTCACAGTGTGATGACATTTTGTGGTCCTTGAATTGTGATTTTTTTGTGGGGGAAGGAGTGAATGTCCCACAAAGAGGGTGAAGGAGTTATGCTTCAATCTGTGTTCACCTTATATAGCTGTAAATTGGTTAAGCTGGGTTGCTTGCCTCAGTCTGTCTCTGCCTCTGGTCTTCTCATATGGTAAAAACTGTGTATCTCCTAAATTGCAGAGCTGAGGGGTTCCCTTGTAAGGCACATGGGACAAATTATTCTGTTGAGGTGTAGCCTTTTGTCTTCTTTAAAAAATGAACCTAGGAAATTCCATCTCCAAAATTAGATTAAAATAACACTAAGTTTTCAAATTCAAGCAGACAAGAGTCAGGAAATGCCAAAATCAAGGTTGCACAGGGAACTTCTTTACATGCATAAAGGGGGCTCTCCTTGCAGTATTCACAGTCCACACATAACCATGACATTTTGAATAGCTTGTGAGACATTTCTAGCCTGATCTCAGAGACAAAAGGTTTTGGCTATACTTAATAAGCTTTGAATGCTGATCTTAACACAGCCTATGATTTGCCTTCCCCCACCCCCTCCAGTTTGTCCATCTTTAATTACGAACCACTGTAGAAACAAAATGTGCAAGTGAAAGAGAGAGGGATACAACAAAGATTACTTTGAGGCAGAGGGATACATGTCAAACCAAATTTTCAGCTGACTTTCGACTTCATACTATTACTTCTGTTTGTGCAAACAGTTGTGCTCACAAGAGTAGTGGACTTTTGTTTTGGGGGAGCAAATCAAATGCTTGATTTTCATATTCAAATGCTAAAAAGCAATGCATGCTCAAGTTGTGTTTGCCATTGGTTGTATATACATAATTGGAGAGTGGGGATAATTCTTAAACTAGACATTGGAGAAATAAATGCATCAGAAGGAATTGATGCTACAAAGACCCCAGTCCCCATCAAAACTATACCAGTGTGATATCGGTTCCTGGGTAATGGATTCTCTTTGTTGATAAATAATTCCTGATAGCCTAATAGGTTGGGTTTTACTATGCTGACATTACAGGGAAAAGAGAGGAAGGTTGTTGTATCATTTTTCTGGCATATATAGAATATCTAATGACTTCCTGCTGATGACTGTGTATTCATTGGAATAAAAACACATAGCCAACAGTGGAGACTGCCTTAGTCGATTTACATTTAATTCATATTTTTCCTCAACCATATGCATCCGACTCTTTTTTTGTTTGTGAAAAGTTCCTGAGCTCTATCACATTTCTGTACGTGTATTCTCCTCTTTGAGACCTGCTTCTGCATAGTCCCACTTTTGGGATATGTACTTCTGGCACTACTGAGCTTTGGGAATCTTCTATAAAGCAGTGCTCTTTGGGACTGGAGGCATACTTTCTGAGAAATTAAATGTGCAGAGCCAAGGTTATAAAAAAACCTTCCTGGAGTGGTCCAGTGGTTAGGTTGCTAGTCTGGAGCTTGTGAGATCTAGGTTCAGTTTTCTGCTTTACCGCAAACCCACCATGTGAACTTTGTGCACGTCACTTAAGTCCAGATTTTTGTACCTAAAAATGTAGGTAGGTGCCTAGTGAGATTTTCAAAAGCATTCATGTGAACACAGCGAGTTTTAAAGGTATTAAGGCACTGAACTCTCACTGATTTTTAAAAATCTGGCCCTTAGGCACTTTTGAAAAACCCAGTAGTCATACCTTTGTAAATCTGGCCCTGAGTTTCTGTGCCAGTTCTGTATCTCTAAAATGGAAATAATACGTCCCTACCACAAAGTGGTGGTATGAGAACAACATGTATTAAAGATTTTGAGGCACTCAGATACCATAGTAAGGGAGGGAGGCGGCATGTAAGTACCATGGATAAATGCAGTCCCAGCTGCTGGTATAGAAAGCTTCATTCCAAATCCAAATAATTAGAACAAGAAAATAGATTGATATGGGCCCCATCAATGTAGTATCTGAGCACCTAAATGGAATTCTCTTGTCAATGAAATAATAGTGACTCAGTTTCAGAACCCAGTTGGGTCCATCCATTTTGAAGTCGTGGGTTGTGCAACCCATCCTTAAACACAAAAGCTAAAAGCTGTGGATCACTGCAGGGGCTGCTAATCCTTGTGAGCAGGCTCCATCTCAGATGAAGGGGAAGAAGTATTCAGATCCAGAGAGGGAGGCTGGATCTGCTATCTTGGGGCCTTGGTTATGATAATTGCTCAGGACATCCCTACTACCAGCCGGCAAGGTAATTCACAGAACAAACAACTTTCAGCCTCCAGCAGCTCATTTTCTCCCTCTGGCTCTATAAAGAGTTTCTACTCAGCATCTTCCCATACTTCTTGAGGTATTCCCTCTTCAGTGGGTAGCATGCTCACTTATCCAACTGCCCGAGTTAACTACCACAGTACTGAGATATATCATAGATATGTTAGATAGCTGAGATTCTGTGGATGATCATGTGCAGCAAATGTTCAGTTTCTCCAGCGTGAATCCTGATCTTCATCTGTCTGTCTGTCTCTCATGGTGCTGCAACAAAATGCCACCTACCGAGTCACTGGATCAGCTAAAATAGCAAGAATGTCACATTTTTTTAAGAATATGTGAGGTTGTGATGGTTCTCTTAAACTCAGGATTTCTATCAAACAAGACAGTTTTATTCTATAAAGATGATAGAATACAACAAAATTTGGACATAAATATCCCCAGTACATAAAACACCAGCTTGGGTTCTGTAGGCTTGAAGAGAGAGGGAAGTTAGCTCCTTTGCTAACGCTAATCAGTGCTGTCACTCTCTGGTTGCATAATCAACCATGGCTGCAAAGCATTTTGGTTCCATTCTCCAGTATGCTTTCTTCTGGTAGCAGGCCCTTTAAACCTGGGAGAGACAATCATTTGCAGTCGTAATTGGTCTTTTTTGTAAGTGCTGTGCTTGCCGGTTGTACTTCCTTCCCTTCTAGCTCGTATTCTGACTCCTTTTACTCTTTCTCCTGGCTTTCATTTTGTGTAGGAGCTTCTGATTACTAGACACGGATCCAAACTGCAAAATCCAGATCTGGATCCAAAATTCCCTAAACTAATGAACATATTTAATGAATAATGTATCTTCATTTTTAATAATAAATAGGGAAACAGGGAAGAAGGATAACACTCTGGAAACCCTATGGTGCTCTCCAGCTAGTTAGTTAATATCTTTGAATTTCCTCTAAACCATTATAATTCAATGTGTAAGGTCTTTGAAAATTACCTAATTGCAGAAGGTTGTCTTGATTTGGCCATTTTGTTTCTGCAGACCATTGATCTGCTGATATATTACAATCACCCTGCTCAATGCACTACTGAGATACTTTATTGTAACACATTAACAGAGGATTGCTCATTGATTGATAACAGGGGAGCAAAGAAATATTTCTTCTGTATGTTTAGCATAAAATAAAGGAATGGGACCATATTCTGTGTTCACACCATTGTAAATCCAATAGTTCCATTGAAGTCTATGGAGTTGCTCTAGATTACAGCAGTATGAGTAAGAACAGAATTTGACCCATGTAAAGCGAACTCAAGTTCACAATACTTTTTAGTACAAAACCCTTAGGGCCAAATTCTGGTCTTAAACGCATGCACGTGACTCCTCTGGACTTCAGTGGTGGTCTCATGTAAGGTTACATCATTTGGCTCAGTATGATGATCACAAGTTTCTAACTGAGCCCTCATTTAGTTCACACATACTTATACCTAATGAAAAATATTGAAAAAGATTCTTATGCAGACTCAGTTCTCCATGGCTATATTTTAGTTAATTCTTTTCCCTGTTCCTCATTGCTAAGGATATTTTTAGAAATGCAGCATTTTGGTTTGAAAAGTTCCCTGCTGCCCTACAGGGGTATCTCAACTCTGATCTAGAGGGACCACTTCCAGGGGAAAAAAGCATTGTTTGGTCTTGAGGCCAATTTAGTTGTTGGCCTTTCTGCTAAGAGCACCAGCACTGGTGTTAATTAATGAGTGTGATGAGTTTTGTGATGTGGACACCTGTCTGTGGCAGTACTGGACTCATGCCGCAATGCTCCAGAATGTTGTTCTGGCACTTGTTTGGGGAGCTAGAACAGTATTCTGGTATTTTCCTCACTATCACTTATGAGCTGCATCCTGGATGCTGGGCTTTCCACAGGCTGTGGAGGTGCTGGAGACCCACAGGGCTACATAGTATCGCTTCTTATGTTTTACTGGTTATCTTGCCCTGAGCACATCCCAGCACTTCCTTCCCAGTCTGCAGCCCCGCAACCCTGGCTGTGGCTAGCTGTGCTCTCTGTGAGCTGTAAGTCAAGCTGTGCCCATGGGGCACCCTGCACCCCACTGTTTTCTCCGCCTGGGGACATGTACCCTCCTGAGAAGGTGACCTCTCCATAGGCCTCCTCCTTAGGAAAATTCTGGTTGTGCCCCTGGTTTCAGCACTTCTTTTTATGGGACGCTAGCACTGGTCTTTGGGGTACTGGACTGAGACCTCCATGCTTATTTCATACAAAACACTATTTATTGGGAGTGTGGGGAATGTAGTCATTACTCATTAGGGAGACATTTTTTTCAAAAACACTTAAGTGACTTAGGAGCCGAAGTCTCGCTTTCAAAAGTGATTTAGGAGCCAACGTCTCATTGAAAGCCTCAGACTTTTCCTTATATGTTAAAATAGGTGGGCTAGTAGAAGACAATCATATTTAAAGAAAAACCTTACATGTATTATGAGATATACTTTAGATTATGAAAAACTGAGATTTGTATGTAACCTTTCTGCCAGGTGGAGGCAGCAGCAACAAGGGTTTGTTCAATATTTAGGGGTTCCTCTTAACAATACAAAACAGAACCGGCTCGAGTCCCCACCCAGTAATCTAGGAAAACCTAACATCACCCCTGAGTGCCTCTAAGAGGCAATACCTCCTCTCTTGCAAGCAGTCAGCCTATGTATACAAAAGCAAACTTTTATCAAAACCACCCCTACCACATTCAAAAGCATGTGACCATAAGCAAACCCAACTCCTCAGTGCATTGAGCAGTGTCCTTTGCCTCAGTTTCCCACCTGGCTGTGGGAAAGTCTGGTGAATTAACGTCCCTTGAACACACCTCTCCTCTCTTTGCTGTACCCCACTCACAGTTGGCTGCCCTAGGTTAGTGAAGACCCAGCGTTCAGAGGCGCTTTCACGGGGTTCACCTCCCATCCCCGGGTGGGGGTATCCAGCAATGCCTCTGCCGCTGCTGCTGCATCTCTCTCCCGCCACTGTCTCTGCTGCCGCTTGCTTCTCCCACAACGTCAACCCAATTTTTGACCATCCCGGCCCCTGCACTTTGAGACAGTTGATCTGAATTTGTGGTTTGAGCCCACTTCTACAAATTCCCAGTAACAGTCTTTTTTTACATGAGAAAGAAATGCTTACAAAATAGAGAAGTGATTCTTTTTCTTGTAAACCATCATTTTCTAACTCACTAGTTCCTGGTAAATTGGTTTCCACATTAGTATCATGGAGTTGTCTTAGTTCCTGGAAACAAGCTTCAGTGAATCATCCATCACTGTCTGCAGTCTGATAGTGGGTTATTTATACAGCTGCATGAAATGTTCACTGTGAAAGACCACACCACACTAAATCCTTCTAGTATAGTCCTTTGTTATAAACTCTGACCAGATTCACTAAAAACGTGTGCCTTTAAGTAAATCAGGTCTCTTTTCTGACCTAATTTAGAATCTCACATCAAAACAGGGGATAAAAGTAGTTAATATTATTTATCATGAACAGTATATTCATTGAACTATGCCCTTCTTTGCTCTTTACAAGTTGCCTATAAACAGAATTTTTGTTATTCAACTTATTCAGTGAAGATAGTGTGCTGACAAGTTTCAGCTTAGGGCTGCCCGCAAACTGTTTGCTGTAGGTATTGCTTCTGAATTTTGTTTTCAAGCTGTTTGGTCCCTTTAGCCCTGTGGTATTGTTTCTGTTCCTTGACTGGATGACCTAACTGTTATAAATGGAAGGTGTGGAGGATATTTTAGGATGGTTTTAGAAGGCAGTAGGTAGGCCTTAGGAAATGTAGTTAGGACTATTTAAACTATTCCTTTCCAAATCTTCAAAAAAATCCATTATATTTTGGCTATGGACATGAATGCTAGAATTTAAAATATTCTCAATTACTTCCTGATTGTGGAAGCAAGCCCTAAGTCACTGAATACAAGATTTATTGTGAAGGTTTACATTTAATTTTCTATTACCATAGTCTCACCAAGTAATAATGTGTGCACTCCAACTTGTGAAGAATGTGGTCAGATCCTTGTCATGTTATTGTGTCTTGGCCAGGGGGAAAGTTGTGCATTCATACCAATGCAGCAAATGTGACATCCAAATCAGGAAAGTTGCATTCACATAATCATACCCATCACATGTGATTAGGTGCCAGACCTCTGACTTGGGGCTTTGGAGCCTTGCCATGCTGTGTTGTTAAACATATCTTATCTAATAGACTATAATAATTTACAGTAGTTAGCAAGTGCTTCCAGCACAAATAATGTTCACACATGAATGTCTATACTTGCACAAGAATACAAGTACTTCCCCAAAACGGATGGCACAACTGTTCACAGAAAAGTGATTTTAAAAAGGTGTAAACTGAAATCCGACTTCAGAATTTCTGAATTTTTCAAATATTTTTCACACTGTCTGCATAGCTCTAATCATAAGACATTCATGGCTTTGTTGTGAATATTTAAGTCCAAAAGTCAAAGTGAAACTTGAAGAATGCAATCCCTATTGACCAACATAACAGAAAAATTTAGTACAAATCCCTGGAAACCAAACCTACAGCCAGACTGTAATTTTGTATCTCGAGCCTAAAAGTTCAGTGAAAGTAATTCTCACTCAAAGCAGAAATGATTCTCTAGATTAAGTTTCTATATAGACCCAATTTCAGAAGTCAATCAAATCAAAATAACAAGGCCTTCCTGGGAAATCCCGAGATCCTATTTCTCTCCACAACTAAATCTGAATTTGATCTCTAATGCTAAGGATCATTTTTATTAATAGTTCTAAAAATGGAAAGCATTTTCTTAGAATCTGTCTTGTAGTAATATGAGTAGGACCCAGGCTGAGTCTAGATGTATTGATGTCCTAAGCAATTCAGAAAATACTTTTAGCCCACTGTCATCCACACAAAGGTTATGTCTTCAGAAAAAAAAAGTTTTTTTACATCATGAGAGCTATCTTGATGTAAAATCTTAGTGCAGGCAAGGCACAAGTAGTTTTTACCTCTGTCTAGCTAGTGGAGGTCAACTCTACACCCTGCACAGAGAGTTTATCTTGACTAGCTAGATTGACGCAAAAATCACAATTTTTATCTTCCCAGGAACCTGCCTTGTTTGCTTGTATGATGAGTTGACACTGATCCATGCTTTACTGTACAGAAGAATACAGCCAGAAATAAAGCCATACCTGGAAAGTTTCTTCTTTGATTCAAATCATTGGATAACAACACTGTTTCCATATGTTAATATTAGCTTCACCAACTATCTTTTACTTCTGTGTCTCACGGTTACATTTAGTCAGAAGATAGCATCACAATGCTAAACAAAGAATAGATTGACAGTGTTTGGTAAGAAACTCAGCTATATATGTGAAATTCAAGGGGCAGGGAGTATGGAGAAAAGGAAAACCCCACTGTAGTGTTGTGCTGTTAAAAATAAACCATGTAGAACCTGTGTCTGCAGTCCTTGCTCAAGTAATAAGCCTATTCACATTTTTTCATATCTGTACAATCCTGAGGTGGGGTGAGCGCATCAGAAGCAGAGTAGAGACATAGGCAACTGGAATCTAATTAGAGGGAAATAGAATTTCCTAATATTTGTCCTTATCCCAAAAAGTATGAAGCAAAGTGAGAGATGAGGGAACTCAACAGCTCCCAGACTCAGGACCACAACTGATCCGAAGCCCACTCAAGTCAATGGAAAGGCTCCCGGTGCCTTGAGTGAGCTTTGGATCAGACTGTCTATTATTCCAAGTGAATTCTATTTGGGCATGTATTTTTGTTTTCCTTTAAAATGTAACATTTTAAGAAAATTAAGATGTTTGAAAGGATTAGAAGAAACGCTTCAGGAAACAAAATCAGAGGATAATATTACTGCTGGAGTAACTGAATATAAAAAAATAATAATTAAAACCTGGGAATTTAATCACTGTCTGTACATAAACTGCCTGATGCTAACACAACCCCAAAACCCATGTATTTAAAGCTATATTTTATAAAAGCTCCCTGGCAAAAATCAATACAAAGCTTTAGTGTGTGTAATACTAACAAGCAGAAAGGTTAGTGCAGAAGTTAATGGTTCTATCAGGAATAAAACTGAGTTAAAGTGTGAAGGAAAGCTCTACCACAAGTGGTTCATTAACCTTTTGGAGCCCTAGTCTATCTTACAAGTAAAGATTACAACAAACCTGACTCAGGCCTGACTAGCAGTTGTTAGTTCTTGGCTTCAAAAACCAATAGGTTTTATATTTGCATTTATGAAACTATTGCAAAACTATATTTCTGCTGAGATATTTAACCCTGTATAGAAACTAGATTAATTAAACTGGGGTTATATGGACTGGTGGGAACAATGGTGAATATCTACCTAAACTCTGCTCACAATTCCAGAGTAGCTAGAAGTTTATGCTAAAGTGATCACCACTGAAATAGCTAGTGATCACCACTGACAGTAAATTGGCATCATTAGAATTAACACCACATTGAGGTGAATGGGGGAAATGTGTAGACCCTTTCAGTCTGTCTACCCGAAGACTTAGGAGGAAAAGCACTGCATCGAAGATTTTTTTTTCACAATTAAAAGGTATTAATTTTTGTCTTTAAATGAATGCTAAAATTGTGCAGAAGTTGATGTGGCCAACAGAAACATAGTGGGATAGTCTATTCCTGTGGACCAGCTCAGTCCAAACCCTGTGAAAGTGACTGGAGAGAGTTGCAATGGGCTACTATCATGTAGAGATAAGATAACATTTTCAAAAGCACCCAGATGATGTAGGAACCTAAATCCCAGGCCCAAAAGAAATGTAGGTGCTTAGGAGCTTAGGTCTGATTGGGTCAATGTGATTTAGGCTCCTGAATATCTGAGTTGAAAATGGAACTTACATAGAGCTGGTTGAAAAAATTAATTCTTCCTGTGGAAATTTTTGATTTTTCTGCAGAAATTCAAATACCAAATTTTTGGCCAATAACCAAAATATTTTGATTTGCAAATGCTGCTACGGTGCCTTGAGGAGTTGCAATTTGAGTGCCTCTTGCTCTCATTCTTCTCTATAGGCCAGGCTCCGTAGTCAGAATACATCTCCCAGGAAGTAAACCAAAATGAGACACTTTTCATGAACAATTTAATGTAGTTGAAAACCTAGTTTTCAATTCAAAACCACTTCGATGTAACATTTTGACCTGCTCTAGATTTATGCTCCTAAATCACTTAGGCACATTTGAATTTTTTACCTGTTCTCTCTATGCCACTTGTACGAATTCAGCCCAAGTTACTGCTGAAAGTTGTTTTCATCTAATGAAAGTTCAGTGGTCAGTGTGCAATGAGTTTCTTATGGACAACTAGCCCTATGTATAGCTAACCTATATTGATGCAGATATAACTAAAACAAAACACACATTTTGATATACGTGCTGTAGAGGCCAATAACTAAATAGTATGGGAGACTGAACTCCCCTATTGTGCATTGAGAGGGTTCTCCCAGGGCAGGGCATTGTCGGTGTAGTATGATGAAGCTTGTAGGCCTGCCACTCATGTTGTACTTGCTTTGTGGTCCGTAAACGCCAACAAATTTTTCTTCTATTATCATGTGACTATAGCTGCAAAAATCCAAATTCAGTTTGCTAAGAAGGTAATATGGGGGACTGAAGATGATTATTGTATTTATTATTTTATAATCACTCAACAATAAAGATAGAACAATGGCAGTCAAAGGGATAAGTGCGAACGAAGATGCATTAACTACATGTAGAAGATTTGGATGGTGTTGTGCAGCCGCCAGTTTATTTCAGTCTCCAGTCCTTCGAATTTTCTTCCATGTTAATGTTCTCATCTTCTTCCCACTTATCTCTGTAGCTTGTGTTCCAGCAACATTGAGGATAGAAGTTTAAATAAGCAGCTGCCATAGCAGAGAATGCCAATGTTCACTAACCAATCAACCAACAGGGGGTACTCTTAAACAGGATGGCTGGTCCCCTTCAGAGATTGAACCTAACCTTTGTGACACATTCTTATTTCACCACTTGGTGCCTGAAAACTCAGGTTCTTATTTGTCTCCAAGTTTTGGCAATAAATCCTACTGGTCTGACTTTTGCAAATTTCCTTACAATCCAAAATGAACGGGTTGTTTGCATAGTTGTTTTTTTTTTTAAGGAATTCATTTAATAATTAGGGGAGGTGTAGTTTTTGGACGCAATCTGTTATAAATAGATTCTGCCAAAATGTTGAACAGAGTGCAAATTTGTAATGTGCCAGTTTTTTAATAAGTTTAGGTCTTTGGGCACTTTCTGCAAGTCCAACCCTTTTGTCATTTCACTGACATTTTGTCCTTGAAAATCTTGTTCTGCAACCTTCTTTTAAGACTACATGAGACACATGCTTAAGCCTCCCCAGCTGTGACAGCTCAAGACAAAAAAATCAGCATAGGTTTTGGCACACCTCGAGTCTCCTTAAAGTAATCTCATTTGTGCTTGTCCTAGAACTGTTTCTATTAGTCAGCATCCTTATCTCATAGCCACAGCTGAGGATGGTATTGTGGCTTCCCAAATAATAGTAACTGCACTGGCTAAAGGGACATCCAGATCTTAGTTGCAGCAGACACCATCTTTGGAATTGACTCAGATGAAAAAATTGCTGAAGCCCTTCATCTGTTTTTTTTCTCTTGCTTGAATGATGGGTTAAACAGGCATACTTATGAGTACAATAGCACCAGCTATTTGAAATGCTAATTTTCATCTTGGCCACAATATGTTGAGCATATCAACTCCTTTTTATAGGTTATTGGTTGTGAAGATAATGAGATTCTTCTACAAAGAACAGCACACAATCCATGATATTCAACATCCAGCTTCCCTCTCGGTTGCATGTCAAATCTTGCCTATGCACACAAGTATTGAGAGCAAACACAGTCCCAAGAAAGTGTTGTTTAGATTTACAGCATATCATGTTGGAACTTTAACAAAGCTGGAAAGCAGTTCTTTACTCTTCATGAAGGAATCTAACAGACGCTGAAATTTGTTCCTGGAATTTACTCCTCTGGGGCCTGTTGAATAGTGTAATATTTTTCTCTTGGCTTCCAATCAAATGATCTACCCACATATATTTTTGCTATATTTTCAGTTTAGTTGAAAGTCAGAAGATTTTATTCAAATCTCTCATGGCTACCTTTGCAAAAATTGCTTTACTCACCACATTGTCTGCTGATGACCCAGTCTGTGCTTTCCATTTTTAGTCTTTAGTAAACATTTCCAGGGACAGATGTTGCAAGAGCTGTCAGTCATGAATTCTCAGTTTCAATGATACATTTCAAAATGGGGTAATATTGCACTTATCTGCTCCCTGCATGTCTTTTCAGTCATCAAATATTTGCAAAATATAATGACTGATACTTTTATTCTCTCACCACAGATGAGCTTATGATGCACAAAGCAGAAAGAATACAGCTGGATTTTCAGATATCAGGCTGAGCTTGTAGCACTGTCAGCCGGAAAAAATGGTTTAAAAACTATAGTGAGCAAATTTGTTATGGAAGTCACTGAAGGGAAAAAGATGTAGAACTTCCAATGAAGACCTGCCAGTTTTGCCCACTTGCTCTTAGACATATACCAGGGTCCACTGTATAGAATATAGATGGACCTGAGAAGTAAAGTTCGGCTTTGAGAATTTGAGGAATTTTAGACTTTATTATTCAGTTGAGGTGACCTAATAGTTGTTCCCTATTTCAATTTGCCACTTCAGACTTGTAAACCAAAGACTATCTCTAATAGATCTGGTCTAACATTTTCCATGGAAACATTTTTAATAAAAACTGGGCTTTTTAAATAAAAATATTTTTAAAAAACCCTTTTTAAGGTTTTCCATTTTAAAAGAAAGCCTCAGTAATGTTTTTATTTAATTTATTTATTTTATTTTATTTTGAAAAATGAAATCTTGTACCAAAAACTTCAGTTGTCAGTTTTGGTTTCTGAAATGGAAAAATGTCCTCGAAAATTTTCCACAAGAGCCAACATTTTAAATTTCTTTTGTAATATTTTTCAGAAAATACTTACCATTTTCTGACCAGTTCTAAACTTTAAGGAGAAAGAACACTCTTTTCAAATGTCATGTGCATTTCAGGGTTATCTTTTGTGGAGTTCCTCACAGAATTCCAGGACAGAGACATTATCACTTAAACAGGAGTCTAACTTTATTGGAAGCACAGAGACTCAACCATTTTCACACAGCAGAGACCTTATGGACTCTTCCAAAGTACAAGGTTCTAAGTTTCTACAGTTGCCTATGTTACATGTCAACTAAGCCCAAGTACCATGAGGCAAAATAATGCAAAATGAAGAGAAATGGCAAATGCAAATAACTTACTGACACGGTCTGCAAACTCATGGTATGTTGAGTTCCAGTACCAACATTATTTAACTGTAATTGAGTTGTTTGACTTTTTATTTTAATTTGCAAACACCACTCAGGGTTCAAACACAGTTTTATACCACTGCATAAATGGGAATCAATTATTCTAGTAAAGGCTTTTAATGGCTCTCTTCATTGAAGGTATCAGCTCTCTTTATCTGATTGTTTTGCTTGTTTGTTGTTTAATTCCTGTAAAATTTGTGTTTGTGATTATGATCCATTTAACAGACAGGGTCTCAAACGATATTGACTATCTAAATTTGCTATGGCTGGTGAGGCAAAGGGAAGAAAAAGATGCAAAAATACACTGTGGACATTGTTGGTTCTCTGAGTAGGAATACAGTGCAGCTCAATTTTCTACCAGGTAATAGTTATTGCTGACTTCAGCTAACTGGTCTGAAGGACAATGAACTATTACAAATATCCCTAATCTGCAGTCTATGCCCCTTTGTGAACGTGGTGCTTAGCGTTTCCTTGAGTATAATGCCCCTGTTGCTTGTATGGAGGGAGAGGCTCCCTACACTGTCTGTGAGTACTAGAATGGCATAGAATAGTAATTGGCACATTGGCCCAATTTTCAAACCTAAGTTGGAACAAGGAAATGCACAGTTTAGCACATATCCATCTCAAGCATGCAAGTTGACTCAATGCACACAGCTAAATCAGGGATTTTCATAGGCCTCTCAAGTGCACCCACTTTGGAAATTTGACCTGTTGAGTCAACGATAATGAATCCAGTTGTTGTTTTTTTTAAACATAGGGTCTCGTCTGAAAAATGATTGTGAAAATGCCACATTCTTATTCAACAAATCTGCTCCCTGTGCTTATCACAGTTATATCTTCTGCTACAGCAACACTACAATAATATTAAAAATGCTGTACTACTTCTTATTCTTCTTAGTGCTGCCTAGTCAACACAACCATGGAATAGGTACTAGATTGACTAAGGGAAGAGCATTGTTTGGTTTGGTTGTTTGGTTGTTTGTTGTTGTTGTTTTACAGACTCTGTATTACTGCTAAAACTGGATAATCCAGAAAGAATCCATCTTGACTCTTAGATTCCAAGTGGTGTTAATGGGGCGGAGTGCAGGGGGTGGAGGGTGGGGAGGTAGTGGTGGAAGGGAACCACAACACAGCTGAATTGTCCCTGACAACAGAGGTCAACTTCTCACAAGAGAGGAAGGGCCCATCAGGGAGTCACTTCCAGCTTCCCAATCTTGTGCGGCCTGGTCTCATCATAAGCTATAGCAGTAACACCATGCAATAACAATGAAGCATTTTATAGTTTGTGTTCCCAGATTAGATTAAACTGATTTTAAAGCCATATTAGATTTTTTGTTTGTTTTTTCTGCTCTTTGTGTCACTATAGGTAAGAGTTAAGGTTGTTTGGGTGCCCAAATTTTGCCTTTCCACACTTTTACACATTTGGATTTCTTTTAAATATAACCTTAACTCTAAATTTCCTAGGTTAATAACACTTGGTTTGGGGGAAACAGCAATATCCCTGTATGTATTTACCCTGCACTTCTTATCTCCTTATGTATATAGTCTCTCATGCCTTACTTCATTTTAATGTAGTTAATGTCTAGCCATTTCCTGGATTTTTAAAAAGATTAAACATTTAATACATACGCAGTAAAGAAGAAACCCAAAGAAAATTTTACTATATAATTTTTTCTAATGATACCTCATGACTTCAAATCAGCTGTTAATTATTTATTTCTTTAACCACTTATGGCCATATTCAGTGGTGTATTCTGTCTGATTTATATCACTCTGGAGCAGTACAAAGCATGCAGAGCATACTGGCCAATTAGACTGCATTTATAGCTGCTTTGGATTGACAGAGTAGCACAAAGCAGCCAGACTGTATGCCCTACTCTCTCCCTACCTTCTGTCCTCCAAATTCCCCCTCTCTCTTGCATCTCCTCATATTTCCCTGCACACACACACCTGATTCCTTTTCTCTGCATCCCTCTCCCTCACCCCTAGTTTCTCCCTCCTACTCTCTGATCTAACGTATGACTTTTGAAGAGAATTGTGTAGAGGAATTATCATTTTTGTCACTCATTTTCATAACTGAAAGTATATCTGCCAGCAGGGGCCAGTGCATACAAATCTTCTCCAGAGAAACTCATTGCTTTCTGTCAAAATGGCTGCCATCTCCCATTCTCCTCAGAGGACTAAGGCCGTAGCGGCCCTCAGTTAGCGTGCCTTGTTTAAAAATGCTCCTCATTGTTTCTCACAAGAGTGAAACCCACAGCTATCTTTGTGAAAAGCAGCCTTTGGCCCAAAACCTGTTGAGATCAATGGAAGACAGATGTCCTTCTCAAAATGGCTACCTAAATGTGGGCAAATTCTGACCTTAGTCTCATTGACAACAAGGGAGATGGCAGTCATTTTGAAATGGGCCAGTTGTATGTGGAATTCTCTGCAGAAAATTTTATTCGTCAGCCTTTGCTGAAGAAGAAGAAAATGTCAAGTCTGAAGAATAATGGAGGAAAATAAATATGAATGCTAAAACAAAATGTCTTCAAATGTAGCTTATGCACAAGGTTTCAGTACTGCCAACCCAACCATTCAAAAATATGAATCAGGCCCCCCAAAATTAAAACCATGACATTTTAAAAATTAATACATTTTTGGATTCTTTGTATTTGCCTTCCGGTTTCCGTGTCTTTAGCGTACACTTGGGTCACATTTTCATGATATTCTCCACAGCCATGAGGGCTAGAAATGAACTTTTATCTTTACATGAAAGCTGTGGTTCTGACATGAATTACATGAATCCAGAACTGAAGCTCCTGAAGTCTGTTAGAGGGAAAAATCTATTGCAAATGTTTTGAGGAGAAAAAATTTCTTCTTTTTGACAAGACTCCCTTGCAGTTGCCTTGTACTCTGAGCTCTCTCTCTGCAAGGAAAAGGGTAGGAGACTTCATTTGTAAATCTTTAAATGGAAGCTTAGGTCTCAAGCAGTTCTTTGATGTGCTATGATAGATAGTCTAGAATCTGTGTTCCCTGGTGATGTTACTAAATCAAATGTTAATAGCTCTTGTAATCAGACTTTAATCAACTAAATTTTGGTCCTGGTTATTAGATCTCAGCTAGGGGAGTCAGTGAAGCTGTCTTTATTTCTTTCCTTTGTTTATTTGCTGCAAAGTAGTGCAAAAAAATAATAATTTTGGAACTCTATTTAAGACTCTATTTAAGACTATATCTTAGGCTGCCACAACTGAGGAACATCTTGTCCAACTTGCTTCCAGATTTTCAGAAAAATTCAACCTTTGCCCAGATTGAATTTACCAATTTTGGGACAGATACATTTTTTTTAAAAAAATTCTTTTTGTTTTTTTGCTGTTATTTCTCTCTAATGTGCACAATGTTTGCATGTAAACATTTTTTGCCTTTGTACTTTTATGCATCTAAATTAATTATGTTAATGTAATGGTTTTTTATGTGAAAGTATGTATTCACATGCACTCTTCTTGCTAGGAAAGCAAGATACTCTCAGTGTCTGTCTGGCAAGCATAAAAAAGCCTAACTGTGCTATAGACATGTTTCCATTTTGGCTACTCAGATCAAGAGGGAGCATTGTATGCTGTGATTGTTGCTTTCATGGGGATGACCCTACATTGCAGCACTTCATAGGGTTCATTTAACCTGTGGAGGTAGCTTTAAAAGAAGGCTATGAATTTATTCTAGGAAAGGGGTCGCTTTTTGGTGATGATACTTGTTCAGTTTATTAATCTTTTTTGTTTTGTTTTGCTAAATGTTTCCAAACTCTCAGAAGCCGCTTTGTGGCCAGATGCCATCATCTCCGACCTCACACTTCCAGAGAAAGAGCCCATCCAACTAGACTTTAAGCCATTATATATATAAATGATATAAAATACCAAATTCAAACATTTGAAAAAATAGCTCCAGGATGCACATATTTTGAAGATACAATGTATTTAACCAAGTGTCATTGAGTGATAAGGCGAAGGGACAATTCTAAGATCTATACTTACACAAAGTCAATAAATGCTTGTGCAGTCCAAAAAAGTGACAGATATATTGTATAAAGAGGATTTCTTGGACATATTCTGTCAATATAAATATATTCTGTCGACATACATGTGCCTTGTCATACTGCCTTTTCATAATTGCAGTCTCAAGAGCTTTAATTATCTTTTTAAACCATCAGTATTTACATTTGGTTTGTCTCAGTCTTCATTGCTAATGTGTCACAATTTTTTTCTCGCGTGTGGGTGACAACTGGTCACTCATCATTAATAAAATGACAAGTCTCTTATCCATGCTGCACTCTCAATAGGCTGTAGAAAGTTAAACTTCAAGAGATTAAATTCCCTCTGTGGTTTTCCTATGGAGTGTACACTTCAACAGAGAACAGCTACACGTCGGCACTTTTCTTCTGTTAAGGTAAATTTTATTTTCCAAGGCACAATCATTTTTTTAAATGTTTGTATTGTTTTTAGAAAATGGCTGTGATACTGACAATTCTGTAGTCAAATATTCCCTTATAAATAGTACTAGTAAATATATTTAATCTTTCATTTCAAGAAATTAGGAAAATAGAATGTTTTTGTCACCGATATCGAGATTCTGGCGAGCACCAGAATGTTTATGAAGGAAGTCTTCTAACATTATATTTTGCAGACATACTGTAGAGCCTGGTTCTGTGTCGACTGATTTAATGGAACTTAGAAATAGAATAACAGTAATTTAGAGAAAGGAAAGTCCCAGTAGGTCATCAAATCCCTCCTGCTGCAAACACATGATTTGCCCCACACTTTTTATTTCCTAATATTCCCATCTAGTTTTGAAAGTTCAAAGTTACTTTTAACGCAGGGTTTGATCTGCCTGTGGCCAGATGTTGAGCATTTCTGTGAAGTGCTAAGCACCTTCCACTCCCATAGTAGTCAGTGGGAGGTGAAGGGACTCAGGACTGAGCCCTTAGGCCAGTGCATATGAATCAAGTACAGTGTGTCTTTAAGCTTTCTTGACCTCTTTCACACTGGTGAATTTCTTGCCCTATGTGACTTCAATGGGAACTGCGGGACTTAGTCTACTCTGAGTGCTTAACCGGTGTTCAGAAATGCTAAAGTAGTGGTTACGGTTAACTTGAAAGCACGATCGTAGATATATGAGGTGGACTTCGGAAAGGATTTTCTAGAAGATGCATCCTGAAAAAATGATGAGGCTGGCACTATGACTGTGCTTGTGGGTGTGAGTCCATATTTCCCGCAGGTTTCTGTCATGTGGTTAAATCAACAGCAATCACAAGCTTGACAAATAGGGGCCTGATCCAAAACTCATTGACATGAGGGGAAAGTCTCCCAGTAACTTCAGTGAGCTGTGGACCAAGCCCTAAGTTATTATCATACATACAACCATAGAAAATACACACTAAAAATTCAATTCTTCAGCATTTGGAAACACAGGCCCTGATCCTGCAGGGTGCTGATTACCTCCTAGAGGATGCTGACCAGCCTGAAATCCATGCAAGCATTTGTCATCTTGCAAGACTGAGCTCTTAAGCACCCATTGAGTCTTTACATGTAAAATTATAAACGTTCCTAAATTTTAGGAGGCTAAGGGCTTGTCTATACCGAGACTTAAAGTGTGCAGCAAATTAGGGTATGAATCTACAACACACCAGAGTAACTGCCCACGTGGAGCACACACAAAAATGTCCATAGTGCTATTTCAAACATCAAAGTGCACTACAGAACTTTTAGTGCATGGTAGCAGGGTCCTCTCGGTCAGTTAGCGTGTGGCAGGCTAGTGTGCCATAGCTTCACACCCTGGTTTGCCATGCACTGCGTCTCCATGTAGACAAACCCTATGTTCCATTTTCAAAAGGGACTGAGGCACCTAAGTCCCACTGACTTTCAATGAGACTGAGGCTATGTCTACATGGCCCTGAAGTTCTGACCACAAGGGTTCGAATTGCAGTCTGCACTAGCCTGCTGTGCTGTAACTCCCCGATGTGGACACTGCAGGCATGAACTAAAAAATACCTACTTCACATTAACGCAGTCTTCTGTACCATTTAGTTTGTGCTCACAGTGTCCACAGGAGGGATTTACAGCGCAGCACGCTAGTTTGTGCTGCAGTTCGCTCTCCCATCATCAGAACTGTGGGGATGTGTAGACAAGCCCTCAGTCTCCTCCATGCCTGGGTGGCTTTGGGAAAATGGGACTTAAGTGGCTGTGCATTTGAAAATGTTACTCCCCTCGGATGATCCCATCGGTATGTGGATGTGTGTTAGACATGAAGAGAAGAAGTGCGCTGAGGAAATACACCACTCCTAACCAATGGGACCACTTTGAATGAAGATCAGTCATAAAACTTAACAAATGTTAGAGACATTTACAGCTCTCTGCAGATATAATGGCACCTATATCAAATATTTATATTAAATTGCAAATTTTATGTACCATAATGCTATGCACAATAAATTAGCAATGCCCTTATCAATCTCATGCTGAATATGAAGACGCACCAGAAAAATCATGTTTATTGTTAAGGATAAATAAAGTAAAACACTTTATAGCTCTGTGACAAAGGATTATAAAATATCTTACAATAATAGAGCACATGCCATAGTCCATAAGAGCAGAGGGATTGTCTGATTATGGAAAAGGCCTAAAATTCAAGGGGGAAAAAAGATTAGGTTTAAAAGTATTATTTGGTATTAAATCTTAACTTATTCCAAAGAGAGAGCAATAAAAGCTTTAAGGAAATAAATTCCCATCTTAGAAAAAGTTCCTTGTGAAGGTTGGCACTATTTCTGTGGATGTAAATGACTGATTCTGTAGGAAACAGTAGGATTTAGCCTTCCACGGGAGTTCCAGTTTGTTTTCTCAAATCTGGAGACTATAAAACTCACTTTCTTGCTGCTTTTCTAAGTAAGGTCATGACCATGGACCTACCTTAACTATTAGAAGAAATGAAATAATAATGAAAGTCACACATTTATATAGAGCTTTTCATCTTGAAGCATCGCAGAGAGCTTTGTAAAGTGTAAGAAAAATCCTTGAAGAGTTTTGGCCAGGCTGCCTTTAAGCAATATGGCTATGCTGGGAGGGAGTTTAAGGATTCTGGCAATGTGTCTTGCTGGTGCATGACAAGATAGCTTAGTTTGAGCAGGGAGTTAATATGTGATGGGATGCACAATGCCTCCTCTCCAGAACAGAATAGTGGAAGCCCTCAGCCAGATCATGCTAAGTGGCATTATAACCTTGTGTTTAAGGCATTGGGCTGGGACTCCGGAGTGCTAGCTTCAATTCTATCTGTATCACAGACTTCCTATGTGGCATTGGACTTCAACCTAACACAATGGGGCCCTGATCTTATTTAGGGTTTCTAGGCACAGTTGTAATACAAATAATAATAAAAAGATTTTTGCATTCATTGAGACTAACTGTATTTTTGCAGTCTTAATAAATATTGCATTCATTAGCTAAAGGAAAACACATGTTTTTCTCTGAAATTGAATTTTATAATTTTACAATACAGATAAGAGACATCTGGTTCTTCTTTCTTTTTTGGAACAAAGTATTTAATGCCACAGATGTGAGTAAGTATGGGTATAATTAATTTGTATAACCTTTTAAACATGTAGTAATTTCTAAAAAAAACCCCCAAAACAAACCCAAAACAAAGCAGGAATGTTGTTCTTCAAAAATAACACATAATTAAATATGATAAAGAGTAACCAACCCTTGAATGAACAGGAGATGTTCTGGATGCAAATGCATGACCTTTACACAAAAATGAAGCACACAATTATATTTCCAAGTTGATCCTGGGTAGACAAACAGCATGCAAGTCACACCTTGAGTGTTTGTACACAGCTACAGGCCTGGTCCAGTAACTCTGACCCCCAGCAGCCTGTCAGCAACACACCAGCCACAGACTGTTTTTCAGCAGCCTTTGTTACTACCTGCAGGATGATCGCAACACAATCCCAGTCCCAAATTTTCCCCAAAATGTGTGTTCTGCACTGCCCATCCCTCTCCTGGACAGTTCAGATATTAGATCAGTTGCCCATGTATGGGGTCAACATACAACAGTTTGTTACTTAAGTAGAGGTACCAAACAGTTCAGTTTAAGCACAACACTGAATTAGTTTTGATTTAAAACAAAACAAGTTTATTTAACCACAAAAAGAGAGAGATTTTAAGTGAGTACCTGTATAAGGCATTAAAATCAGAAATGGTTAGAAGAAAAATAAAGATAAATGATTTCTAGTAACTAAAACTTAACAAACTAAACTTTGTTCAAGGTAAAATCCTCACCACAGGTTCCCAGCAACAGGGCTGACCTAATTCTCAGGTCAGAACACCTCCCAGAGTTGAAAGGCTGGTTCCTTTGTTTTCTTAGGTGAAGAGAGAGAGAGAGAGAGAGAGAAAACACCATTGGGTGTTTTCCCCATCACTTATATAGTCCAGTCCTTTCAAATGCATTTTCCTGAGGGTTTCCCCTAGGTAAATTCCCTTCCCACTGTCAGGACATAGACATGGAGTTTCATGGTGAAAGAGGTTTCATGTTGTTGTTTGTTAAAACGCAGATCAATCTGTTCCTGCCCCCTTTCATTGCCAAAAATGGTCACTTGACTGGTGATTGCCAACCAACTTTGATGACACCTGGCTAGAGGCCTTAGCTTGTTGTTTGTCTTTGAGGAACAGATTTATCCCCTCCCCAGACTTGTCTGGAAAACACATTTCAGTCACGATTTCAGCTTATGTTCCTAACTTTACATAGAATGTTGCTATACACATTTCACCATGATATTATTGACCAGTGAATTATTAGTATTCAAATGACACCTCACAAGTCATACTCTGTACAAAGATTATTACAGTAATGCATAGGGTGTGAACACAGGGGTGCCTTTGTTCAGAGATACCTATAAAGATGATGAGACAGTCAGGGATGGCGTAATGGAGGCTATGTATATGCTTACTGCATCATGTAGAGTACATACACTGCACACGCCCCAGCACAAGTTTAATGGGCGAGTAGAGTAGATGTGCCTGAACCCTGATGGAACATTTCCTACCCAACTCTCTACATGCGCAAGCTGTGCCTCCATGTCAACATTGCTATTTTTAGCAGTATCGTGTCCCTCTGCCTCCCCATTGCTGGAGTCTTTCCCTGTCACCAGGAAAGGCTCCTGCAGTGGGAAAAGGCTCTGGCGGGGTGAGGCAGCAGGGAAAGGCTCCAGTGGCTCCCCATTGCCAAAGGCTTTCCCAGCTGCCTCCTCACCTCCAGAGCTTTTTTGCATCCACTTGTAGCTACCCAAATCAGTGTGGATGCAGCCTGCTTTTCACTGCGGCATGCAGCTATACATACCCTAAACACCACTGCCAGTGTAGACAGGGGCTGAAGGTTATAATAATGAGTAGGAGCAGGAAAATATAGAGAGGCTGGGCTCTCTATTAAATCTTTCTGAGGAAGAAAAAAATCTCAGTGGTAGTCCAGAGATGACAGTGGTCATTCTTTGTTTAGTGTCCTGCTGATGTCTCTGTTTTTTGCATTCAGCCAAACCCCCAAATTCAAAGCAAAGTACAAGAATGTGAATCTATGCAGATTAAACCCGAGGAAATTGTTCATATGAACTTCTGTGACCTAACTCCTGTGGCAAAATACGCTGGTGTGTATTTGTTGCTCTGAGAAACATTACTCCCCTCTCATGGAATGGCACTAACCCTATTCATTAATAGTAAGACTCTGCAATCACAATGAGGACACCTACAACAGCACAAGTGCTGGTAGAGGAGAAGGTGGAGTCTGGGCAGTGTGTGAAGGAACATCAGCTCTGCATGCCTGTGTGCGTGCTGCAGATTTATGTCCAGAGTTGACTGAAGATCCACAGTTTAGAGAGTCAGTGCAAATCCAACCCTCTGTCCTTGCCACCAAAAGGTCAATGTGGCAGAGATGAGATTCAGAGAACCATGTGGATTTTGGGAAACAAATTTTCCCCTTCCAGGGAAAAGGATGCTCTAGCCCTATGTAACCTTAGAGAGAGATGTGGGAATCTAAGGATAGGCTACCGAGATAAAGTCTGATGTGAGAGATGGAAGGATGAATACAGAAAATTTAGCAAATCAGTAAGAAAAAGAGTGGATCTCCCCAGGCAAAGATTGAGGGTAATCTGTATAAATTAGTTTTAAACATAAATATATTCCACTAATTGAGTTAAATACATAAATCTTCAATCAAATTTTACATTTTTCATTGTATACTAGCTTTGTATGGATATCATCAGAACTGTCTCATAATGTTGCAAGCTTAGTGAAACTTAACTTTTGTAAAACATATAGGAGGACCTTCAATGCCTTAGAGGCTAGAAGCTGCTCATGGCCAGACATTCATTCTTTTATTCGGTACACCCAAATTATGTATTTTTGTTCATATATAATCATTTTTATAATTATCCATAGTAATTAAGTCTTATGACAATCAATAGTGTTAAACCTGCTTTTCCAACCTGATTAAATAAGCTACGAACCAAATCCTGCTAGCTATATTCCAGCAAGCAATCCTACTGAAGTCAGTGTGTGACCACTTGTGTGAGAAAAACAAGCAGGATATGGCCTATTAATGGCAATGCAAAATGTTCATTATGTTTTACAGTAGCAATGGGAAATATCCTCATTGCCATGCTGGTGGCCTGATGGGTGTATATGACAGCAAATCCTCTACTAACCTAGTTTTCTCAGTCATTTTTATTATAAACTAAACTGTGGTTGACAATATCAGATGGTCAGAGTTATCAATTTCATATACTTTCCACAGCAGCAGCACTAGTCCTGTTGCTTCTGTGCTTTTCTGTTGTTTGACAGTTTAGCAGTAATAACTGTACATGTTAAATCCTGACTTTTATTCTTAAAGGTGACTCTTTCTAGTGACTGGAGAAATTCAAGAGTTTGGGCAGTTTGGTTTAAATACATACACAAGCATAGATGGCCTTTCAATGGCTGTCCAAGCTTTCTGAGTAGAGGTGCTTGAAAAAATGCCAATTCGTTTTTGCAGTATTTTTTTTTTAAAGAAATTGTGTTTAATTTGGAAATTTACCATGATTTTTGGACAAACTTTGTCTAAGAAAAACCAGAACTGAAAGAAACCCTTTAAAAATGTAAAACTGAATTTTCTTTTTCATTTTCCCCCTTTCTCTTTCCTGTCTTTTTCCAGAGGCAAAAGTTGGGAGGGAAACATGTGGGGTGGAGGGAAGGTGAAAGGAATTTGGTGGGGATTCATTGGGAGGGGATTGTTATTTTGGTTTTTTATTTTTGTTTGCTCAAAAGCCCCACACATTTGGAAAGAAACAGAACGTTTCTCTGAAAAAATTATTTTTGGAGGGAAAAAAGTCCTTTTCTATCAAAAATGGTTTTGAGGAAAAAAAATCTGATCATCTGTACGTCTAAATCTTTTGGTTCTGCTAAATTGGGCTGGAGGTCTTGTGAAAATGGGTTTCTGATTGGGGTTTCTGATTTCAGGCTGGGTCACCACCTGCAAGTGTACAGATTAATAGATTTTAAGGCCAGAAGGGACCATAATGAGCATCTGGGCTGAGCTCCTGTATAACAAAGGCTATAGACCCTCACCCAGTTATCTCTGTATTGAGTATATAACTTGAGCTAGATCATATCTTTTAGAAAGATGTCCAGTCTTCATTTATAGACTTCAGGTGATAGAAAATCTACCACATCCCTAGGTAAATTGTTGCAATGCGTAATTATCCTCACCTAAAAATTTGCACCTTATTTCTAGTCTGAATTTATCTAGTTTGAGCTTCCAACCATTGACTCTTGTTATGCCTTTTTTCTACTAGCCCTCTACGATCAGAAATCTCTTCCCTGTGTATGTACTTGAAGATGATAATCAAATCATGTTTTAAATCTCTTGGATAAACTAAATAGATGGCACATCTTAAATTTCTTGCTATAAAGCATAATTTCCAGATCTCAAATCATTCTTGCATCTCTTTTCTGGATCCTTTCCAACTCTTCAACATCCTTTTTGAAGTGTGGACATCAGAACTGGACACATTATTCCAGGGATGGTCTCTCTAATACTGGATACAGAGGTAATTCTACGTCTCTAGGCCTACTTGATAGTCATGTGTTTATACATCCAAGGATCATGTTCACTCTTTCTAAGCTATGGCACTGCACTGGGAGCTGATGTTCAGCTGGTTACTTACCATTACTCTTAGGTCCTGTTTAGTGTCACTGCATTCCAGGATACTGTCTCCCTTCTTCTAAGTGAGATCTATATTCTTGTCTTCTAGATGTATGACTTTGGACGTAGCTATCTCAAAATGCATGGTGTTCAAAGGAGCTCACCTTACCAAACAATCCAGATTGGTTGTATAACTGAACTGTCCCCATCATTATCTATGCCTCCACCATTTTTTGTGTCATCCACAAATTTTACCAGCAAAGATTTTATATGTTCTTCCAGAATATTGATAATATATTGAATAACAGTGGGCCAAGAACAGATCCCTTCAGGGCCCCACTAGAAACATCCCTTTTAAGATGATGATTCCCCATGTACATTTACTTTTTAAGATCTATCAGTTAACAAGTTTGGAATCCATTTAATATGAGATAAAAAAGCATTATGCAAAATCAATGTATCAGAATGTAATGTGGGATTAATTCAAATGGCTTATACAAATATAAGTATATTAAATCAATGCAGTAACCTTTATCAACTAAACTTGTAGTCGCCACATCAAACAATATCAAGTTTGTTTGACAAAATGTATTTTCAATAAAATCATGCTGATTGACATTAATTATACTACCATCATTTAATTCCTTACTAGTTGCATTCCATATCAGCCTTTCCATGATTTTTCCAAGATTGATTTCAGGGTAACTGATTTATAGTTACAGAGGTTATTTCATTTATCCCTATTTAAACATGGACACATTAGCTTTTTCCAGTTCTCTGAAACTTCCACAGTGCCAAGATTTCTTATAATTCAACACTAATGGAGTCATTCTTCTTCTTGGCCAATTCTTTTAATATTCTTGTGAACAAGTTATCAGGTCCTTCTTTTAACTTTAATAGTTGCTGTTTAACATTATCCATAGTTATTTATAGAATAGAAAGTATTTCCTTATCACTGTAAAATGTAAACACACCATCCTTATTTCCAAATACAGAATATAAATATTTATTGAATATTTCTCTTCTGCATCATGATTGAAACATTTTCCATCTTATCTAATATCAGACCTATAGCATTCCATTTATTTATTCCTGATATCTTTAAGGAGTTTCTTCTTTTCTTATTGACCATACATTTGTAATTAATACTTTTTGCTTCCCTTATCAACTGTCTGCATTTTTAACTGCCCATTTGTACTCATTAGTATTAACTTACACATTTTTCCTTTTGTTGTATTTTTTAAAATTTGAATTTGCTACCTTCACTTTCTGTCTTATCACAATTTCTATTTTTTATTTTTTTAACCAAAGAAGTCTTATATGATTGAAGAACTGGCGGGAGAGAGAGAGGCATTGCAGATTTTAATAAAACATTATTAAACAACTCTCAGTTATCACTCACATTTTTATATATTTAAATTTTCACTCAATCAAAGGTGTCGAAAAATTGAAAAAAAAATTGGGAAAGTTTTACTACCGTTTGTTGTGTCTGCAGTATTAGCTTGATGCTTAACCTGCCTCTTCATTTGGACGTTGCCAAAATTATAAAGTATTGTAACAGGATTCATGTTCAAAATGTGTTGGTGTAGGAGCTCCTATAAAGATAGTGGTGTTTTTATAACACTTGATAATGGCTAGAAGGTTGTGCTATGACCACTGTTCATTACTGTAGAAACCATCTCACTATTTACTTGTTCTTCTTGTGTCTGTTTGTTGTATCTACCTGTTGTCTCCAATACTTAAATTATAAGTTCTTGGAGAGGGACCATCTTTTTGTTATGTGTGTATAATACCTAGTGCAATAGGCCCCAATCTCTGATTAAGGCCTTTAGGTACTACCACAAAATAAATAAAAGTAATAGTTATTTTATTCATGTATTGCAATAGTGCCTGTACTCCTCGTCGGGATCAGGGCCATATTGTGGTAGATGCCAACGAAATGCGTATGAAGGAGAAGAAGCTATTTGCTACCTTTCAAATTATTCTTGCAGGGAGAGAGGGAAGAGAGAGAATTTTGTTGTTCTTTCTTACCAATAAGGGAGACAATCAGAGTTGATCAGATAGTGATAAGGACCATATATTTACCTAGACAGACATAACAGAGGAAGATAAGAATAGAGTTTATTCCATAAAAAAGAACTAAGGTAAACCAGCCTTGCAAAATAGTCAGAACAAGATACCTAGCATAGGCCCAAAATCTAATTAGCCAACTTCAGTTACCTGCTTCTGAAATGAGCTTTTATACTCCTGCCAAAAAATACTTACCCTTGGTGAGTGACCAGTAGAATTTTACCATAATGGGGTAAAACCTCATCTCAGCCTGGAGGAGCTAATAATCTGACCATGACAAGACTGAGTCAGATGATGTAACCTAACATGCTGCTAATAGTTCTATAAAATACAAAAATGAAGGCTGACCTAGACTACATCTACACTTAGGGTGGCGTGTACAGTACATACACTCCACACACCCCTAGCTTGGGTATAAATTGCAGTGTAGACGGTAAGGACCTGGGCCGGCTCCAGGTACCAGACGCCAAAGCACGTGCTTGGGGGTGGCGCCTTGTCTCAGGTGGCAGTATGGAGCTGCATAGGTGAGCAGACTACAGACACATCAGAACCTTAGTGTACATACCCTACATGGTTCTCTACATGCCCAAGCAGTGCCTCCCATGTCTACACTGTTGTTTTTAGTGGTGTAGTGTCCTGGAGTGAGAAAAGGCTCTGGCAGGGAAGAGGCAATGGGATAAGGCTCTGGCAGCTCACCACTGCTTCAGCCTTTCCCCACTGCAGGGTACTCCTGGACCTTTCCCTGCTGCCTTCCCCCACCAGAGCATTTCACTGTGTCATGTAGCTGTGTATACTTGACACACCACCAGCAGTGTAGGCAAGGCTCTACACTACAGCAGAGGAGGGGAATAGGCTTGGAGACTTGCGCTCTAGAACTCTCATTCTAGGACAGGTGCTCTTGAATCTGCAGCAACCATTCCGACCAGTTCAGGTGTAGTGTTGACGATCTGTGGTTGTAAGGCACAACAAGCCCTCTTCAGCTAAAAGCAAAATCAGCATAGCACAGAGCTTTGTGCTGGTAGTGGGCGTGGTGAATAATGAGAAAATGAAGTGTTATCATCTGAGCTTCAAAATCCCTCCTCTTTGGACATGAAATACATAAAATATCTTAAATATTAATAAAATTGTACAAGGTATTGAAAATCACAATGAAAATATTTTATTAGTATCCTTAGTGTGCCCATGACCTATAAAGATCATTAATTTGAAACCTAATAGCCTACCTGAAACTGTACAACTTCTAAACCCTGATCTGGCAGAATTGCATTATATGTATAATATTGTTAATAATGTAAAACATAATAGAATGCCAAACAGCATTATGGAAAACAGGAAAAGTAGATAATTATCAGTATTATAATATCCTCAGTACCAGAACACAGGGCTTAAATGCTATATGGACAAATCAAACTCTGATGATCCAGTAATTTCTTCATCTGAGAATGATTACACTATTGGAAAAAAATGGATAGAATTTTTGTCTTTAATAAAAAATAGGCTTTTGAGAAAATTAGAAGTGCAGTACAGTAGATTTTTCTCACTTAAAAATATAATTTAAATGATTAGAAAGCACTGTAATTTTTTTCAGATCAAGGATACTTGATTGTCCTTATCATTTGTACTTTTTCTATATTCCTTCCTATATACTTCCTTATCACTTAACTAGCTAATCAATCACTAGCCTTTTCTTACATTTTAAACACTGTAGAAGAGTATCTTCATTGAATAGGAAAAGTGGTAGTGTGTTGCCCTTATCCTGAGTCGCCTCTGGTCACTCTATCATCTGGGTCCCCAAAGCTTAAAATAAAGGTATTACATATTCGAATTCAACAGGGTTTTGAAGGTTTGCACGAGTAATATTTATTAAATACTCACTTTATTAGGATTAAGATTGCCTGTAATTGTAGAAATATTCTGGAGGGGAAAAAAAGTAATTAAAAAGAATGAACTGAAAATGATATATTGTGGCAGTGTGCATAGGCTATACATGCCTCTAGTGGATCATTGCTTTAATTACACCTGACCAAGTATAGGCTCAGAGAAAAGCACTGAAATTCTTACCGCAAAGTGCATCTTAAAAACCAGCCATGCCTGACTTAGCCTGTCAGTTCATTGTCATACTGTTGAGTGAGACACAGTGCTATGAAGTCAAATATCTCAGAAGGAACAAATGAACCTTAATTTTTCAACATCCTCATCTACTTATTTATTTCTTTTTCTATGCTGTGGATTGGAAGCATGTTATTAAGCACAACGGGCAAAATTAATTGTGTGCCCAACTCTTGCAGGCCCACTAAAATCAGTGAAATTATTGCCCTGTATTTCTGAGAAAGAAAAGTGAAAATTCTTGATCGATCAGTATCAAAACAATACGGGAAAGACATCAGATCTGTGAAGAAGGCTGGATGGGCTTGTGTGTAAGACACTGGACAGGATTCATAGAATTCAGATTTTATTCCTGGCTGTGGCACAGATTTTTTTGGTGATGGTGGACTTGTGGACAAGTCACTTAATTCTTTCTCTGCCTCTATTCTCTACCTGTTAAAAAAACCTGGTGGTAATAATTCCCTACTCCACAATGAAATGTGGGCTGTGGCTTGCCCATCAGAAAGAATGGGGTTGTTTTCCTGAGGGCAGTAGCGTAGCCGGGGGGGAGCAGGGGGAGCGGCCACTCCCCCTGTGAGCAGAAGCGGCGCCTTAAAAAGCGCCGCCCGAGCCCCGCTGCCGGAGCCGGGATCGGGCAGCGCTTTAAAAGGCCCGCAGGTGGCTCCCCATGGCTGCAAGAGCCGTGGGCCTTTTAAAGTGCTGCCCGAGCCCGGCTCTGGCAGCGGGGCTCGGGTGGCGCTTTAAACGGCCCGTGGCTCCCCCGAGCCCCGCTGCCGGAGCCAGGCTCAGGCAGGGATTTAAAAGGCCCGCGGTTCCCCCTGGCTGTAAGAGCCGCAGGCCTTTTAAATCCCCGCCCGAGCCCCGCTGCCAGAGCCGGGCTGGTGGGGGGAGCGGCTCCTGCCACTGCGGAGAGCTGCGGGCATTTTAAAGCGCTCCCACCCGAGCCCCGCTGCCAGAGCCGGGCTCAGGCGGGGATTTAAAAGGCCTGTTGCTTCCCGCGCCTGCAAGAGCCGTGGGCCGTTTAAATCCCCACCCGAGCCCTGCTGCCAGAGCTGGGCTGGGGGTGGGGGGGCGCTTTAAAAGGCCCGCGGCTCCTGCAGCCGCGGGGAGCCATGGGCCTTTTAAAGCGCTGCGGGAGCCGGGCTCAGGCGGTGCTTAAAAAAGCTCGGGGCTCCTGCCACTGCGGGGAGCCTTTTAAAGCGCCGCCGGAGCCCGGCTGCCGGAGTTCCGGCAGTGCTTTAAAGGGCCCAGGGCTCCGCAGCGGCTGGAGCCCCGGGCCCTTTAAAGCGACGCCGGGTGAGTACAGGGGGAGTGGTGAGGCACCTTTTTATAGTGCCGCTCCCCCCGTGCTTCAGACCTGCCAATGCTACTGCCTGAGGGTTCCATAACATGGGGAGAAAATGGCTATTTTCCTTTGCATTCAACTACCTATCCATTAGGACTGAACTGTGTCTTTTGGGAATTGATTGTTATTTCCAGAAGGGCATCCCTCTGTTGTCCACACTGATGTCTGGGCTTAACAAAAGGTCATTTACTGGTGCTGAAATATCACTCTTGTGAATTGTAGCATGAGCAAAATGATGGCACACACTGGTAGGCTCAGGATTGGATTAAGGTTAAACAGGCTACAGATTGATCAAATACATGGGTACCCAGATTTACATAATTTTCTCCAAAGAATAGAAAGGAGGAAGTACTTGGCATATTTCCTGAGAAGTTAGATTTCCTTCCTTTCTCACCATATCCTTGTCTATCCAGTTATGGAGACCCTCAACTGAATAGAAGGCTAAATCAGCCAAAGTGTTTGATCCTGCTTAGATCCATAACTTGACAGTGGACATTATGTTCCCCTGAATTTTGCATAATAGACAGTGAAATTACCTGAAATAAGTACCTATGTGTAGTTATTTCTGTACCTTTTTTGAAGAAATCACTGTTAATTTAGTGGTTATTAGAATTCATGAATGAGAGCTTCCAAGAGAATAGAAAACTTTCCACCTATGCATGATTGTTAGGGAGGTGAAAAGGTAAATCTTAATGTATTTTTAATCTATATGTACCTATAGGTTCACAGTGATAATATATCAAGTAAATTATTAGATGTTACAAACAAGAAGCGCATCCTGTGAAATGAACGTAAGGGTTTTTGGTACATACAATGTGCGAACAGTAAGCAAAAAGGGCAGGGATCATGTTTGTTGGTACAGCACCTAGCACAATGAGGTCCCGATTCATGACTGGGGCTGCAAGGCACAAAAGTAATACACATAATAAATAAAAATAATAATTTATTATTTGTATTACAGCAGCACCTAGAGGCCCCAACTGAAAGAGGCGCTGCATCATGCTAGGCACTGTTAAAATACACAGTGAGAGACTCCCCTTGCCCCAAAGAGCTTACATCTAAACCAACGTAGGGAGGGAGGCTAAGCAGATGCACAGAGAGATGAAGTGACATGCCCTAGCTCACAAAGCAGATCGGTGGCAGAGATGGGAATAGAACCCAGATCTCCCAAATGCCCTATCCACTAAATTACAGTCCCTTTCAGAGTAGTGCAAGGATAAAATCCTGTGGAATCTTTTATCTCTAGATCATTGATTCAAAGTTGATCCAGGTTGATAGTGCCCAAAAGTCACTAATGACTGATGACTGTTCGTAGTAGTGCAAGGAGGCCAAGGACTGAATGGATATAAAGGATGGAGTTCCTTCTCATTACCCCTTCAAAAGGTGATCTCTCCAGATCTTGGTTTCATCACATTCGCAGGGCATTGCAGGTGAAGCTAGCAGTACTTTTATCCATTCTTTAACTGTTCAGTAGCACAAGAGAGGTAGAACATGCCGGATCGGCGGGTAGCAATCGATCTATCGGGGATCGATTTTTCGCGTCTCATTAAGACGCGATTAATCGATCCCCGATCGCGCTCCCCGTCGGCGCCGGCAATCCACCGCATCGAAAGGCGGAAGCGGAGTCGACAGGGGAGCTGCAGCGATCGACTCGCCGCCGTCCTCATCGCCAGGTAAGCCGATTACGATACGCCAACTTCAGCTACGCTATTCCCGTAGCTGAAGTTGCGTATCGTAGATCGACCCCCTCCCCTAGTGTAGCCCTGGGCTTAGAGTTTTACCTTATGTCCCTCTGAGTCTTTTCTTCAGGCCTAACAAAACTCACTCTCTTTACCTTTCCTCGTCATTATCTTATATTCCAAGTTAGTTTTAATTGCTCTCCTCTCTTTACAGTTTCTCTCTGTTTGAGATGTGGCTCCTAAAAACGAATTCCAGTTTCTTGGTAGAGAGAGGCGTTTGGAGAAGGATCAGATAGGAAAAGGGTGAATAACGTGACCAGAGGACATCTGGTTAAATTGAAATAGATTCCAGTCAATAAACTGAAACATTTGTGATTTATGCAAACATTTCAGAAAATTAGAACCTATCAAGGTACAAACCAATATCATTGTTCAGTTTTTAGAGGACATGAAAGAAAGGCCCTTTGTAGATGGAAAGCTACTGCTGAATAAGAAATTTTAACAAACTCAGAGCCACAGAATCAAAAAAAGAATGGGCCATTCTTCTGATCTTAGTTGATCCTTGAAAAGTATTAATTGAGAAAGGATTACTACTCCTGCAGACAGAACGATACTCAGCCACTTGAAATAAATTGGTAGTGCAGTTGTAATCAAGACTCCCAGGCTACCATAGGATTAGGTACAAAAGCAGAAAAAAATGTTATGATGAAAATAAAACCTACTGAATCTAGCAGCTATAAAAATCCTCTAACCTATCAATTTAAGTAACACACCAAAGAAAAAGGAATAAGGTAGTAATTGGGATGTTTTAGAACAAATTCTTAAAGAGCTCTAAAGGGGTGCGTGAAGGAATTTGGTAATACAGTCAAGGATGTCACATGTAGAACACACTCACACGATACATGTGCATTTGGCTATTCCTGCATAGCCATTATGGTATGTCTATTACCAGTTCTGATTTGGATAATTTAGCATGTCACTAAGCTATATTCTCAATATGCTCAAGCTATATTACTCTGTATAATGCATCTGAAATCTACAGAGTTCACCATTAAGAAGTCAGCATGTAGCAACTGTTTTCTTTCATGCTTAAATCAACTGTTGGCAAGGTTATTATTTTTTAAAAAAACCTTAATAGTAAACACACTGTTTGCTGGGGTTTGGGGCACATTTTTATTTTTCTTGTCAGCCTCTGGCCTTTAATATTTTTATATAAAAAGACATATCTGATGTTAATTTGGACACTACCAAATCCCTCATGAAGACTCATTCCTGCTGTGACGCCTACAGGAAGTTATCTGACTAATAATGGTGAGACAGATTGGCAATCAGGAGTGGATTTATATTTGTAATTTCTGCAAAATGTTGTGTCGTATTATTTAAAAGTGCCCCATTGCCATCTTGACTATTATGTTTGTATTTCTTTCACCTACCTTTTCTGTCTGTCTTTTAGGCCCTGATTCTGCTAACACTTATGCACATGGTCAACCTTAGTCAATGGGATTACTCACATGCTTACAAATAAACATATGTTTTAGTGTTTCCTGGGTTGAGATATTTGATTATTAGTTCTTCAGGGCTGGACCACCCTTTCTCTGTTTTATGTGGGTGCTACCAGAAGCAAATCATTAGTTTGTTTTTGTAAGTTCTAAAACTTTGACCTGGACTATATATGGAAAAGGGATCCTTAAGATTCACTCTGGCTTCTTACTCTAATTATTTCTTATAGACTCTCATACTCTTTCCACTTGATTCAAGATAAATAACATTCAGCAACACCAAACACACACGCAGGGCTGTAAATGTATAGAACACAAACCTCAAATTTTGCAATCTCAAATTGCAGGCTTAAATAAGTCTGGGTGCAATGTTGCATCAGTAGCTATTTATAGATATGACTTATTGTAGTATTAACATGAGCCCAACTGTATCTTGATTACATTCATTTTTTGTTGTTTTCTAAGTACCTGTTTGCACTTGTGTCTAAATAAGCTGAATTACACATGCAAGTAATTTTGAACATGGAACTGTGCCCGCTAAAAAAGAGTCATGACTGGATTGAAACTGTCCCCTTTGGGATACATTTTTGTGCTCATCAGCACCATGCAATCTGATTTAAATCGTGGGTGTACCTGAGGGTAGAAGCTGGAGCAGAGTTTTCTTATATAATGCTTGTTGCCACAAGCTCCCAGCTAGAGACTGAGCATCTTGACTTATAGAAGTTAGAGATGGAAAAAGTTCTATTAGGTCCTTTTGTCCATTCCACACAGGTGTAGGTGTAGGTGAGTGCCCTAACCACAGGGCTATGGAGTCAGTCTCTCCTGTCGGAACTGTTTGACCTTGTATAAATAATTAATTATTCATTGGGCCAGAGAGAGAGAGACATTGACTCTATAACCAGGTCCTGCCTGAATAAGAGTAGGAACTTGAACGTGGACCTCCTACAATGTAGAGGAGTGACCCGACCTCTAGACTATTGGGTGTGTGTCACCCACCAGAAATTCCATCCTGGAGCTAGAAATCTTCCTGATGAAAATTTTGTTTCTGCAAGAAGTTTCAGATTTCAAAAAATTTGGCATTTTTCTGATGAAAAAACATTTTGTCAGAAAATTCCAGACCAGCAATTGTTATAACATAGACTCCTGCTCCTGCAGTCACTCTCCTGTCTTTCAGTTTTCTTCCCCCAACAGTAGATTCTCATGCATAAATTTATTTCCCCCAGGATGTACACAAGCTCCTATGTGTTGTAGGCACATGTGCAGTGTGATTTGTATAGCCAGGTTGATATATTTTGCTATCTTCAACCATTCCTATTTGGCAGTGTTCACTTTTCCTTTTGCTTTCATATACTGTAAGAGGCATAGCAAGACATTGCACGATAACTTTCATGCTGAAACATACCGATAACATCAATGAAAGGATGTTAAGTCATCTACATAATTAAATAGCAATTGGCCTTAGCCATTACTCATTATGGTGTAGCTTTTTGTCATTCTGTTTGATGCTAAAGGATGTTCAGTTGCTTGTAATTGATAAAGAGGTTTCATCTGTGGTGGTTTCAGTCTAATGAGCAAGGCAATGAAACGATATTTGATTTTTTAAAAGGGTAAAAGACCCTTGTTTAGGTGTAACTATGGGATGGTGGTTGGGGGTTACACAAATCCCTCAGATGGAGAAAGGAGTTTTTCTTTGATCTTAGTTGATTTTCATAAATTGTTAATTGAGGAAAGATTGCTACTGCTTTAGATATAACAATACTGACCCATTCACAAGGAGCTACTCAAATGAAGTGTTTGTATCTTGAGTCACAGACTAGAAAAGGGGTAAGAACAGGCACTGAGTATTATTCAGTATTCTTGCTGAATCTAGCAGTCAAAATTTATTCTTTGCATGATGTGTCTAAAGTTTGCCAAACACAATGGGAGCATTTGATGGCAATAATTGAAACTAGATCAGGTAACCATTGCATGAGAAACTCCAAGCAATATTCATAGGTCACCATCTTTGAGATGAAGTCCATAAGAGAGCTTTGAAGAAGATTTTTATTTTAATTTTAAAACTGCACCTCTAACATATTCATGAACCTGGCTGGAAATGATGTGTAATTCACATTACTTGAACTAATTCAGTAACTCAAGTGTTATGTGAGAGGAAGAAGAAATGTCCTGGTTGACTTCCTTTGAGTCAGTTTAAGAGAATGGAGGAGGAGAGCAACAGAACTTGGCCTGACACCAGAGTTTATCAGAGGTGTATCTAACAGGTACAGAAAATCAAAATAAAAAAAGGAGATCCTCTTCCCCTTAATTTGTGGAGATGTTCCTGCCGATGGTGATGGGTGATGTCAGAGAGCTCTAAAATGAACATGCAGACTGAGGTGGTAGGGAAATCTAGGCTGTGGGGAACACTAACAGCAAAACAAGAGAAACACCAAATTCTGAAGGTAGCCATAGATTACTCATACTGACGTGACAAGCAGGTTGTAGAAAGATTGTTTTTGTACTGAAGCTCAAGAACACTTCAGATGAATGTCTGTAATCTGAGCATGTCATCTAGCTTTGGGAAACCTCACATAGTAATAGTTGCCACACATTTGTGAAGCTTATAAGGACAGGGAAAAGGACGCCTCTGCCAAGGATCTAGAGATCAAAGAATCTATGAGGGGCTTACATATACTGGGACAGTTCAGAGCTTAAGGATCCACTGCTACACAGATCCTCTTGTACTTCCCCTCCTTCTATGTATTGTGGAGGGCAGGTGCCATAGAAGCTGATGTCTTCCTGAAGATGAAGTATAACAATGCTCTGTAACCAGTGGAAGAGGCTTCGCTATTCCTCACCCCTTCCCTTCATGCTGTGCCCAGACAGAGCCCCCAGTACACAGCCCAGCCATTTGAGCTGGGCACTAGAAACAGGATTTTGATCTACATGCATTTGGGTGAGGAAAATGCTTAGGCCAAATTCTTTAACTTCTATAAGTCAAGATGCTCAGTCTCTAGCTGGGAGCTTGTGGCAACAAGCATTATATAAGAAAACTCTGCTCCAGCTTCTGCCCTCAGGTACACCCACGATTTAAATCAGATTGCATGGTGCTGATGAGCACAAAAATGTATCCCAAAGGGGACAGTTTCAATCCAGTCATGACTCTTTTTTAGCAGGCACAGTTCCATGTTCAAAATTACTTGCATGTGTAATTCAGCTTATTTAGACACAAGTGCAAACAGGTACTTAGAAAACAACAAAAAATAAATGTGGGGTGCAGATGATTGTTTCCTTGTACTCCTTTTGGAGAACGGTTTACACTAAGCAGAAGATGACTGAAATGTGATGGGAACATTCTTAAATGAAGAAATTATATCCGACGAGATCAAAAGAAATGACTTGCCTAGTACAGGGGGAAAAATGCTTAGGAGAGTAACATGATTGCCTTGTTAACCACCCTAAGCACTGGAAAAAAGCCTTAAATTACTCACTAAGAGATAACGACTGGGACTCTTCATGCTGGACTGAGTCTGCTGCAATGACAGATTTCTAAAATTTCAGGATTTGAAAGATCTTCATAGTCTTCTAAGATTGGCAACTCAACTGACTGCGGAGGAAGACCCAGAGGGAATTGGAAATCATTTTTTAAATTTTTATAATTTTTCATAGAGATCAAAATAGCAATGCAGCTGTATAAAATAGTGGGAAACAATAGAGCTTCTTCAAAAACACAGGAGATGCACAACATTGGCATCATTTACTACATTATACAAATGTCTACCGTAAAGAGATGCTGAGAAATACTTTGATCTTGGGATCATCGCAGCCACAATAATGATAACACAAACAATAGCAAGTATGCAATACAAACATTGCTGTGTTTTTGCCGTAAATTGATAGTTAGTATAACTGGCTGAAAAATAGAATGTCTGTCCCATGAGAAATTCAGAGAGTTTGAAATGTGATTTCATCTTGGATTAGAACAAAAAGACAAAACATGGGAAATTGTTGTGAAACAAAATATCTGAAATATTATCAAAATATTTAGTTGCAATATTCAACTTGTTTCTTTTTAGCGTTTATATAACATAATACCAAAATGTAATATTTAGATAATTTCTCATCAAAATGTAGATGAAATTGATAAATTCCCATTAAATGTTTTGATTTCAACTAACCAACATTTTCTGACAGAAAACTTCTGTTGAAAAATTTTCACTAAGCTCTGAAAATTAGTTTTATTTTCTTTAATAAACTCAGAGCCACGCTCTGGTCCTATTGAAGTCAATGGGAGTTTTGGCTCAGGACTCATTGGTATCAAAATTTGGCTCATGGGACTCTAACCAGACTCTGGAGATGATCCTGCGTTCCTTACTCAGGCAAAATTATTATTATCCTTAATTCTTATTCTTAATTGTATGCATCAAAAGACTTAGCTAAGTATAATACAACTGGCTTTTGGGGGAGTTCTTTATACACTTTCAGTTTTAGCATCCAGTTGATAAAGGTTTAGACCTCTGGTTCATAAACTGTGGTTCATTGATTGTTGGTGCTCTATAGAAAACTGGTGCTTACTTCCCTTTCCTCCAGTTGCAAAACTGCATTCAAAAATTAAAAGTACATTACTTAAGAACTTACTGTACTGACAACATGGAAGTTTGTGATGGGGAATGGGGAGGTGGTTCATGAGACACTATTCTTAACGTACTGCCTTCACAGTGAAAAAGTTTGCGAACTCCCATTTAAGGCTTCATGAAAGAGAACTGTAAGATCATAATAGTTAGATAGAAATGACCTCTTAGATGTCCAAGTCCATGCCCCTGCAAGTTCAAGCTAGTCCTACTAATCAGATATAAACTGATATTATGCTTGACCTTAGGAGATAACTTAACCTGTAAAATTTCCTTTGGAAGGTGATGAATAGCATCTAGGGATTCAATAAATCCAGGGACCACACAAATTCATAGTATTCTTTTTTTTTCTCGTTAGCTATATTATTGCACAAAGCACTATCTGTTCGGTTACACCCTTCTATAGCCCGCCTGGTCTACAGCAATATTTAATCAAAGGGGTCCTAATATAGCACAGCATATGCTACATAGACATAAGACCAAGAACTTGTCACCACGAACAGAAAACCTTTTGTAGCTGGAATTGTGTGGATAACACAAGCAAGAAGGAATAAATAGCTATTCAAAGCCCTACAGCCCATGGGGCATCCCCTCCAGAGCCAGTCCAGCCAACAGTGAGACATCAGAGCCTGGCTGAAAGGTGTGGCACACAGTGCAGTGACGCCTAGCCCATATGAAAAGATTACTTTTCATTTTCTTTTCTTTTATTGTAATTAAATGTTTTATTTGTTTTCCTAAGTAGCTCTTTTAGACAGTGGGCATTTCAAGTCCACCATCCCACACTTTTGCGCTGATTTTCCTACAGGTCTAAACTAGTAACGATGGAAACAAAGAAACAAGATGACACTGCTTAGAGAACAAGGAATCCTGTGGTTTGTGTGAGTAAATTTTTAGAGACTAGAAAATGCCAAAGGTAATATAATGTCCGCCATTCACAAACAGGGACAGCTGCCACTCACGCCAATAAGAGCTGGATGTGTATGAAGTTCATGGCGCATGGTCTAAAAGCTATCACCTCTTTTTCACTACACGTATCATTTTTAAAATCATTAAGAAGATTTTAACATTACACTTTTTATTGTAAAAGCCTGTTTTTAATTTAAAAAATCCACGCAAGATATAAAAGTTATATGTAAGGGAAGTGTCACACACAGATTCCTCTAATAAGACATTCATGGTGATTTGATTTCCCTTGCTGTAGCTGTAAGTCAGTAGGAAAAACCAAATTTTAGTGCCTCCTAAAATTTTCATGAGCAGTATTGATACCATTGCTACTGTAGTTAGAATATAATGTCCTTTTATTTTGCAGTGAATAAAAAACAGTATTGTTACCATTTCATCTATAATTCTTTTTAAGAAATAGTGCATGCTAGTGGAAGAAATTGAATTGAATTTGGCAAACAGAACATTCATTTTGTAACTGAATCTGCTATTGCTATGAATGATGGTATAAGGGCAATGATTAGCCTGAATTAAACTCCCAATTCTGAACACCACTGTAATTATGGGAGTCCTTGAAATCTGACCCTGGATCTAAATCCCAATAATCTGTAATTTGTCCCTCTTGTTATATTGGTGCAATAAAAACCCCCGGTCCTTTCCCCACCCAAACTTGTGGTGTTTAAAATCTAGGTGCATCTAAAATTCTAGATTTAATGTCCAGCTAATGCTTATTTGATTAAAACACCCAAAGTCTAAAGCTGTAATTTGATCTCCTGAAGAGTTCAGAAGGAAAGATAAATCATATAAAAGGTGATTGCTGGAATAAATATAATTTCAGTAACTCTTAAATTCTAATGTGTTTCGTGCATAATATAACCTTCTCTGTTAATGCTTCTACCTGACAATGCTGGTGTGAGAATGGATATATGATGTGTTCCATAACCTACATTCTGGTTGATTTTGCCATTCTATGTATAAACTGCATTTAAACATTGTGTTGTAATGTGGTTTACTCTTTTGATTTCATATTGTCTGATTGGAAATATATCTAGTTCACTGTATGGAAGGAGTCCTCTCTCTTTGATTATTATACGGGAACACTAATCAGTTTAGACGTCACTGTTGAAAATTCACCCTTCTGAGAAAGTTCTGCAAAGGGTTTTTAAAATCAAATAATTAATTAAAATTAAATTATTTAGCTTTGTTTCAAAGTGACCTTTAATCCCGATAATAATGTATTTAATTCCAAGGGATTCCTTAAGCACTTCAGAAACTTTACAAATAGAGAAATCATTTTGCCCACTGCTTAAATATAGCAACCTGCATGGCAGCTATTTAGCAGTGCAGAGCTACAGTATAATAGAGTACTAAAAGGGGAAGTGAAGAATACCAGAAGAATGTAGACAGAAAAAATCTAATTACTGATGCTGGAATTTGGCCAGGACACTGAGATTAACACCCCTACCCTTGCACAAAATGTCATGGGCTCATAATGATCACAAGTGCCTAGGAATTTGGGTTTATGTCTCATGTAAAAGGCAGACACAGGACAGATATGGACTAGAAGAGGCCAATAGCATACTATTTATCAAGTATGTTATTTCACAATTTTTTCCATTTCTTGTCAAATAATTTATTTGGTGAATAATATTTTACTGCATTTGAGCAGCTTCTGTGGCTGAGATGAATACGTTATTTGATGGATAACAATAACATACATCAGATAATGTAATCAGGAGGTGGGGGTTGGTATTTGACCTGTTCTAATATAGTATGCAAATAAAAGATATCAGCAAAATGGAAGCAATGGAAATATAGTGATAAGAATGTGTGCAGTTGTCCCCAGAAGGTTTCACAAACTGGATTAGAAATGAAAAACCGCTGCTGCGTGCCATGTGGTTCATGTTTTCTTTCTGTTTCCTTGACTTATTTATCCTTATGACACCCACGATAATTAATGGTTTAATTAGAGCTGTAAAGAAATTGTGTCACTGGACACCTGACACTATTCATTTAGGCAAGAGTACAGCTGGGTACTCAAAAGTGAAAAGAACAAAAAAAGAAAAATGAATCACAGTTTAAATAGATATTTTTGAGTTGTTCAGTGAGGCAAACAGATATGTTAATAATTAACATGCACTTCAGGGCTTATTTTTTGCTTAGAATAGAGGAGAGCACAGACTAGCAGGCCAACATGTGCTAGGAGAAAAAGGAAGTGGAGGCAGAGGTCTGAAGTGAATGGCCAAGCGAGCAAATTTGTTTATTGCACTGTGCTGCTGCTAATCCAGGAGTCATGATCAAACTCAGCATCTAAACACCTTTTATATCCACATAGAACATTGGTGCTGGGACTAGGGGTGCTGCTGCACCCCTGGCTTGAAGTGGTTTCCATTATACACAGAGTTTCCAGTTTGGTCCAATGGCTCTCAGCACCCACACTATACAAATTGTTCCAGCACCCCTGCCACAGAAATAAAGCTTCAGCATTAAGGTGCTGATCCAAAGTCTATTTGAAATCAATGAGAGTCTTTCCATTGACTTCAAGTGGGATTTGGATCCGGCCTTAGGCTGTGGCTGACAAAGGCTAGACTTGATTATCCCAAGGTTTGTGGGAGGGAACTTAACTACAATAGGTAAGATCAGTTCTGTAGCTCCAGATGATCTTGATTCATGGCTCTGGTTTAGTGTGTCTTTGTAGCAGCACAGTGGTAGGCTACAGCTGATGAGGTAAACACATACTTCATAAAATTATATGTGCATGTATTTTTGGTATTAACTACTGATGCATTTGTCACTACTAATTGGGTCCTAAAGCAGGCAAAAGCAGTTCACAGCATGCCCTCTGCGAGCTGTCATAAACAGAAATCTGAGGTAGTGCCAAATTCTTTAAGGCTTGACAGCAAATGATTAGGATGTTTTAATTTAGTGGACATACAAAACTCCCTCTGACATCTAAATGGGTGCATGCCATAAGAAGTCTATTTTTTCCCCAAGTACAAACATTTGAAACAAAAGTGATTTAGTTTTTTTTTTTTAAGTTTTGAGGAAATGGATGCCTACAGAATGACTGAATATGTAGCAGAGTGGTGTGGGGAGACGAAGGAATTAGCAAAGAATGTAAAAGAAAAGAATGGAGATTTTAGAATTTTATTTCTATTCTATTGTTATGCCATCTTAGTTCCCAGTGGACAAATGTCTGCAACACAAATTGGGCTTTATAAGCTTTATGGTCCTTATTCTGAGTAAGATCTTAAGGACTGGCTCCATTGATTAGGATTACAGTGGAGCAGAAGGTAGAGGACTTTGAAAAGGGGTCCTGCTGCTTTTTTCTTTGAACCCCATAACTCTGGGAGTGTCAGCTAAAGACAGTGTTTGCATGAACCCCTGGGGACCTAATTGCTAAGTTTTTCACAGCTCTAAACCAAGGTCTCCAAACATGGGGTGAAGTAATCCACTAAACAATGAGCCACACAACAAAAACGAGATGATGTGAAGTGGTAGGCAATATGCTGAGATGTATTTGGGCTGCTTTCTGACCCACTACCTGCAAAACTTTATTGAAATGAGTGGTACCAATTTACAACAGAGAGGTACTGACCTTTTAGAAAGGTTGCCAGTCCATTTATGCACCTCCTGCAATGCTCATCTACTTTACTCACGATTAACAATACTTGTCACCCCTATTGCAATGCCTCACAGGCTCTTTGTTAAGTTTTCCCATTTATGGTCTTTTGGGGATTTACAACTTGCAGATCTACTGAAATGTCTTTGAAGCTGCTATTAAAATTATAAGGTAAATATATCATGACTATCTCAGGAAAAATGAGAGTTTTAGGGAGTTAAATCCATTACTATGCTGCCTCTAAATCCATGTTCACCTTCTCACACAATGTGCCCATCTGGGTTATGGGAATGCACTTTGAATGCATGAAGATGATGCTTCAGCTTCAGAACTTAGTTGGGTATCTTTCTCTGTCATGTGAGGTTTTTCTCTTTGAAGATAAATCCTCTGTTTTATCCAGACAGCCTGTAGTGGGGCGGCTGCCCCACTCCATGAGAAAAAGGGCTAGAACAGGCCAGAGAGGCTGCGCAGACCAGCAGCCAATCAGCAAAGGCCTGTGGAGAGCCAATCTGGGTAAAGAAAGAGGCAGCCAATCAGGGCCGGGCTGGGCCCTATATAAAGACTGCCTAGCAAAGGCGAGGGGAGTCTTTCCTTGACTAGCAAGGGAGGAGGACTGGCTCCTGAGGTAAGGAAGTAAGCACCTTGGACAGAGCAGTGCTGGGCAGGGCTTGGGGGAGCAGAGGAGAGCTCTAGCCCATTACCTGCCAGGCTGTGGCCCCTGACTAGAAGGGCTGAGAAGGTGCAAGGGTCCAAAGGG
Source organism: Macrochelys suwanniensis (assembly GCA_033296515.1). Classification (NCBI taxonomy): domain Eukaryota; kingdom Metazoa; phylum Chordata; order Testudines; family Chelydridae; genus Macrochelys; species Macrochelys suwanniensis. Next base: position 232,777,617 of record CM065775.1, on the reverse strand, counting down.
GAAGTGGCCCAGGGAAGATAGTCTGCGAAGGAGGCAGAGAGGCTGCTGCTAGAGAGCCCCTGGGTCAGGACCCAGAGTAGTAGGCAGGCCTGGGTCTCCCCCTTCCCCCTTGTACTGCACCTGGCTGCGGAGGAGTGTGGCAGAGACAGACTGCAACATACCCCTGAGGTGAGGGGCTAGACTTTGGGGTTGTGGTTGGCCACTGAGGCAGGTGCAAGCTGAAGGACTGTTGTTACCTTCCTCTCCCCTCCCCCCCCCCCCCAGAGGGGGGTGAGAATGGAGTAGTGGGCACTGCCGGAGGGCAGTGTCCTGAAGTGAATGCTGCCAAGCGGGGAGCAACGCAGGTCCCAAACCAGCAGAGCAGACAACAGGCGAGACACCACGCGCAGGGGGGGCTCCATGGCTGACAAGAGCTAATTACTGGACTGACCAGCAGGAGGTGTCGTGGTGGTGAGTCCAGCACGTTGTTACACAGCCCCACACACAGTGGAACTCATGCAATTCTTCTGGGAGGTGGGCAGAATTTGGGGAGCCTGCACAGGTTTGTGTACCATTCTACATGCTCACCAAGGAGCACAGGAAGAAGTAATATGTTTGTCATTAATGTATCATTTGAGGGGCTCATTTGAGGGGCACTTCAGTGGATTTATCTGAGGAACTTGTCAAACATGTTTCATAGGGAAAACTGGGTGATATTTCGGTTCGCAAAACATCTAGATTGTTCATTTTGGGGGTTCAGAAAACATTTAATTAATAGATTTTAAGGCCGGAAGGGACCATTATTATCATCTAGTCTGAACTCCCGTATAACATAGGCGACTGAATTTCACCCAGTAATTCCTGCATAAAACCCAATAACTTGTGGTAGAATTAGAACTTATCTTTCAGAAAGACATCAAATCTTATTGAAAGACTCCCAGTGATGCAGAATTTACTACTTGACCCTTCCCTTGAAAGATATTCCAAGGGTTAAGTACCCTCATTGTTAAAGGTCTGTGTCTTATTTCTAGTTTGGTTTTTAGCTTCAACTTCCAGACACTGGACCTTGTATTGCCTTTGTCCGCTAGACTAAAGAGCCCTGTAGGCAGATAGAGTTTCTTAAATTATTTTTTGTTTTATTTCAATCATTGATATTGACAAAGGAAAAGGTGTTTTCGTATCACCAGTTTCTATTTCATTAAAAACACTTTTTTTTTTTTTTTTTTTTTTTTTAAGCAAGAGTCAAGTTTGCAAATTGGGAGGAATGATGGTCTTGTGGAGTGGGCACTAAGCTACTAGTGTGCACACCTCAGTTCCATTCCTGATCCTGTCACAGGCTTGTTCTGTGACCTTGAACAACTCATTCAATCCTGCAAGGCTCTGAACAGCCTGGCGCAATGCAGCAAAGCATTTAAGCACACCTTTACCTTTTAAGCATACGAGTAACCTCATTAAAATCAAGGGAGCTGTTCACATGTTTATAGTTGGGCACAAGCTTAAGAAAGTCGTTGGACTGAGCCAGAATACTCAGCACCTTGCAGAGATTGAGCCTTTTGTGGCTGTTCCCCATTAGTAAAATGGGGATAACACTGCCATTCGCCTGTCTTGTCTGTTTAGAATGTAAGCTCTTTAGGGCAAGGATTGTCTCTTACTATGTGTTTGGATAATGAAAATGTTGCACAATGGAGCCTTGATCTCAGCTGGGGCCCGTAGGTACGACCACAATACATGTACTTTCAAACTTATTTTTATGTATTAATTCTTGTCCTGTTCCTAGGACCAGTGGGGAAATGAAACACAAGAACATGAAGCAACCCCAAACTTGTATTTTGCCAGAGCCAAACAGGACACAAATTTCAAAGCCTGGCACTCTTTCTTCAGTCCAGAACCTGCTATTTACAAGTGGGTTTTGAACGTGGCAAAACTATTTCTCTCATCCCTGCTAGTAATACCTTTGAACTCCCTCCCATGAAACAGAAGCATTTTCTGAAGAAATAAGTTGAAAGATAAGTGGCTTACGAACTACAGTAATTAAAATCTAAAAGATGCTTTCCCAGCTGTTGCTTTTGAAGTTGGGCTTAGTTGGTGGCTAGGTGCCAGCATTCAATTAGAAGTAGGGAATTTTATTAACAGAATATCATGTGTTATATTATGTCAATAATTCCCTTTAAATTAATTCTTTTTATTCCTTGAGATAGTCACAGGTGTACAGGTCATCAATTATTAAAACAGGGCCCCGTTGATAATTGTTGAACATACTATGTTTGCTTTATTTGCACACCATTTGAAGTTCAAAATTACAATACCTCTGAACTTTTTAGATGGAAGTTTTGGCTAAGATGAATACCGAAGAGACAGATTTCAGAAAGGTAGACCCAGGGCCTGTGTACAACTTTTTGTCTGCATTTGAGAGTGTAATTACCATGATTAAATTTCTAAACTCATCCTATGCACATGCAATCAGTAATTTAAACACAAACATAGCAGTACAGTGGCACTTACATTGGTAGCCTGGGCCTCATTGTCTTGATTTCACATTCTGAGATGCCAAAGTCCAGGGCTGGAATTAGTGTAGCGAGATGGGTTTAACATTTATAGGATCATTGGAACTGTGGTGTTCTGAAGTGGACTGGTGTGGTGACCTTCCGGTTTTTGAGACGGTTCTGGTAGAGTAGATTCTCTTGGCCTGATTTAGTCATTCTGCCTCTCATTGAAGCAGTGCCTGATTGATGTGGACACAGCAGCAAAATGAGGACAGACACATGCATGGAATTAAGGGGCAGGCTGCTACTTTTATTAAACTTTAACACGGGGGAGGGGTGCTCTCTGCCCATTACCCATACTCACCTATACCATGGGTTTAATTGGTTCTGGTTCAGGGGTTACAGGACTTCTTACCAGATGACCCATAACTGGTACCAGAGTTATAGGGCTCCTTACCATATAACCTGCAACTAGTGCCAGGGTTACAGGGCTCCTTATTATATAATGCATGGTAGGCTGTCCTGAGCCTACCCTCAGGACTCAGCTCATCCTAGCACCGTCCCTGCCACGAGACGGAAAGAGGCTCCATCAAATTCCCTCCTCGTTGATGTGGGCAGGTGGCACTTCCCTGAGTAGAACACTCCTCAATATGAGGAAGAGTGGCAGAATTTGCCCTCCGTGAGGAAGCCATCTGCAAGTGTTATGGGGACTATGTGACTCGATAATATATTGAGATGATTATTTTTTAAATTGTGTTGTTTCTCTCCCTGCTTTTTTTAATTTAAAGCTAGTGCTGGACTAACAGCCACCAGGGGGCTGGAACAATTGGTAGTGTGGGAGTGCTGAGAGCAATTGAACTAAACTTTAACCCTGTATATAATGGAAACCACCTCAAGCCAGGGGGTGCTGCAGCACCCCCCACACTCCTAGTTCCAGCACCTATGACAGCCACATAGATTGACAACCTCTGTCTGCAGAACAGCTGTAGAGCATGGGCAGAGTGTGCTTTATTATTATTGACCCCAAGGAACCACACCTAGATGTAGAGAACAATTCAGCCTGCCCTCCCTTTCACTCCTTGGTGCTGCTGTTGAAACTGCCAGTGTAGGAAGTATAGGATAGCTCTAACAGATTTGCACCTTCCGCTCTCTTAGTGGTCACTTGGTGGAACTGAAGGATTTTTTGAAGTAAATAGTTTATTACTATTAACAATAATATAACTTAATGGAATTAATAATACTTTTCATTTGTATAACACCTTTTATCTGAAGAGCTCAAAGGGCTTTACAAATACAAAGTAAGCCTCACAGCACATCTGTAGGGTAGAAGAGACTCCTATCTCATTTTGCATGTGAGGGAAAACTGAAATTAACTGAAGCTGACTTGCTCAAACTCGCACAGGAAGTCCGTGCCAGAGCTAAGGATAGAAGCCATGTGTCCTGATTCCAATTCTTAGGCTGGTTGCTCCTTTTAATTTGGCTAATAGAATGCTATTTCTTGAAGGCTTGAGTTTTCCCAGGACTTGATGCAGTTGGAGGATAACAGAAGAGATAAAGGTGTGGATTTTTAGGCACTCCTGCCTCCCGCCACGTCTATGTCAATCTCAGTAGGGTTAGGCATAGCCCCACGTGGGACAAAATAATGGAGTATAGTGTTAGAAAAGAACAAAAGAGACCAGAGAATAATTATGGAGACTTTGGAGAATAAGGCAAGTAGAATTTAAAAACTGTCTCTTGGTAACACCTTTTCAAAATGATTTAATTATAAAATACAATTGTTGTCGTGACCTATTAGTCATTTTTCATTGTTCTTTTGAAGTTTTGGATTACAATACAGTTCTTATCCATCTGCAAATAGCTAAAGAAAAATGTAAATGCTGGTAAATTGTGCTTTGAAAATTGATAATATCCCGTGTAGCACTCAGACAATAAAGTGCTATTTATATAACAAAATAGTTATTTCACCACCCTGTGCAGAGGGTGTTGTGTCACCCCAAGGGGCATTGCCACTAAAAGTCACCCTTCTGAGGCACAGTTCTTCCCCCACTTTTTCCTTTCTGCTGGCCTTTACAAGCAGCAAATTACAACATCTCTTGCCCCAGCTCAGCTGCACTGGCCAGCAACTTAGGGGAGTTGAGGGGAGAGAGAGCTTTTTCTTTTCCTTGCTTTTCTTCACCCACTGCCTGCCCAGGTGGTTCCTGGAAGGGGACATAAGGAGGCATGCAGTGTTTAAAGTCTGTCCATAGCTGTAAGGGAGAAATCTTACTCCCCTTTCTTCCTTTATATGGGGTAGGTAGGCCATATCACAAGCCCTTCGCAGGCCCTTTCATAGGGAACAGAGGGAATTCAATCATTCTAATTTCTTTACCCCACTGTATAGGGTGTCCATTGGTTCAGCACCTGTGCTGGCCGTGTGAGTGATGTGAACAATTGGCTTCTAGCAAGTGAATGGAGATTATTAATTCATTTTACACAGGTTACCAAAAAGCCATAAGTCAGAACCTGTTCTAACTCACTATCATCCTGGACCAAATCCACAGGTGAAAGATTCCCTATCCTGTTACCTATCTCCATCGAGTCCTTTTTAAATCTTGGCAATTGGTTCACTTTGATCCAGTCTGTGAAATATTGTAATAGGGAGACTGGAAAAACTGTAAATTCTCTTTAACTTCTGTTTTCAGCTCATGGTGTGATTTCATTGTTTTGTTCTTGGAAAAATATTTTATTTTATTACAGATGACACCAATTGCGGTGAAAAGAGACAAGAGAGCCTTTAGAACCTGAGTCTGAAACAACTGCTCAATGATTCAAGACTCAAATGTAATAAGAAAGAGATTTATACAGCCATAGTTATGGGTAGAGCTGTGCAGAGCTAGATGGTTTCAGTTCACAGGAATTTGTTCAAACCTTTGCTTTGATTTGTGAGGACTCAAACCTATTGACTCATGCTTGATGATACTTAGAAGCTCAAAGTGAAAGTACAAACTTTCAAGGTACCTTGTGTCAAAACCGTAAGGCAGACCTGGATCATAACCCTAACTTCTCCCAATTTTTGGAGGAAAAGGGAGATAGATTTGAACTTTGCAGTTCATCCCTGTCTCTGGAGAAGACTGTATCTAAATTCTTTGTGCCTGGTTTTTCAGATCCTTGTACCTTGAGTAGTCACTTACACTTGCACCTCGTGGTCTTAATCTTTTATTAAATCCAGACTGTACCCTTTTACCCACACTTTTTATAGATGTAAATCAGTATAAAGGAGCAAGGTACTAAAGAATCAAGTCTCAAATCTGAAGAGGGTGTTAAAAAATTGGAGAAGGGAGAGAGGAGAGACCAGAATTATTCAAGGGCTAGAAAAAATGTTTTGTAGTGAAACAGAAGTTAGAAAATTGTGCCTTATTCCCAATTTGAATTTGTAACTGTGTGGGTGATTAACCACTGGAACAAACATCCCAGGGAAGTGATAGATTCTCCATCTCTTGAAGTCTTCAAATCAAGATTGATGCCTTTCTGAAGGAAAGCTTTGGTCAAACACGAATTGTTGGGCTCAAAACAGGAATGACTGGATGAAATTCTATGGTCTTTGTTATACAAGAGATCCAACTACATGATCTAATGGTCTCCTGTGGCATTATGACTGTTACTTTGTGGCTCAGGCCTACCTTAGGTTTTGATGTGAAACCTTAACTTCAGCCTAGATGTATTGAAAAGGTTTGAGGCAATTGGAGAACTTGTTGATGAACCTGCACTGAGTTTCAAGTTTGAAACAAAAGCCAAAGCCAGGCAAAGCTTCAGAAATTCCTCACTGCTCAAATTCTGTATCCTATTCCCATGAACTAGTTGGTTCTATAATATTAACTAAATTTACTTTAGGGAAAAGCTGGTTTATATTAAAGGACTGATTAACTGAATTAAAACTATATTTGAAATTGGGAAAGGTTCTGTTAATTGTTCTGGGTATTTCTAATAAGTGTTTCAACTGCCTGTAGTCACAGCCAGAATTGCAAGTAGCAGGACTGAAATAGCATAAAAGACTATTGTCAGGCATTTCTAGCCAAAGCATGGAAGCATTACAAACCATGATAGAACCAGATGTCACAAAGCTCCTGATACAATCTGCAGATCAAGCCGGTTGGTTAGGAATTTTCCATCAAAACACCATTATGATGGAAAATGATGTTTCCATATCATTGACATTTTCTGTGGGAAAATTTTATTTTTCTGAAATGTTTCAATTTTCCATGAGGAAAACCAAAACCAAAATATTTATGTACAGCTCAGTTTGACCTGAAATTAAATATTTCAGTTTTTTTGAACTGACCCAAAACATTTTTAGTCAGCTAAACATTAAACTGCATTTCGCTGTAGTGGCACATTGCCTCATGGGAGCTATAGTTCAGATGGTTGATGCTCCCATTCTCTCCTAGAGGCCAGGCTCCCTGTCTGGGTTACATCTCCCATGATGGAACACAGTCTCCCCTCTGACTGAACAGTGGGATGCACCATGGGATTTACATGTCTGTGTGCATCATGGGAAATGTACTCTAGCCAGTGTGTGTTGGGAAGGAGGTCAATGTTGTTTTTGTAAGTCAAGAGCAGAAAGATATAGAGCTCCAGTGGATCATTTTTTGGTTCATTACACCAAAAATCTTGCTTGCTACCAAGTCCAGAATGAAACATCTGTATGTATAATGTATGTACGCTATATTACTGCTAGTTGATACATCTACAGAGCAGGCCATATAACAGGTGAACTTATTAGGGTGGACTGGGCTAGGGATCCATTAGAGCAAAAGTAATCTATTTCCTTTTATCGCCTCTTCTAGTTTGTTTTTCTTCTTTGTCAGGGATATTGAATGCTGATAAAACTATTCTTGGTCCAACCTCAGGCTCTCCTTTCCAGGAAATTAACTTGGCACCATAGTAGCACTTTACATCTGCATCTCTTGACTTGGAGGTGGTTGACTAAAAGGCTACCCATAGCTTAAATTTATTGCCAGATTAATTTTTTTTAAAAAAAACCTAAGGCTTAATAGTTTTTCTCCCATTAGCTTGAGTTCTTTTAGGTAGAAAGAGATGTACTATAGCACATTTGGATGAGATGATCAGAGCAAAATGCTTGGTTGTCTTTTTAAGTAATATCAAGCAGCAAGCATGCTGTATTTCTGTGATTGCAGCTGTAGGTAGATGCACTCCTAAGAGGGTGAGAACCTATCTCCAACAGGATGTGGGTGCTTTCCATTGCTACATGTCATTTTCTCTTCTTAACATAACTCCACATTGGTCATTGGAGATGGGTCACTCAGTAATACTCAAAAGTAAACACTACCAAAGCATCTTTCACTCCCCTCTGGGCTTGAGCCTTTCCTCCCTCTTGAGCTCCTCTTCAGTTCCCTATCCCCTCTAGCGCAACACCAGCTCTAAGCCAGCCACCCTGGTTCCTGCCCGTTATTCCAGGGTCCCACGACAGGCATTAGCTTCACTCCTGTAGCTCAACTCTCCAACCAAAATCTAGCTTGACTGCTCTCTTCGACAGCCAGCCCTTGAGTGGGTTCTCTTAGGCTTTTTTATTAAGAAGCTCAGGTGTTCACTGTACTAACCCAGGACCCCTTTAGTCCTATCCCCAGAAGCTGGGCTGCAGTTAATTCCACATGAGATTGGCCCCATTTCCCCTTAAAGGGGCCTGTCAGTCACGCTGTGATAGTCCTATAGACATATTGGGCCAATCTTACAGCTCATTGGGGCATTTAACCTGAGTAAGGACTGCAGCATTTGGCCATTAGATGTGTAAAAAAAAAAAAAAAAGCCTTTTATTTTTTAAAAATCTAAATTTTGGAGACCTAATGCTAGTTGAGTGTCTCATTAATGCAAAAACTGCCTTTCTGAACAGTGTAGAAAAATGGAACCAATATATTTTAATGCTGAACTATATCAAAATGAAATGTTTTGTTTCAGTTTGTTGCACAGATCCAAAACATTTCAGTGTTGGATATGTTGAAATATTTCAGTTGGATCAAAAATGTCAAAACAAACAGTTCTGACATTTCTGAACGGAAATTTTCAAGAATTTTTGCGGTCTGCAAAAACAATTTGAAATTTCCACTTTTCATCCCAATTTGGGATGAAAACAAAGATGGAAATGTCAGAATTTCCCATGGGATGGAAATTCAGAATGTTTCTCAGCTCTCATATCAGTTTATTATTCTATGCCTGGCTTGTTCCTTTGTGATTGTTGAAAAACAGCAGGGGACAGTTTTGTGTTGCAATATCTTAACACAATAGTGGCTTAAAAGAACAGCCACATAGTTGGAGGTTTAGGGTCAAATTCTGCTCTTAGATGCGTGCACAAGGTCTTGCCAATGACAGTTTTGAGCTCCATAGGTTTAATCCAAAATCCACTGAAATCAGTGGGAGGCTTTGCATTGACTTTAATGGACATTATGGTAGGCCCCATGTTTGCATCTATAAGGGTAGAATGTGGACCTTAATTTTAATCCTTTGTTATGCATTGGGGAGGTAGGCAGCCAAGGACTTTCACAGTATTTGGTAACATAAGGCATCAGATTTCAGCCATTCAGAAGTGAACTTTGTATTTTCATCCTTTTTGTGATTCATTCTCATTCTCTCTCTCTCGCGTGCGCGCACACACACACATAAAATTACTTAAACATTTAATACCGTGTCTAAAATAGTTAATCACAATTTACAATGTCTCCAACTTGTTGTTTTTTCCCTTCCAGGGTAGTAAAAGCATCTCTTTTCTGGGATAATTGGCATTCAAATACCATGGTGATGGGCATGGTATAAGAGCCAAAATAGAATAGATTAGTTTGCAAATACATAGCAATGTAGGGATTTTTTTAAATTCCCTTTTCAGCCTTAACAAAATCTCGTTACCTGGGTGGGCCATTATTTTAGATCAATTTCATACAGACCGTTTTTTTCTGGTTTTTATATATCAATCCTAAATTAATATACTAGGTGCTCTGCAGCCGCTGTGGTTTTGCATTGATCTTGGCCAGCTTGTTTACACTGTTTTGGCAAGTTGCTGATGTACTTCTCCCTGGGGATAGAGCAGGGGTTAATTGCTGTTAAACTCTCAGTGCCAAGTAATGGTTCAGACTCTCTGCTACATTAAAGATGACACTAATAAGGAAAGAGTGCACTGGATTGCTCGGTGTTGAAAATTGGACTTGTGGTGACAGAAACTTGGAGCAGAGCTGATGTAATAGGGAGGCTATAATGTAATTATAACTGTTGAACATGTGTCATACCGAGTTAAATGATACATTAATGAATCAAAACAGGTGATGGAGTGTTGCTCTTTCAGCAGATAGAGGTGTTTTCAAGGTTAGATTGTCATTAATTTAATAATCTGTAAAATGGCTATTCTTCAAATTATAAACAAAATCAAATGTAATGTTTTCTTGTCTTGCACTCGCTAGGTAAGAAAGAAAAGAGATTACACCGAGCATTTTTCTGTTTATTTATATTGTATAATATAACATGAGTCTGATCTCACTATTTTCTTTTCAATTGCTATAACTCCATTGGTGTTAGTAAAGTTACTTCTGATTTATACTGTTGTGTGAGGAGACCTAATCCCTTTGAATTCACGTGTTAAATAAAGGAATTTATTGCAAACACATGGTAATTAAAGGCCACAACACTATCAGAATGATATTTGACTATTTGATCATCACAGTAACTTGTTTGTTAGCCAATAATGTTAGTAGCAATTCAGGACTTATTAGAAGCAGGCCACCACCTATATTTTGCCCTCAATCCACTGCATACTACATTTAATCATTAGTCTTGATTAAGAACTTTGTGTTCAACCCCACAGTGCAATGAAAACAATCGTTTCCCTTTCTCCTGTTTTGCGGTGACATGTTTCTTCTTCCTTCGAGATGACTACTTAAACTGCTATGTCTTACTTGTAGGAAGCCTATTTATTTGGATATTCTTAATGAATGAGGCTAGAATCTTTTTAAATGGAATTAGATGCCAAATTTCCATTGACGTTTAATGGGATGTGAGTGCTTAAATCACATAGGGCCCTTTGAAAATTCTGGCCTAAGAGGATCCTTATTTTTTTTTAATTCTTCAGATTTTATTTCAGTGCTCAATATCACCAATAAATATGAATGATTTGTAGTTCTAAGGGTTTTTTGGGTCATCTGGCAAAATATACTCTGTACTGTATTTGTTTATCATTTTGGGTGTAAAATCTCTTGAGCTGGATCATTCCTCCTGTGGGAAAATCTGAGGAAGCAAGATCTGGGAAGAAAATCTCCATGATGCTCCCTTTCTGGAGATCCCCATTTGGATCATACCATTCAATGGGGCAAGGTTTGCTCTCTTGTGGAAAAGTGCCTGAAATCAACCCCAGGCCTTGCATCACCTGTGAGACCTGCTAGAGGTTAGGGCCATTTGTGGCGTTGCTGTGCCTCCATGCCGGGTTTGGTCTCCAGGAATTTCTCCCTCACCCCCCATTCTCTGGCACAGAGTTCTACTGGAGGTACAGCAAGTTTGGCTGGCTTGTGGGGGTTCCACTGAAAATACAATATGGCATCCAAGCTGTTATTTTTGTGGTGAACATATCCATTGGAGGCCATGTGCGTTCACATACTCTTACCCTGGCCTTGCCAGTCTCCACCCTGTCCCCTATCCCAGCCCCCAGGTCCATCTTGAGGAAGTGGATGGATGGTACTGTAGTGGCAGCTGAGCTATCCTTCTTTATACTGGTCACTTCCATGCATGGATCTAAGGGAGATAATCCTTATCTTCCTTCCACTGGTTCAAATTCAGCCTGAGTCATTGCTACTTATGGCCTCTGTGAAATAAGGTGGTGACCTAATTCAAGCTCCTAATGCAGGCAAGTGTCCACATTGCAAAAACTACCAACACAAATACCAGTAAGTGACATACTTGCTGTCTGTCTCATCAGAGAGACCTGTAATTGGCATTCTCAACCCTTGAAACATAGTCTATCGAAGTCCAGGTGGGAGGAAATGGCAAAAATTATACTGCAAGGCCTCCTGCTGTAGCTGTTCTCAGGATAAAGAGTTCAGTCTTCAGGGCCAGTTCAGCACCTTTTAAGTTAAGTGAATTTGGTGTTAAATTTTTTCAGGAGATTTTTCTTTTAGCCATGTACTGACTGCCCTGGCCCAGCCTGAAAATCAGGTTTTTCTCACATTATTCGCTAAGTTTCGAAAGTGGTAACCTTCTTCCACCATACATCTTCTGTAACCACCATTACTCCGGGTTTGTCTTCACTGCAGACTTCTCTCAGGCTTAATTGCAGGTTTTCCCCTGACCATGCTTTGTGTTCAGTGCTACACAGTGAGGTAGCCACCACTCCTGGAGCTGCAGGGCAGAGCCTAAGGTAGCTGTTAATGAGTACTGAGACCTAAAGTAATTGCAGTGAAGATGTGCAGCCAGGGACAGTCACAACAATCAAGACATGATGGCCCTCAAATCCCTTCTATAAGACCACCAACTACCAATCTTTCTATGCTTGGTTTTCTCCTCCCTTCTGCTCAGTTCCCTGTTTGCAATTTCTCCAGCTTTCTACATCTCCAGTGTTTGATACAGCAGAACCAGCCCATGTATTGGTATGGAGCTGCCTGGCCACATTAATAAATACAAATTCCCGGAGTGGCCAGAAAAGTTGTCCCACAACACCCTGAGAATGTGAAGATAGAGCAGCACAATGAGTTGTGGCACTGTAAATCTTGGGATATGTGGCCAGATAGCTGTATTGCTTGTAATGGCCAGATACAGTATCCGTGCAGACATGGGGCATGACAGCACAGTGATATGGTCATGCTATTGCAGGTTAGGGTATCATTGGTTAACTTACCCCAATCTTAACATCCAGAGAAGACAGAGCCCTTTTGATACTCCGTGCCTCTATCGTTTGGTTGATCAGTCAACCATACCTGAAAACCTTGGATATTTATTATGGTTACCAATTCAAATCTGAGTTTCACCTACGGAATCAATAGGAAAATTCTTTGCCTATTTTATTTATAACATTGGCTTTAGCATTGTAATGCCTAATAAGATGACATCCTCAGGACAAATTTTGTTACATTGCAAAGGAGAAAACTTCTATGTATATTTTATTATGCTGGCTTTGTAGGATCATAAAGTTGTACATTACAGGTGAAAGTCACAATGCCCACACACAGTCTGTTTAAACTGGTTCTTTGCAAGGGTGCTGCACACAGCGGCTTGGTGGAGGGACAGAATCTTCTCTGAACTTGTAGACAGGGTACGGAGTAGAGCTGGTTGAGAATTTTTTCACAGGTTTTTGTCCCACGAAAATATCATTAATCAACATTTACACTTTCCATGGGAACACGTTGATTTCACTCCAATTTCATTGAGGGGGAAAAAATTGGTGGCGGGGGAAGCATTTAAATAACAGGACAGAAAGCTTTTGATTTTTTTTTGAAATTAATTTTCATTTCAATATGTATTTTATATTATAAATTATAAGATTTTAAAAGTCAAAATTGGCACCAAACATTTTGATTGTATCAAAACTGACTATTTCTACTGACATAAATGATTTTTTGTTCAAAAATTTTGAACATGTCAAACATTTTTGTAGAAGCGACAAAGAGTCCTGTGGCACCTTATAGACTAAGGGTATGTCTACACTACGAGAGTAGTTCGATTTTACTTAAACCGAATTTGTGAAACCGATATTACAAATTCGAACGTGTGTATCCACACTAAAGACAGTAATTCGACTTTGAGTCCACAGTAACGGGGCAAGCATCGACATTGCAAGCAGTGCACTGTGGGTGGCTATCCCACAGTTCCCACAGTCCCCGCTGCCCATTGGAATTCTGGGTTGAGCCCCCAATGCCTGCTGGGGCAAAAAATGTGTCGCAGGTGGTTTTGGGTAACTGTCGTCATTCAACCCTCACTCCCGCCCTCCCTCCGTGAAAGCAGTGGCAGGCAATCATTTTGCGCCCTTTTCTAGTGATTGACAGCGCGGATGCCACAGCACCGCGAGCATGGAGCCCGCTGCGATCATCGCTGCAGTTATGGCCATTGTCAACACCTCGTGCCTTATCGTCCACCTTTTTCAGAGGCAGATGCTTAGAAATTGTGCGAGGAGGCTACGGCAGCACGGTGAAGACATTGACTCTGAGAGGAGCACAGACCTCTCACAAAGCACGGGACCCTGCACCCTGGACATCATGGTGGCACTGGGTCATGTTGATGCAGTGCAACGGCGATTCTGGGCCCAGGAAACAAGCACGGACTGGTGGGACCGCATAGTGCTGCAGGTCTGGGATGAATCACAGTGGCTGCAAAACTTTCGGATGCGTAAGGGCACTTTCCTTGAACTTTGTGAGTTGCTGTCCCCTGCCCTGAAGCGCCAGGACACCAGGATGCAAGCAGCCCTGACAGTCCAGAAGTGAGTGGCGATAGCCCTCTGGAAGCTTGCAACGCCAGACAGCTACCGGTCAGTCACGAATCAATTTGGAGTGGGCAAGTCTACCGTGGGGGTTGCTGTAATGCAAGTAGCCAACGCAATCGTTGAGCTACTGCTCTCAAAGGTAGTGACCCTGGGAAACGTGCAGGTGATAATAGATGGCTTCGCTGCGATGGGATTCCCAAACTGCGGTGGGGCTATAGATGGAGCTCACATCCCTATCCTGGGACCGGACCACCAGGGCAGCCAGTACATTAATCGAAAGGGCTACTTTTCAATGGTGCTGCAAGCACTGGTGGATCATAAGGGATGTTTTACCAACATCAACGTCGGATGGCCGGGCAAGGTTCATGACGCTCGCATTTTCAGAAACTCTGGTCTGTTTAGACTGATTCAGGATTTACTTCCCGTACTGGAAAATAACTGTTAGGGATGTGGAGATGCCTATAGTGATCCATGGGGACCCAGCCTACCCACTAATGCCCTGGCTTATGAAGCTGTACACAGGAGCCCTGGACAGTGAAAAGGAGCTCTTCAACTACCGGCTGAGCAAGTGCAGAATGGTGGTGGAGTGTGCTTTTGGACATCTGAAGGGGAGATGGAGAATCTTACTGACTCGCTCTGATCTCAGCGAAACCAATATGCCCATTGTTATTACAGCTTGCTGTGTGCTCCACAGTCTCTGTGAGACCAAGGGGGAGACGTTTATGGCGGGGTGGGAGGTTGAGGCAAATCGCCTGGCTGCTGATTATGCACAGCCAGACACCTGGGCGATTAGAAGAGCCCAGCGGGATGCGCTGCGCATCCGGGAAGCTTTGAAAGCTAGCTTCCAGACTGACCAGGGTAACCAGTGACTATTACGTTTAAACAGAAGCTGAATCTGCCCACGTTTCTTTACCCAGTTAATGTTGCCTATCCTCTCCAATTACCAACCCCCTTCAAACATACCCTTAAAAAGAAAATAAAGGAAACATCATTCATGAAAACCGTCTTTTTTTGTTAAGGATTTCACGGGAAAGGGTTGTCACTGGGACACAGGCTAGGGTGGGGTGCGGGTGGAGTGATGGAAAGGATGCTTCTAAACTCGGGGAATGACAGGCTCCTGCTCCTAAAGCAGTCCACAGTGGTGGACTGGTTGTTTCTACGGAGCCTGCCACCCCTCCTGTTTGGGACTCTGTGTGGGGGAGCTATGTGAATTTGTGGCGGGGTAGGGCGGTTACAGATCCCCTGCAGCATGGCTCTTTCATCCTGGCTCCAGACCGCTGCAGAAGATCTGTAACCGCCCTCCCCTGCCACAGAGTCACATAGCCCCCCCAGGGTACCTAGTGACTGCAATGTGTGTATAACCTTCTGGTGAACCTGCCCCCGTGTCTGTGCCCTGGTAAAGGCGCCTATCCTCTCCAATTACCAACCCCCTTTCCCCGCCCCCCTCAGACACACCGTCCTTTAAAAGAAAATGAAGGAAACAGTACTTAACAGAAACGTATTTTTTATTAAAGACTACACAGTGATGGGATGAAACTGGGACGGGGGCTAGGGTTGGGTGCGGTTGGAAGGAAGGAAAGGACGCATCAAATCTTGGGGAATGAGAGCCGTCTGCTACTTGAGCAGTTCGCAGGGTGGAGTGAATGTTTCCACGGCCCCTGCCGCCCCTCCTTTTTGGGACTTTGGGTGAGGGGGGGAATGGGACTTTGTGGCGGGGGAGGGCGGTTAGAGAGAGAATGCAGGGGTGATGCCGGGGGTAGGCCGGGAGACACTCGCAGCTGTGGGATGGAAATAAGGGAGTGCCAGCAAACACCAGGGCCATATGCCACCATGTATCACAAAGATACATTTTCGCGAACCATGAATATAGTCTTTCCCTGCGAACAAGACCATGCACACTACCTATCACATGTGCACTCAGTACAAGGTCGAATTTTCTATCTTTATATTGAGTGCCTGTGGTCTTGGTGTACAGATCACACAAGTGGGGCCGGACAACGGAATTCGGCTAGCAGGCGGCCATGGTAAGCCGTAGACTTTTGGCTGCTGAAAGCTTTTGGCTGCTGAAAGCGATCTGGCCAGCATGAACTCTCCCCCTGTCCACCCCACCGCGTGGCTGTTCCCGGGAACGATCACTGCATGCTGCCGGTGAACCGCCAAGCAGGAACGTTCCCCCTCCTCACCCCCACCGCGTGGCTGGAAACCACCGGGTACATTTCTTTAAAGGAACAGGCAACCAGTCCCCATACTAAAATTCCCCTAATTCAAACCAGGTCACCATGACTGATATCACTCTGATGAGGATTACGGAGACAGAGAAAGACCGTATGCTGCGTGAATGCCAGCAAACACCGGGGCCATATGCCGCCATGCTTTGCCAGGCAATGATACCGGAGTACCTGCTACTAGCCTGGCGCGGAAAAGTTTCCTACCATGGAGGATGCAATAAGGCCGCTCTCCCCAGAAACCTGATGCAAAGGCTTTCCCAGTACCTCCAGGAGAGCTTCATGGAGATGTCCCAGGAGGATTTCTGCTCTATCCCCAGACATGTTAACAGACTTTTCCAGTAGCTGCACTGGCCACGAATGCAGCTAAAGCACCTAGGGCAAACTAATCATGAAAAACCCATTGCTAACATAGCATGCCTATTCTATTCAAAATAAATGTTTAAAACACTCACCTACTGATCCTTCCCCTGATTCACGGTCCCAGTTACCGCCTTGGGAGGGTTGGTAGGGGATCTCTGTCAGGGTGATGAAGAGATCCTGGCTGTCGGGGAAATCAGCATTGAAAGCGCTGTTGACTGCCTCGTCTCCTTCCTCCTCTTCCCTGTCCATGAAAACCTCTGAGGAAGCGGCCGTTGATAATACCCCATCGTCGGAGTCCACGGACACTGGTAGGGTAGTGGAGGCGGCCCCACCTAGAATTGCATGCAGTGCCTCGTAGAAACGGCATGTTTGGGGCTGGGATCCGGAGCGTCCATTTGACTCTTTGGTCTTCTGGTACGCTTGTCGCAGCTCCTTGATTTTCACGTGGCACTGCATTGCATCCCGGCTTTATCCTCTCTCCGTCATGGCCTTGGATATTTTTTCATAAATTTTTGCATTCCGTCTTTTGGATCAGAGCTCGGATAGGACGGATTCATCTCCCCACACAGTGATCAGATCCAAGACTTCCCGATCAGTCCATGCTGGAGCCCTCTTTCTATTCTGGGATTGCATGGTAACCTCTGCTGGAGAGTTCTGCATTGTTACCAGTGCTGCTGAGCTCGCCACGATGTCCAAACAGGAAATGAGATTCAAACTGGCCAGACAGGAAAAGGAATTCAAATTTTCCCGGGTCTTTTCCTGTGTGGCTGGTCAGAGCATCCGAGCTCGGATTGCTGTCCAGAGCGTCCACTGAGTGGTGCACTGTGGGATAGCTCCCGGAGCTATTAGCGTCGAATTCCGTCCACACTAACCCGAATTCGACATGGCCATGTCGAATTTAGCGCTACTCCCCTTGTCAGGGAGGAGTACAGAAATCGATTTAAAGAGCCCTTTATGTCGAAATAAATAGCTTCGTTGTGTGGATGGGTGCAGGGTTAAATTGAGTTAACGCTGCTAAATTCGACATAAGCTCCTAGTGTAGACCAGGCCTAACAGATGTATTGGAACATAAGCTTTCATGGATGAATACCCACTTCATCGGATGCATGTCATCCGATGAAGTGGGTATTCACCCACGAAAGCTTATGCTCCAATACATCTGTTAGTCTATAAGGTGCCACAGGACTTAGTCTGGATCTGTAGAAGCGACAAACGTGGCTACCCCTCTGATATTAAACATTTTTGGTTTAGTTCCAATTCAGAATGAAAACAAATTTTGAAATGTTGGAAGTTCACATGGAAAAGAGAGTCTGAGTTTTGACTAGCTCTAGCATGGAGTAGCCCTGCTCTTTCTTAAAGACAGGTCCATTCTGGATGTCATTTAGGAAGATAGTTTTATGAAAACCTTTTGTCTTCACTTCATCTGTAGACTCTCAGCCAGGGAAGTACTTAACAAGTCTGGGCCACTGTCTCCATTCATTTTCTTTCCCAGCTCATCAATGTCTGGCTGGTCAGCTATGAATCAGCTCCTCTTTTAGCAAAACTGAGCTCCAAAAGCATTGTTAAGGTTGTCTCCTGATATTTTTCACAATGGAAATTGAACTAGGAAGACCGAGGCTCTGTGTAATATAATTCACAAGAACGTGCCATGGAGTTATCACGTATAACTGATGACTAAGAATAAAAATGAAAAGAAAAAGCTTATGTCAGCAACTTGAGGTTAATGTACCTGCAAGTCTATTTAAATTTATCTGGTTGGACTGTAGAGTGATTAAGTTCTCATGATTTTATTAAAAGGAGTTTTAAATTCTTCTCTCCAATAATGTATTTAATGTGGTCTGAATCCTGCCCCATATGTTGGAGGAGATGTTCTGAGCACCAGCTAGACAGAATTCCATCCTTGTGGACCCTTGAGTGCTAGGAAGGTGGACTGACTAATATGCCAATTGATGCTACAGAGTGTTTTCCTCCCAGAGGATTTGCAGTTCCTCACTGCCACTCCTCTACATAACATAACATTTCTATCTGCAGCAGGTGCTAACTGGTGAGGTGATACTACCCCAGTAAGATGCACTGCAGCATTCATTGAACTGTCTGGACATGGGCTGGCAGTGTAGTTCATCCACTGTCTGCTTGGTGATTGTTGCTCTGTTCCTTGCTCCATGTGGCTTTCCACTATAAGGGAAATTCCCTTGTGGGCCAAATTCTGTGTTCATTTATATGCATCATCATTATTACTTATTTGTATTGAAATAGTGCCTGAAATGGGGCCCCATTGTGCTAGTTCAGAGGTTCTCAAACTTTTGTACTGGTGACCCCTTTCACATCGCAAGCCTCTGAGTACGACACCCCCCCCCTTATAAATTTAAAACACTTTTAAATATATTCAATACCATTATAAATGCTGGAGGCAAGGCGGGGGTTTGGGGTGGAGGCTGACAGTTCATAAACCCCCATGTAATAACCTCCCAACCCCCTGAGTGGTTCTGACCTCCAGTGCTAGTTACTGTGTAAACAAGTAGTTGGAGATACTCCTTTCCACAAAGCTAAATAGATGAAACTGACAAAGCATGGAAGAAATGAACTAGTATTATTGTTCCCATTTTAGAAATGGAGACCTGAGGCAAAGAGAGATTACACAGGAAATATGGGATTATGACAGGAACTGAACCCTGATCTTTGGTAGTCCTGTCCCTTACTCACAAGACCAACCTTCCACTCAATTCCTCAAACCCATAAGCAATTATGCTCCTATATTCAAAAGAATCTGCAAAGGACAGATAAGTACTGTGAAGAGGGGATTCCAGTATATATAAATTCCAGTTTGAATGTATATGGGAGAATAATATAATCTTGGGCCAGATTATGCCCTTTCTTACACCTGTGTAACATAGCATTGTAGCATCACATGTATTGCTCAGTATACCTCTGCAACTCCCATTGAAGCCAATGCAGAATTTGCCCATAAAGTTGTTTCATAGGTGTAACTATAAATCAAATGTAGTCCTCCGAGTTCAGTGTTTTTTCATAGCTGTGGCAGAGGTGTGAATTGAACTAGACCTCCTGTCCTGAGTCCTTTGTTCATTGCCTTAACTACAAAGCCAACCTTCCTCTATGTAGAATTTGGCCATATATCACATTATTTCTCCTTATAAAATATCTGCTTAGAAGGTGCAAGCAATACATTTTGCTAAGTGCTTGTTAAATAGAACAATTAGTTGCAAAAAGAAATTAACAATTAGCAAGGACTGTTTTATTGATTTATGTGTCACATGGAGCTTTTCTTAATCCATGAAGCTCGGGGGTTTTTTGGGTTTTTTTTTTTTAAATTCTCTTTTGAACATGAGCTTGTTACATTTACCCTAGGTTTTTACATTGCCTGCTTAGAAAATGCAAATAGACTGCAGGCTAGATTGATGCTTTTGGTGGTGCATGTTAGTCACCTGAATATTCCCAAAACCCATATGGTCCTCATCCTAACAGATATCTCTGTACAGTACCTGCTAGCAAAATGCCACACATTCCTCTCAAGCCAATAAGCAATCTTGAATTTACTGTGATGAGCCATACAGTATGGAGCTCATGCTTCCATGCAGTCCTCCTCCTCCTCTACCTCACTCCCACTCCCATTTTTAGAAAACACCTATAAACCCTTTTCCATAAAATAATTCATCTTGGTTTTATTGTGCTGTCCGGTGCCCTGAGTGCCTGGGGAGGGGTGGGAAGGATTGGAATAGATTTTTGTATACATTTTTTTTTGTTAATTGCAAAATTTGTTGAATGAAGATCACAGGCCTAGTTTTAGCTTCAGGAGTGCTGAGCACCTGCTGCTCAGTTCAAGTTGTGAGTGCAATGCTGCTCTGAAAATCACACCCTGTATTTATTTACTTCAATTTTTCTATTGCCTATCCCTGGCTCTAGGTACTTCACAATAATTAAAACAACAGTATTCTTAGAAACCTAGTCAAAAATACACCTATTGAGATGCCCAAGGAGATAACAAAACCAATCTTCCATAAATCTTACACCTAATGAAGCCTTCAGCCCATCAACCCATTC
Organism: Macrochelys suwanniensis; assembly: GCA_033296515.1. Lineage (NCBI taxonomy): Eukaryota > Metazoa > Chordata > Testudines > Chelydridae > Macrochelys > Macrochelys suwanniensis. The sequence goes on along the minus strand of CM065775.1, from coordinate 232,757,068 downwards.
TCATTATTCTTGAGGGTTCTTAGCACCTCCCAGGAAGGTGCACAGCACCATGCAGGATTGGACCCTACATTTACAAAGTACTACTGGTTTATATATATTCTAGAGAAAAGATGAGAAGTATGTTGCCGTTTTGAGTCACTAATGCTGCATGATAGTGGGGAACTCGGCTAATAAAGTTTTTATATTAACAAAGTTATAGTTTGCTAGCTGGACATTTGACAGCTGCCTGTGGAATAAGACAGTACCCCTTTCCCCTCCCTACTGGGCCTAATTCCCTGGTAACCTTATTGAAAATGTGCATGGGCTACAAAACTAAAGATTAACTGTCCAGGGACCTGCTTCCTGGATCTTATTTGAAGATTAAATCAAATGGCAGGCAATATATATTTGGTAATTCAGCTTTGTCTCAGACTTTTCCAAGCTAGTGGCAAGTGTAATAGAAGAATCTGACACTCAAAATCAGTAATAGGGATTTTTTTTAATGGGTTATAGTTTTGTTCTTATGGTGAAATTGGGATTAATAATTCATTTCTTCATGACTGAAGAGTCAGTGCTTTTATTTTTTGAATAAATAACAAAGTAATTTTAATTACAGATGATCCTGGCTTTTTAAGGAGAGATTATTTATTCTTAATTTATTGCATGACAAATGCCAGTTCAGACAAGGCGAGTTTAAAATACCAACTGTAATACAATAGCATTTATTAAAACAGGGGAACAAATAAATTTTAAAAACTCAGTGTTTAGACTACATATTAGTAAATGGATTTCTATTCAACAAATTGGAGTCAGATGGATGGAGATGTTATGCTGATTTAAAAAAACCTGTATTTAGAAGGCACGTACAAAGACACCGAAGTGTGATTTGTCCTAGTAGCAGACATCTGAAGAACAAGTGACATTCTTACACAAAATCTATATTGGTGATGTATTTAATTACAGAGTTGATTGAAATTGACAGCTTTAGTGACCTATGTGTGCGCTGGTAGTGATTGATGGATACTTCAAATCTGGTTACTTTTAAGCCAATTCACATATTGTTCAATATCATCATCCTGTCAAATTGCAAAATAAATAAATTTTTACAAGTGTATGGACTAGGCAGAGCACATGTTTAATTAAAATAAGGTAGAGATGAATTGTGTTTAAATATTCATGCAGTTGTTAAAATATCATTATAATTTCAATGCAAGGTGAAGAAAATTCAATATTACTCAGGCCATCTATGCTCCTTAAGAAATGTATATTGTACTTTCATAATCATTCACATCAGCGCAAGACCTTTCATCACAGATTAACACTGTGAGGTGTTGTCTCTTCTGCTTATTTACTAGTAACTCCTATTAATATCATGGCACAATCATTGAGAAAGTCGTTCCAAAAATATGCAACATCTGCTGGATGTTTTGCAGTCTGGATGTTTTGCAGTCAGGCTTCAGGTCAAGGAACAGCATGGAGACTGCTTTGGTAGCACCAAAAGATGACCTCCCTAAACTCCATGCTCACCCTACTCAATCTTTCTGCAGCGTTAGGCAGAGTCCATAACAAGATGCTGCTGAACTATCTAAACAACATAGTTGTAGTAGACTGCACAGCATTGCAAAGGCTCCAGGCATTTCTCTTGAACAGGACTCAGAGAATAGCAATGGGCAACTTCTTCTTTGCCCAAAAGACTTCTCCTTTGGAGTTCCACAGGAATAGCTCCTGTCCCCTCCCCCACCAGTCATCATTGACACGAGACGTTGTGGTGAGAAATTCTGTGATGATAACCCTAGTAACACCTAGCTGTATATCTCATTTACCACACAAGTAACCAACACCATCACAAGAGATTGGCTCCTGGGTGAAGAGCAGCTGGCTCAAATTAAGACCAGGTAATACCAAAGTAATAATGTTCATAGAAAACAAATGGTTTGAAGAACTAATAGGGACACTGACCTTTTCTTGTATCTAAGACATTTCCCCCTGGCTAAGTGTCAAGAAGTTTCATAGTCCTTAGTTCAACAGTAAGACTAGAGGACCTGGTAGTGCTGGGGATAAAAAAGCCTTCTTCCATCTTCAGTTTGGACAGGACCTTGTCACAGTGATCCATGCCTTCCTCACCTCCAGACTAGATTGTTGCAACTCACTGTATCTGTGACTGAAGTCAGAAGGAATGCAGAGGCTTCAGCTTGTGCAGACTGTGGCAGCCTGTCTCATCAGGGACATGGGCATCTATGAACATAACAGCCCTGTGTTCTGATCCCACCGCTGTCTCTCTGTCCGCTATTGTTTTTAGTGTAAGATCTTGGTCCTGATATTCAAAGCCATCAGTGGTTCTGGAGCAAGCTACCTCAGTGACCACATCTCCAGCATCACTCAATAAGACAGTTCTGCTCCTCTGGAACTGTGCTGGCTACAAAGTCCTGGATGAAAGAAGCAAGAGCCAGAGATAAAGTGTTGTCAGAAGAGGGAGGGTCAGGTTATGAAAAGAGCTTCCAGCGGAGGTTAGAATATCATTAAGGCCTTCCCCTTTGATAATGCTTTATCTAGAATTATTAAATCATGTAATGGAAACATCACTCTGTAGTTAAGATTTGCACTTAAAGCAGGACTCAAAATCCCTATGTTTTACAAATTAAAGATTGAATTTGATCTCCAAATTTGGCACAATTGAGTTTTCTATTAGTTTTTTAGAAAAGGTTTAGTACCTTTTGCATGGGAAATGTTTAAAAATGCTCCCCCTTTCAATTTTTACCTCACTTTTCTTACAATTTCTTTAAATTCCTCTAACCTAAACCTTAAATGTTGCACAGACTTCAAATTTCATCCAGCAATTCATCTTTACACTTTCTCAAACACAGGCTAAGTAGTAGAACTTGAAATATTAAAGGTTTAAATTTATTGCTATAATTTGTGATAGCCAAATTGAATTTCCCCACAGAAAACCAAGCACATTCTGTTATGGATCTGGATTGTGAAAACATCCTCTTATGGAGGGATGGAGCCATAGGTGAGCGATCCAGTCTATAAGATGGCACAGGGGAATAAGCAAGAGCAAATGGAGGAAATGGTGTTATACTGGGATATAAGAGATAGCAGTGATCTAAAGTGGAACAAGGAATGAGCATTGGAGATGATATACTCAGGATGTGGGGTAATATTAACAGCTAAGCAGCCATGTCAGGGGAGAGCAAGAGGGTCCAGCTGGAGAAGGAGACAGTAGGGATAGACCGTGGCCAACTGCTCTCACACAAAGTGACAAAACCAATCGAAGGCCAATTTTAAAACAATCCCGATTAAAAGTGTGGATGTCTTAAATATTGAGGCTTTATTGTCAGCAAGAGAACCTCAATGGAAAAAATGAAAAGTATAACAGATAAGTATCTATACCTTGGAAATATTTTCTTGCAGCTAGAGTTCCCAAAAGTGAAGCTGGAATTTTGTTTCCACTTAGTTGTTCATCAGGCTGCACATGCAGTTATAACTTGCTATACACTTAGAAAATATCCTCTGAAAATGTTGCCTTTACTTTAGGATAAACTCTGGGCTTTAGGCCAGAGTTGAATGGAGGGTGGAGGGTGGGTGGGGGGGGACAGTAGCAATACTTATCCAAGCTCTGGCCATGTGCATCATCAAAATGAGATACCACTCACAGTAGATCGTGCAGATGTTTAAGATATGATTGTGCATGCTTTCTCAACTTCATGAGGCTTGTCAGGGTTCCCTCCCCACTCTGGGGTACAGAGGTGGGGACCCGCATGAAAGACCCCCTAAGCTTTTATTCCACCAGCTTAGGTTAAAAACTTCCCCAAGGCACAAATTCCTTCCCTTGTCCTTGGACAGTATTGCTGCCACCACCAAGTGATTTAGACAAAGATTTAGGAAAAGGACCACTTGGAGTTCCTATTTCTCTAATATCTCCCCAAGCCCCTTCACTCCCTTTTCTGGGGAGGCTGGAGAATAATATCCCAACCATGAGGTTAACAAAGTGAGCACAGACCAAATCCCTGGTTTTTAGGACACTGAAAATCAATCAGGTTCTTAAAAGAAGAATTTTATTTAAAAAAAGTAAAAGAATCACCTCTGTAAAATCAGGATGGAAGGTAATTTTACAGGGTAATAAAAAGATTTAAAACACAGAGGATTTCCCTCTAGGATAAGCTTAAAGTTACAAAAAAACAGGAATAAACCTCCCTCTTAGCATAGGGAAAATTCATAAGCTAAAACAAAAGATAATCTAACTCCTTTCCTTGCTTTACTTACAATTTTTGTAATTTTAGAAGCTCATTTCAGGAATGTCTTTAGGAGATGGATTTTCTTGCCCTGGTCCCTCTCTGGCCGAGAGAACAACACAAAAAGCACAAACAACCCCCCACCCAAGATTTGAAAGTATCTTCTTTTCCCATTGGTCCTTCTCGTCAGGTGCCAACTAGGTTATTTGAGCTTCATAATCAGTTACAGGTAAAGAAGGGATTTTAGGCTACCCTTAGCTGTATTTTATGACAAGGCTCCTTGAGCTTGGCTACACCTTTGTGAGGCTTGAATATCCCTATGTGCTCTGGTAGGATCATTGGTCTCGATTAGGTAAATCATCAGAGGTGATATCTCCCAAATGCCAAGTGCTCGTGACATCAAAATGAAATGTCCTTCATAGTAAGTAGAGCAGATCTGTGGTCTTCCCTCTTTTTTCTTACATGAGGGATGAAATAGTAAACAATGATGACATTTAAAGCATCATCACTTAACATCTACACACCTCCCTGAGATGAATGGGGGAGTTCACACCTCTCAGAGCTATCACTCTGCAGATTCAACTAAACATCTCTGCATAGGTTACTCTTACTTCATGTTTCTAAGATTTTCTTCACAACCATAACAGCCAGAAAGTTTTTTTAAATTAAAGCTGTAATTGTGGAGAACAAGATAGCAGCATGAGCATGGTCCCCGTGTACCATACAGGCTCAGTCCAATCCATGCCTTTAAGAACATAGAAATTTTCTTACCCATCTGGAACACTGTATGCACTCTAGGCAACAATCTACTCCACCCTAATGTGTAACACAGTAGAGAATCAGGTTCATTCTCTTCACTACTGAACATGAATTTCCAACACTGCCTTGCTAGTAATTGTACCGAGTAGGTGTCTGTCTCATACCATGAAGACTTTGGCAAGAACAGCATTGAAATTGCCTGGCACAGCTTTAATTTCTTTGTCTGCTTTTCAAAGGTGTGTAGGTGCAGTGTAATCGTTTATCTGTTGATCATGCCCCTTTTTTGGGTGACCACCTATTCTCTGTGCTGATTATATGTGAGTGTTTTATACATGTGAAGGGTACTTCAAACGCCAAAGCACTGCTCAGAGTTATAGCCAAAGAGTAACCTTGTTCTTATGAGCACAAGGCACCTTCCAGTCTTGCACACTATGGAATTATCAGAGTCTAGGAAAATCGTATCTTTATTATGGAGAAATGGTACAGTAATCTCCTCATAGTTAAGGTTGTGGCTAGATTTCATGAGAAGACCAAAGTTTTGAGAGCCACCCCACCTTGAATCTCATACATATGTACTATGGCAATGGAAATCTCTCCAGGCTTATTCCAAAAAGTAGTAAAACTGACATTCCCATCTTGTACTGCTTAGGAAGAGCTTCCATTAATTCAATGGCAGTTTTTCCTGAGTAAGGACTGAAATCAGGCTGCAATTGCGGAGAACAGCAGATTGTTTAAGAGGAGGAAAATACATGAAGTTGTAAAGCGGAAAAATAACATAGCAATCTGAAAATGAATATAAATAATGGAAAAAGCTGTATAGTACTTGATAGGAAATTAGGAAAGAGGGTGGGGAAAATAAGGAAATAAATGTTGCTCTTGTTAAGAAGCCAGCATGTGAACTTTATGGGGGGGAGGGGACTCTTAAAAAAAAAAAAGCGAACAGATTACTATTTAGAGGTTCACAAACATGCCACTGGGATCCCCCTTGGTATATGTATATACGGCAGCTTGATTTGTGTAAATAGCTTGTATTGTAATTTATGCTTCCTGGGTGCATTAAATTCTAGCCTAGAATAAACCATTTTTGCTTGGACTTCTTCAAATCACATCTATTCCATGCCTTTAGGAGGTGAAAATCTACATATTTTCACACTTCTATACACAAACACACGTATGTATATGTAGCTGTGTGGATATTATGGACAGTGCAGGTAGTGATGCCTATAATTGTTTGCCTAACACTTTCTGTTATAAGACCCTGCTTTGCACTGTTTACATTTTTGTCATTTAAAAAGGGTGGGCTCAAATGTTCATGGCACCAGTCTGCCTTAGGCTGCTTTTTTTATTTATTTATTTTAAGTTTAATCTAAAATGGTTCAGCCATTTCTAAGAAAAAGATTAGGGGGGAAATGTTACATTCTTACCACATTTTCATGGAGAAGTTCTAGTACCCTCATGCTTTGAATACCACAGGAGGCTCTCTCAGGCTCCTTTAAAACTGTCAGTCCCAAGTCAATAATGAGAGTCAGATGTTCAAAAACCAGATCCATATTCGTGGGCAGAGTCTCCCCTGTGGCTGAGCTTCTCTTGCCACAGGTGAGCAGGGGATCAGCAGCAGGGATCCAATTGTGGCTCCCTGATTCTGAGGGTCTGGTCAGTGATGGCCCCCAAGCATAGGGGTTCTCTAAATTATGCCAGCAATGCATGGTCTCTTGGTGACATATGCAATTTGAGGACTGTCAGCTTTACCAGAGTGGGGATTTTGGATCCAGGGATCAGGTTTATGGCATTAGATATAAGAACTGGCTGCAAAGTTTGGATTTGGCTCTGAACTTCACCAAAGTTTTGGAAGTATTCAGTGCTAGATCTTTATTTTGGGCTTTCCTCTTGTTTACGTTTTTGAAAGTCCTATGAAATTTTTCTCCAAGGTCAACTCATGAAACCTCATTTCCCATCTCTCTTTTCCCATTTAATCTGATACAGTCTAAAATGAAATTATATTTTTTGTCAGGAAAGACCATTTATGAAGACTCTGGTTGCAACACTCAAACGTTAAGGTAGGTCTGAATTCATTTTTTCTTTAATCTATGTGCTATGAGGTGAAGACAAGGTAAGGAATACACTGAGGAGAGTATTATACATAATTTTAAAAGATCCTAGACTGAAATACAATCGTTAGTAACTTTTCTTTTCTTTTCCAACTTTTCTTTATTTCTCAACCATTTTTGGATAGACACTATAAGACAATCACTGTGAATAGGATGTAACAAAAGCCATCTGAAGGTCAATTAAATCCATCCATCAGAATATCAGCAAGTGGACCTAAAACATTTATAGAACTTTTATTCATGAGAGAAAGAAATCATTAATTGGCGATTAACATAAGAAGGTAATAATGAACGCAAATCTGTGTAGTAGGTTTTTTATTACTCATCTTCAGCAGGCGAGATAAGAAAACAAAATGAAGAAATTAGTTTTCATGTGCCAGAAAAGCTGTTTTGTGTAGGCTATTGATTGAAATAAATGTTGATGTCCAATGCATCTGGGCAGATCCAGATTCAAATAATTGATCTAGCTAACAGATCACAAATGCATTTAAAAGGGCTACTTTTGTGTCAAACTATAAAATCTGTATCAATTATAGTGTATTCAAGAGAATTCACAGCAGCAATATTTTATGATGATGTTTAAATAGAATATCCAACATGAATTATTTTCAGGATAAAATTCCATATACTTTGAATTAGAGGTACAGGAGTCCATACCAAAAGTTCAAATAACTTTAATGGATCTGATGTCATCATGCAAACATCTTTATAGTCAGTTTTAAAATATGAAAACAATTTCAATTTGCCAGAAGTACACAGCCATTTTTGAAATGAGGGTAATGCTCCTTTAAGTGTCCTTCTTCACTAGGAAAAGACAAGCAACATCAAGTGTCATAAAATTATATCCAGTACTTCCTATACCATAGTTTAATTTCATTTTAACTTTATATAAACATTTCTTTACCTTTAATAACTGGGAGGGGGGGACACCCTGTTCTTATTCATTTTGTATGATTAAAACTACATTAGCAATATAGATGTATTAATTTACAGATACAGATACTAATTGCTTAAATATTGAGTTCAAAACTAGACACCAGTACTGGGAAGGGATAATTGGTTCTTGCCGTAGAAAAAACTATAATAAAGAACTTGAAAGTGCTGTCACATTTCACATAACAAGCAAAATCTCAGAATATTTGAAAAATATTCAGAGAGAAAATGTCTTGGGGCTTTCCTAATGAGAATGAATGTGGTTTGAAAAGATCAAATAATATCCACATATGTCAAATACAGGTTCTAATAACAGTTAGAGATAATGAATAAAATTAAAGTAGGTCATTTAAAGTCATTTAGGATCCAATAGGAGGCATACCTCTTCATAACTGTTTGTTAAAATATAATTAGAAGCATTTGCTGTATTTACAAAAAATTTCAATATCAAAGATTTTAAAAAACAGTTAAAATGAGATATTTTACCATCCTTTAATTTTTATTTGTGTTTTGGTTTTATTAGCATTTCAGTAGTAAATGGGCATGTAAATATATTTTTCCTGTAGATGGTAGTTTTTAGCAGTCTTCATGTGGTTTTGTACATCTAGAGGGAAAAACAGATATCTGCATTAAAGAAAGGAAAATCCAGACAACAGCATTCTTTGAACCCAGAGGTAAATTATACATTGGAGTCAAATGCTTAAAGAATGTAAAGGATACTGTGAAATAAACAAAAAAACAAAACAAATAACAATATAGAAGTGAGTATATAGGCTCTGATATAAAGCCCCTTGACGTCAATGGGAGTTGCAGGTGCTCAGCACCTGTCAGGATTTGGCCCATGCTTACCAAGCTCATAGTCTAGGGTTAATAAAAGGGTATTATTCATCTGTAATGTTGACCCCAAGAGGCAAAACTATTAATCACAATGTTAATTTTGGAGCCAAAATCTGCAAACACTACTTACAGCTCACGCTGGTAAGTGCCATGCCTGGGGTGTATGTGTGTGTGGTTCTTGGATCTGCCCCTGGAAGACTATCTGTTAAAGAAAGCCATTAGTCCCATCTATTGTGGGTTCAGCTGTGCTCTTTAGGCAGAGCTCTGTGCTTGGGGGTAGTGCATAGTTCTGAGATAACTATTTTAAGAATGAAATATTCCATTGGCGCTCCCTGTCACACAGGAAGAGTACACTTGCTACAATCTTTGGAGGTGTGCAGCAAACTCCCCTGGGTGTGCTGTGCCTTTTCCAGTGCTACTGCAGAGAGAGGGACCGAGTCATGATCACATCTTCAAACTGTCCCTACCTGTCCCTCTTTGGGATGGTGTTTGCCCCTGGGCCTGGGATAATGTTGAGAGTGAAATGGGAGCAGTACTGGAGAACAATGCACGTAGCAGCCACCAGGATGGGGAGAAGGGGAGAGAGGTGTAAAGGTAGCATAACTTGGGTGTCACCTTCAACTTGACCTCTTTGTAGGTCCTCACACCCAGGCTATGTCTAAACCTTGCTAGTTCTTTCTGCATAACATCTCTAAGATACAGCCTTTCCTATCCATCCACACAGCTAAAACCCTTGTCCAGACTCTCCTTGACTTGCATCTCGATTATTGAATTGCTGGCCTTGACAAATGCCATCTTGCCCAGCACATATCCACTCAGAATGCTGCTGCAAATGTCATTTTCCTAGCCATGTCACTTGGGCCTTATCACCCTTCTCACTGAATCCCTCCACTGGCTCCCTATTCTCTATCACATTAAACATAAGCTGATTGTCTTCCCTCTCAAGCCCCTTTACACCCTACCTATCGTCTCTCCTTCGTTGCCAAGATGTCGATTACCACCTCTGATCAGCCCATGATGCCAGCTGCCATTGTCTGCTTATTAAATTGTAAAGCCTTTGTGCTTTCCCCCAGGCTGCTTCATAAAGAAACCCAGCATCCTCCAAATCCCAACTTTGCTTTGTGCCCGCAACTTGGCAGTGGTTAGGGTACTAGTGCACTGACACCATGCTGACCAATATTGTTTCCTTGCACTCCTCCATCTGTCTGCCTGTATCCACCTGTTGTCCTTTGTTTTATACTTGGATTGTAAGTTTTTGAGGACAGGGATTGTCTTTTTGTTCTGTTTGTACAACATCTAGCACAGTGGGGCCCTTGTCCATGCCTGGGGCTGCTAGGTGCTGGAGTAATACAAATGATAAATAATAATAAATAACAAAGTCACCTATAGTCCCCCCCTCCCAACTTAGCCTGTTCGGTTCAGTGGCGTAGCCAGGTTCTAACACTAGGGGGAGCGAACACATAAAAAAAGGCGCCACCCGACCCAACATATCAAATTACTAATTACCGCTGGCCCCACCAAGAGCCCGCTGCTGGCCTGGGTGAAAGAAGAACCCAGACTGGCAGCAGGCTGAGAGGCCCCGGCTGGCAGGAGCCCACGGGGGGGAATCCCAGAGTGGGGCAGGCTGAGCGGCTCAGCGAGCCGCAGCTCTAGGATTCCCCCCGCGGGCTCCTGCCAGCCGGGGTCTCTCAGCCCGCTGCCACTCTGGGTTCTTTCACCAGGCCAGCAGCGGGCTCTTTGTCTCCACCCTTTCAAAAATTAAAAAGGCGCAACTTTTGTAAAATGTGCTCGGGGGAGCGGCCGCTCCCCCTGCTCCCCCCCTAGCTACGCTACAGGTTAGGTCCCATGGTTAGGACCTGGGGAGACGTGCTGTATTCCTGTCTCCAGTGGACTTCTTATGTGGCCTTGGGCGAGGTCTCTCTATGCCCATTTGTAAAATGGTGATAATAGCACTGCCCTACCTCAGAGGGATGTTATGAGGATGAATATGTTGAAGATTGTGAGGTTTTCAGACACTATGGAGGCCATATTATCATCTCTCTCAAGTATCTAAGATAAGTAGAGAGAGGTGATTACAATATTTAAGTGGTTGTTTATTCTCACTACCAATGCAATTCAGTCTGTGAAGGGCTTTGGTGGCGGTAGGATGAAAGGCAATGTTGTTATCCTTTCAAGGTGAAAATTGCAAAGTATAAGATTCATCCTAAACTTCCTAATCATGGGCCAGATTCAGCCACCCTTACTTCGCCATCGGATCAACTGAAATCAGTTGAACTACTAACATAAGTGGGAGTGTCAGAATCTGGCCCCATGCAAGTCCTTTTACTGTGTTCAGTGGGACTGTTTGCATGTGTAAGGGTTGTAGGATTGGGCACTACTATTGCATGTATGCAATAAATTGAAATTTGATAAATGTGGATTCTTCTTCCTACTTTTTTCCTTTTTGTGTAAATGATAATAATGGGTTTTGGTCGTCCTGACTGGTTAAAAGATAGGAAACAAAGGGTAGATATAAATGGTCAGTTTTCATCTGTACTGAGCCAAGTCCTAGTCAACATATTTATAAATGATCTGGAAAAAGGGGTAAACAGTGAGGTGGCAAAATTTGTGGAGGATACAAAATTACTAAAGATAGTTAAGATCCAGGCAGACTGCGAAGAGCTACAAAAGGATCTTTCAAAACTGGGTGACTGGGCAACAAAATGGCAGATGAAATTTAATGTTGATAAATGCAAAATAATGCACATTGGAAAGCATAATCCCAACTGCACATATAAAATGATGCGGTCTAAATTAGCTGTTACCACTCAAGAAAGAGATCTTGGAGTCATTGTGGATAGTTCTCTGAAAATATCCACTCAATGTGCAGTGGCAGTCAAAAAAGCGAACAGAATGCTGGGAATAATTAAGAAAGGGATAGATAATAGGACAGAAAATATCATGTTGCCTCTATATAAATCCATGGTATGCCCACATCTTGAATACTGTGTGCAGATGTGGTTGCCCCATCTCAAAAAAAGATATATTGGAATTGAAAAAGGTTCAGAAAAGGGCAACAAAAATGAATAGGGGTATGGATCGGCTTCCCCTTATGAGGAGAGATTAATAAGACTGAGACTTTTCAGCTTGGAAAAGAGACAGCTAAGGGGAGGTATGATTGAGGTCTATAAAATCATGACTGGTGTAGAGGAAGTAAATAAGGAAGTGTTGTTTACTACTTCTCATAACACAAGAACTAGGGGTCACCAAACGAAATCAATAGGCAGCAGGTTTAAAACAAATAAAAGGAAGTATTTCTTCACAGAACACACAGTCAACCTGTGGAAGTCCTTGCCAGAGGATCTTGTGAAGGCCAAGACCATAATGGGGTTCAAAAAAGAATTAGATAAATTCATAAAGGATAGGTCCATCAATGGCTATTAGCCAGGATGGGCAGGAATGGTGTCCCTAGCCTCTGTTTGCCAGACGCTGGGAATGAGCGACAGGGGATGGATCACTTGATTACCTGTTCTGTTCATTCCCTCTGGGGCACCTGGAACTTGCCACTGTCATAAGACAGGATACTGGGCTAGATGGACCTTAGGTCTGACCCAATAGGGCCGTTCTTACATTCTTATGATGCTTTTTCTTTGCTTCTTCCCAACTTTTTATGACATTTTTACTATTGTGCTTTCTCCTGTTGTTTCCTCCTTGCTTTTCTTGCCAAATGTATTTTTAAAGCTATTATTTATTGGCCAAGCCCTGTTCTTTCAAAAATTCCCTTGGTGTTTTTCACACAAGTATTGATTTCTAAGCACCCCAAAGATGAAGTGCAGCTGCCAGTTGCAATGTGTTTCTCTAGCTGCAGCAGCTCCTTCTTTTGAAATGGTTGACTGAGCGGGATATGACTCAGGACATGAGCAAAAAGCAAATGATTTCCTTCTGTATGATTCTAAGACTCAACAAACACCAGGTGATTCTGCCAAAGTACCAAGTCATCAGTTGGTTCATCTTTACACTTTCTGTCTCTCTCTGTCTCTGGGGTGGGATTTTGTCAGTGACACAGCAGTTGTTCAGCTACACTCCCTAAGAAGTTAACAAAAATGATAGCTCAAGATCACATTTTCTTCTCTTACTATTTGAAATCTGCTCTTGATGTCACTGTATTCGGTTGTATACTGCAAATACAGGCAGGCACTTGGGGACCACTGAAGTCAATGGCCAAGCTCTCATTGAGTTAATTGGAACCAAAATGATCTCTCATATGCAAACAGTGAGTTAAAATTTGTAGCAGTTTGGAACAATGTTTATTAATCACCTAGTTTGGGTGTAAATGTATAATCCTAACTAGTTCCAGCTAAGAAGGGGGAAACCTTTAAACCTAAAGGAGAAAAAGCAATGACTTCAATATAACTTTTGGTATATTTCACTTGTTGCTAGGATATTTAATTTGGCCATAACTTATGGGTCTGTTTCTTTATCAATGTATTTTCGACAGATTGTAAAGAGTGCCCAGAGCTTTGGATGGGTGCTCTTTAATTGTAGGCTAATAAACATTCAAATAAATTAACCCATATGTGCTTCAATTGGACTAGGTAACATCCTCAATATTTAGTACAAAAATCCCCTCAGTAAAACCACATTCTTTAATCTAGCCAATCACACAAAAAATGGTTTTAAAAAATGGCTTCCCAATTTCTAATTACATATCCCACAATGAGCGTCCTCAACGTTTGCTCATTACTCCATTAGAAGGAACTGTAGCTGCAAGGACACCGGGGTTCAGTAGCATTTTCCCATCTTACCAACTTATGATTGCATAAAGAAAACACAACTGACACATTATCAATACATAAATCACTGCATTATGTGTCAGCCCTCCCTGGGTTGTATAATAGAATATTAATTTTATAATTTGCATCTTATTTATTTATCCTTGCCCAGAAAGTACAAACTGTTTGAAAACTCAAGGAAGTCTTCTAATGATACATAACCTTTTAGACCTCTCCTTTGCCCAATATATTATTCAAAGGAAGACCTGCATGTTCCTGGATTACTCTCAGACATATTGAAGAAAAGATAGAAAGTCTGTTGACCCAGAAATGAACCATGTGTACCCGTTGATTTATGTACAGCCTACTCACATGCTAGTAGTCTTTAGTAGAAACCGTTTTCCTACCTCCCTTACTTTTTTGACATTTTGGAAATGAAATGTTGGCATGAAACTGAGACCTTTTGTCACTTTCACAAAACATGAGAGAGAGGGTCTCAGGATAGCCAGATCATTAGGGCACTTAGCTGGGACAGGGGTAAGCCAGATTCAGATCACTGTTCTGCCTGATTTGGAGCTGGGATTTGAATCCAGCTTTCCCACATTCCAATGGCATGCTCTAACCACTGGGCTATAGCGTCTGTCTTAATGAATATTTAATTATACAAAGTGAAACAGCTCCAACAGGAAAGCTAGACAGACACCCGTCCAGAAGAGCTAATAGCCTGGTCCTCTTGCATGCTTCCCCTCTCTCAATGTAAAATAGTCCACTCTGCTATCTGTGCCAATCAGATGGTCAAATAAATCCATGTGCTTTGCTTTTGTTTAGATAGATTATTTTCTATTTTTTCTTCTCTTTAATTTAACAAAATAAATTATAATACATTCTACATTAATGCAACATATAAAGCCAGGTTGTGCAAATCCTATTCTTGTTGATTCTTCTCATGTCCTCCCACCACACTCATAGGTTTTTCCAGGGTTTGGTATGATATGGCCCAGTCTGTAGCCTTGGCAAGATCTTCCGTGATGCATAGACCAACAGATGTTCCATGGTTTGTGTTTCACAGCAGTCACATGTGTCTGGGTTTCTGGAATAGCCTCACTTCCACATATTGACTTTTGACCTGCCAACTCTTGTTCAGAGGCCATTTAAACATCTCCAGTTAACCAATCCTTCTCTGTGCCTGTGGGAAGACATTCAGCAACATCAATGTGCATTTTGATGAGCGCACATTTATATGAGCTGTCCTATTGGCCTTAATGGGTCTATTTGTGTAAATTCTCACCAACATGAGTAAGAGTTGTACAGTCAAGCCTTATAACTGAGATTTTGTTGCCCAAATGTGGAGAAATTCAGAGTTATCATTCCCATAGCAGCCTTCACTGTGTCCTTGCTGTCATTTGCATGACAATATGACCTTAAATTACATGATCACACAACAATTTGTTAGTCAATATGACATATGGCATTTCTGGAAAAGAATACAATGTAATCATCTTATGCTTCTAAAGCACCTTGAAGCATGAAAGATCTCTACACACTTTTCCAACAAACACACACGCAACACATGGGAGGAGTGGCTTTATATACATAATATATACACACACGAAGGAGGAGCGGGTTCATATACAAAAGGGAGGAATATATAAACCTTCTCCTCCCTCTTGCATCACCCAGAAACAGGCATGTGCTCATCTCTTGCCTGAGTGCCTGATGTTCTTGAGGATAATGGAGATCCTGGGGATGTCCTAGTGGTAGAGCTGGATAGGTGGAAATCTTCTATCCATCCACCTGCAGCAGCTCTCTGCTCATATGAAAAAAGGCAGTTGGCAGTGTCTCCACCTGGATATGCACCATATACCTCTGTTAGGGTACCTTGGTTGCTTCCAGGAACAGCGCCAGCCTAAACAATGCATTGATCTAGCAAATAAGAGAATATGATATTTATTGCTGTAAGGAAAGCATTACATACCCAAGGTGGAGCCAGGAACAGCTTTACTTAGAAGTCACTGTATTTTGTTATATTACAAAACACTAGAATAGAGTACCTACTGTAGTGACTGTGACTTACAGTAGTGACTGTGACAAGTCAATAGGTGGCAGGACAAAGGTTCAGCTAATAGTGGCCACTTATAAGCATTAAAGTAAACTTAACCAGTACTCACTACAACAGAGACTTATGTTTTAAAAAACAAACTTTAAACTTACACAAGAACATTCACCATTACAGTATACAAACACATCCCATCCCAAAGTGCGTGCTTCTCCATAGTTTTAAAATTCCAGACACTTTCTTGCAATGGCAGACTTGATGACTGGGAGTTCAAGGGCAGCACTAGGCATCTCTGAATTAGCAGAGGCAGTCCAGTGAGACACTTTTGTATAGAACAGGTTAAAACTGACCCAGCATTATCTGGTGATAATCCTGGTTATAAAACAGCAGTTACCAACTCTAAGCCAGCAATCGCTCCTACAAGGTTCCTGAGCTTCACCTTGGCTACTTGTGCTGGGATACAGTCCCTAGCACAAGGACTTTCACACCAGACCACCAAGGGGACTGACAGGGTCTCCCCAAACAAGGATAGTCTCTGTGGTACTCACACTTTTCAATTAAATTGGAAGTAGTTGGAGTCCTTTAGAGCCAATACACAGTATATAGAGGCCTAATCAAAACACCCCGGCAAGGGTTGGAGGTCCCCCACAATGGGAGGGGGCTATGTATACATGGGAATCACTTCTATGTATTCATGCACAATACATCATATAGCTGGGTTGGCATATTGCAGATATTGGTTATTGACAGTGGGTTACATTCATATTGATACCGGTGATTAAAAGGAGGGAGAATCAGTTTTAGCTGCCCAGTTGGGAAACTCCTAACATAATATATTGGGTGTCATTTTTTTGGCCCTTTTTTTCACTAGTAGAGAATTTGGCCCATTAGTTCTGGTGCTCCATTTCTTTGTGGTGATAAGGGTGGCAACAGTAGCAACATTGAGCTAGAAGACTTCAAACCCCACATCAAAATTTGCTTTCACAGCCAATACTGATAATAATATTGCCCTACTAGATGATGTTGCATCATTGTTAGATGTGCCATCCTTTGAATTAAACATTAGAGGGAGGTCCCTTCTGCCTGTCCCTGCTATCCATTAATGAGTTAAGAGTACCTATGACACTCCTTTAAAAGATTAAGGGATAATCCCCAATATCTTGGCCAACATTTCCTCTCTGTCAAACAGTTTCTGATATCTTAGGCTATGTATGATCTATTGCTGAGTGTATAATGACAGTCAAGTTTGCCAACACAATCACTGCACTGCATTATCTAACTCATTGCTCTGTAAAGTGCTTTGAGATACCTTGAGTATGAAAGGCCATATATCAAAACAAATTTTATTTTATTCTGTATGATGCCTGAGTTGTGCCAATACATATTCAACAAGCTAGGTGAAAAAACAACAACCTCTTAGCTATAGTATACTAGTCTTTCTTTGTGTCTTCTCTGCACCTCTATTTTCTGATGTTTGACGTTCATTCTCAGATTTGTTTCAGCAGAGTTATAACTCTGTAATGAAGCATGATAAAGAATCACTTTGAGTTAATGACATTTAAAGGACTGCCATCAAAATAACACACTGTTTCACTTTTGCACACTAATGATAAAACAAAGATTTTTTTTTTTTACTGTTATCCTGGTATTATTTTTTGAAAAGACCTCCAGGACTTTCAAGGATTATACTAATGGGTCATTTTTCAGCCCATTCTACCAGGATTACAAATTCTTGGAAGAAAGGACCCCTTGTTGAGCTATGGGACATCATTGAAACATGTGATGTCATTGTAAAAAGAGTAGCACACGTTCAATCATTCGATCTGTATCTATCTATCTGAACCTCATCATTGTAATGGCTTAGCAGTTTTGCCATAACATATGGATGTCTTGTATATTTCTTTACATTTCATACTTGCCTTCACGACCTGGTTGTACGTAAAGTTGTGAGCAAAATCGGAATACTAATTATTTTACTTCTCTAACTCTAGATGGAGACTTATATTTAATTAAGTCTGTCTATATCTTAGATAATGCTTTGTACAAAAAGGACCAAATTCTGCTTTTAGACCCACAAATGTATTTCTCATTGGCTAGCTATACATAGGCATCAAGGAGAAGAAATTATCTCCCATTATGAAGGAGAATACTCTAATGTAAAGGAGAGAATGTTTCTACATGCCATTTGATTTCAGGAAGACTTTTGAACTATTGATTAAAAATTAGGGCTGTCAATTAATCACAGTAAACTCACGCGATTAACACAAAAAATTAACTGTGGTTAAAAAAATTAATCGTGATTAATTGCACTGTTAAACAATAGAATACCAATTAAAATGTATTAAATATTTGTGGATGTTTTTCTATATTTTCAAATATATTGATTTCTATTACAACACAGAATACAAAGTGTACAGTGCTCACTTTATATTATTATATTTGATTACAAATATTTGCACTGTAAAAATGATAAACAAAAGAAATAGTATTTTTCAATTCACCTCATACAAGTACTGAAGTGCAATCTCTTTATTGTGAAAGTGTAACTTACAAATATAGATTTTTTTGTTACATAACTGCACTCAAAAACAAAACAATGTAAAACTTTAGCGTCTACAAGTCCACTCAGTCCTACTTCTTGTTCAGTCAATTGCTAAGACAAACAAGTTTGTTTACATTTACGGGAGATACTGCTGACTGCTTCTTATTTACAATGTCACCTGAAAGTGAGAACAGGCGTTCGCATGTCACTTTTGTAGCCAGCGTTGCAAGGTATTTAGGTGCCAGATATGCTTAACATTTGTATGCCCCTTCATGCTTTGGCCACCATTCCACAGGACATGCTTCCATGCTGATGATACTCGTTAAAAAAAAGCATTAATTAAATTTTATGTCTCCTGTTCTGTTTTACCTGCATTCTGCCATGTATTTCATGTTTTAGCAGTCTTGGATGATGACCCAGCACATGTTCGTTTTAAGAACACTTTCACAGCAGATTTGACAAAACACAAAGAAGGTACCAATGTGAGATTTCTAAGGATAACAACAGCACTCGACCCAAGGTTTAAGAATCTGAAGTGCCTTCCAAAATCTGATCGGGACGCGGTGTGGAGCATGCTTTCAGATGTCTTAAAAGAGCAACACCCCGATGCCGAAACTACAGAACCCGAACCACCAAAAAAGAAAATCAACCTTCTGCTGGTGGCATATGACTCAGATGATGAAAATGAACATGCGTCGGTCCGCTTTGCTTTGGATCATTTACTGAGCAGAATCCGTCATCAGCATGGATGCATGTCTTCTGGAACGGTGGTTGAAGCATGAAGGGACATATGAATCTTTAGCGCATCTGGCACATAAATATCTTGCGATGCCAGCTACAACAGTGCCATGCAACGCCTGTTCTCACTTTCAGGTGACATCATAAACAAGAAGCAGGCAGCATTATCTACATAAGAAGAACATAAGAACGGCCATACTGGGTCAGACCAAAGGTCCATCAAGCCCAGTATCCTGTCCTCTGACAGTGGCCAATGGCAGATGCCCCAAAGGGAATGAACAGACCGGTTATCATCAAGTGACAGGTTATCATCTCCTGCAAATTGTAACCAAACTTATTTGTCTGAGCGATTGGCTGATGTAGGACTGAGTGGACTTGTAGGTTCTAAAGTTTTACATTGTTTTATATTTGAGTGCAGTTATTTTTTGTACATAATTCTACATTTGTAAGTTCAACTTTCATTATAAAGAGACTGCACTACAGTACTTGTATTAGGTGAATTGAAAAATACTATTTCTTTTTTTTTACTGTACAAATATTTGTTATAAAAAATAAATATAAAGTGAGCACTGTACACTTTGCATTCTGTGTTGTAATAGAAATCAATATATTTGAAAATGTAGAAAAACATCCACAAATATTTAAATAAATGGTATTCTATTATTAACAGTGCGATTAATCGTGATTACTTTTTTTAATTGCTTGATAGCCCTAATAAAAATTAGTGAAAGCCAGATTTGAGTCAATATTCCAAAATATGGATGATTATCCAAACCTTAGCCAAATAATATGACCCTCTTGAGGATGCAATACTGGACTGGAAAATTCTCAACAACTGGCTTTTTCATGGTATTTCAGCACATTTTTTTTCTGGCAATGCTGGAAGCAGGAGGGGAGAATTAAGCAAATAGGAAAAAATAGTGAAAAATGTAACCTTTTCATACTTTAGGAAAAATATTTTAGCTGTAATTTTGTTACAGAAGAGGGCCTCGTGCTACAAAATTCAGATCCGGGTCAGATTCTGAACACCTCAAAATTTGGACAAGATTGAATCAGGGATAGGAGCTCTTTCAGGTTTGGATTTGGGTTTTGTACTCTGCCAAACTTTGGGTGTGTTTGGATCAAAGGTCTTAGTTGGACCCATCTCTACATTTAAAACTTGTGCAAATGTCTGAGGCATTCCTGATTTTGTCTGAATTAGTTCTCCCATACCTACTTAAACCGAGGTGCTGGTTTGTACTATTTGTAACATAGGTTGTAGGAGACTTGTGTCATGTTTCTTCTACTTTCAGGTTGTCTCATGGATATTGCACTGAAAAAGGCAGACATCTATCTTGAGCTGTATTAATTGTAAGCTGAATGGATGGCCACACATCTCCAGTAACCTCTTTTTAATGTTGTCATGGGTGTCATCTCTGTTTCCAGCTTTTTGGTTTTATTGCAGTTTTATTTTCTGTAATTTTCTTGAAATGAGGAAGATATAGTTCTGCTATGATAAATGAGATGCGCAAGCCATAGCTCAGGCACTAGTTTGTGCAAAGATTGACCATTGAATGTAAAGTATGTGGTGCTAAGAACAATTTTGATGTGATCCATTGTTGAATGTGCAATGATTCATTCTCTTTTTTTAAGCATGCTATCTTTGTCTTTGTTCTTCTACCATTTGTCATGTTTCCAGTAGCGTAGCTGGGGGGGAGCGGGGGGAGCGGCCACTCCCCCTGAGCACATTTTACAAAAGTGGCACCTTTTTAATTTTTGAAAGGGTGGACACAAAGAGCCTGCTGCTGGCCTGGGTGAAAGAACCCAGAGTGGCAGTGGGCTGAGAGACCCCGGCTGGCAGGAGCCCACAGGGGGAATCCTAGAGCGGCGGATCGCTAAGCCGCTCAGCCCACCCCATTCTGGGATTCCCCCCCGTGGGCTCCTGCCAGCAGGGGTCCTGCCGCTGGCCCCACCAAGAGCCTGCTGCTGGCCTGGGTTCTTTCACCCAGGCTGGCAGCGGGCTGAGAGACCCCGGCTGGCAGGAGCCCGCGGGGGGAATCCCAGAGCGGGGTGGGCTAAGCAGCTCAGCCAGCCGCCGCTCTGGGATTCCCCCCGAAGGCTCCTGCCAGCCGGGGTCTCTCAGCCCGCTGCCAGTCTGGGTTCTTCTTTCACCCAGGCCAGCAACGGGCTCTTGGTGGGGCCAGTGGTAATTAGTAATTTGATATGTCGGTGGCGCCTTTTTTTATGAGTTCGCTCCCCCTGGTGTTAGAACCTGACTACGCCACTGCATGTTTCTCTATGAATAGGAAGCCAGAAAGACAAAAGCATGATCACCCACTCACTCCAAAGTTCAGTCCAGAATAAATGAAACAAATATACTGGACATAAAAATGCATACATGACAGTGTACGACATAGGCTACCAGCCTCCATGGTACATCAAAAGCTTTTCTAGAAAGGTGATACTGAAATTGAGACCTGAACTTCACCACCATTTGGGAGTATTTGGATCTGGGGTTTGGTTCTGGGTCATCTTAATCATGTGTGTGTGTTTGTGTCTGCATGGAAGTGTGTATCTATATCTCTATCTATATATAATCCTGTTCATGCATTGTGTTAAGCCCAAATTGAACATTTAAACATGTGCTTTAGTCCATCCCTGGTCAGCAAATAATTTAAGCATATGCTTAAAATTAATCACTTGCTTACATTATTTGCTGAATTGGGTTCTTAGTGGGTTGGGATCTTAAGCATATGCAATAGTGTCATATAATTATGGGCCACCCAGTTGACTAGGGTCAACTTGTTTGGGGGAACTTGTGTCTTATATATATATATACACACACACACACACATATACTGTTTAACCCCATTGCAGTAAAATTGAATTGCCATTTACTCTAATGTAAAGAAGGAGAGGGTATTGGTTATTCAGTTGATGATACCACTGGATTAAAAACAAGACAGGCTGGTAGTGATCCAGGGTAAGTGTTTTAGCTGAGGAAAAAAGGAACAGGTAAGCACATATGGCAGAACAGCTGCTTTCAAATTTAGAAAATATCTTTGTTAATCCCTGCAGATTTCTTGGCTTTTTTCTCTTAATTCTCTTTCTGCGCAGAAAGCACTGTGAAAACCAGTCTAGATTTTTTTTATTGTAATTTTTCCCAAATAGTAAATCACTTCAATTTCCACTGTATAATTTTGGCTTTCAAAATACCATGAATGCAGAAGCAAATAAATGTAGAGTACTTAAACACCGTTTCAAATCATAATATGAAAAAAATCCTCTTATGTTGAAGAGATTCAGACTGTTTATTCTTTATATGTTGATATATTTTTTTCCGTGTTCCCTATTGTTGCATCAGAGTTGAAAGGAAATTTATATTCATCATCTTCATCCCATTCCTAGTCCAAATCAAAGACCAATCTAAAGGGTGTTCCTTCATCAACCTCAAGATAATCATTTTCCAATAAGAATACTAGCATTTCTGAGTAATCCATAGTACTTTACATTTTTCAAATAATTTTACAGACATGAATTTATTAAGTTGCATGACACTAGCCCCATTTTGAACTAATGGCAAGTGAGGTGGAGGTGAGATGGAGAGGTAAAAAGAATTGCCCAAGACTGTACAGTGAGTCCATGGCAGAGCCAAGGTTAGAAATGTAGAGGATTCTTCTTTCCTAACTGTATTTTTAACCCGCTGATCCACATTTCATTCCTTCCTTTCTTTTTGATGGATCATAGTTTAAGTTGAATTTACTACAGGAGGCACTCGTGAAGAAAGGCCACAAGTAGCTCCCCTCTTAAGTAGCTACCCTAAGGGTGATTTTGCTTTTATTTATTTTTTTATGGCTTTTCAAATTAAAGTCTAGTATCTTGCTTGAGGAATCATATCATTTTTCATTTTCATTTTAGAGTTTTTTATTACTCACTGGAACAATGAAGAAAAGGGTGGTTTGAATAAGATGAGTAAGGTAAGATGAGTGGTTTGAAATTTTTTTACCAAAAATGGTTTTCAGTGAAAAACCAAATTTCTTCTGAAAATTTGGGGAAAATTGGATTTTTTTCAACATTTCTCAACATTTTTTATTTTATTATTTTATTTTATTAACATTTTCTGACCAGATTCTACTTAGAACTGATCAAAAAAATGTTCAAAACATTTTTAAACAAAAAATGGTTGTTCATCAAAGAAGACATTTCTGAGGGAAATGTCTGTTAATGTTTCCAAAAACTGCTTTTTGTTTGTTTGTTTATTTTTTTGCCAATTTTTTTGATGGACGGGTCTGCTTTTCAATGAAAACCTAAAAATTTTCATGAAACAAAAGAATATCCTGATCAGACATAGCTCTAAGTAACATACCTGTTTCTGAACTGCTATAAACAGCCCACAGAATAACCAGATGTGGGTTCATTGTTGATCTTCTTACTGAAATCCTTTTCCTTCTGAATTAAAATATTTATCATGCATTACACCTTTTGTATCTGAACAAGGAGTCATCACCGTCTTTATACTTGGCTAATTATGTTCATTCTTGGCTTGTTGAGAAAATGAAAGCCTCTGACATTTCTATTCCTCTGAAGGAATGTTGCCAACCGAACATAATTTAACAGGCATTTTGAACTGTAAAGAGAATGATGGTCCAATCCTGCTCTTATCTAAGGCAAAGAGACTTTTGCTATTGACTTACATGGGAGCAGGAGCAGGCACTACATTTATTTCCCTGGGCTAAGGAATTAGTCTATAAATAAAGGCAGATTTCACATCTTATTTGCTTTGAAAGACAGTTATTTTGAGTAATTTTTTCAAAAAAGAGTTTAAGTGAGTTAGGAGTCTAAGTCCCATTTTCAAGATGATTTAGACAATGGTCAGATTTTCAAAGGTATTTAGGTGCAGATAAGTCCTAGTGGGATTTACAAAAGCACCTAAGCAGGTTAGGTACCTAACACCCATTGATTTCAGAATTGACTGAACTCCAATTGAATGATTGTAATCAATCAGAGTTAGACATGTAAGCTTTTGAAAAACCCACTAGGCACTTATCTGCAAATTTAGGTGCCTAAATACCTTTACAAATCTGCCCCCTAGGACTTATAACACATCAGAATTCTTCAGGTGAAATGTGCTGTATTATATGTAAGATATTGATATTACACATTGTGTTGTGTGGAAGAGAACTAGTAGTAACACCAACTCTTTACAAACAAACAACTGAAAGCTAATTATAAGGTTGTTAGGTTTGGAGGGGAGGGCGGGTTGGAGGGTTTTTTTTCTTTTTTTTTTCTTTTGGTAGGCTGTTAAGTGCTTTTAGTATAAAAGGAATCACTGATCTTGGCTTGACAGTTCAAATATGTTTTGCAGGGGGAAAAAAATCACTGGAGTTATGACTACATCTGCATTTGGCAGTTCAATAGATCTGTATTTTCCCTTTCTTTCAACACATGGGAGTTTAATAGCTTACCTGTAGGACAGGAAGTTTAGGCCGGGTCTTTGAAGACCTCTGTCCTATTCCAGAGAAGACCTCTATCATTATTCCAACTATGCTGACAACACAGAGCACACTGTCAAAGTCCTCTAGGTAAAACCCTTATTACATGTGTCATTAGAGGATGTTTGCCATATCTGCTTTAACACTGCAGACATTTTAAGTAGGTTACTCCATCACTTTGCCATTTTGATTATGACAACAAAATGACACCATATTGAAATGGATTTTGGAAAGAAAGGCTAACTGTCCAAAGAGGTCCATGCTCACTCTAATTAAAATTGGCTTAGGTGGCACAACCTTCATAATTCAGACTATGACTATGAAGGATATGCATGTTGAAAGCGCTCTTTGCTCATTAGTGCTATTTCTGTCAGACACTGCTACCTGCTCTTTTCTTAATGAATGCTAAGCCATCTCTTTAGAAGATTGTGCTGCTTCCCTGAACTGAAGGAACTGTCTTATTTCCTCCCAAGTTCGTTGAGAGTAAAATCAGGGAGTCACCTCTTTGACATTTCCCAACCTCTGTACTTATTTATCTCTTTGAGACCCTGCGCTCCAGAGATATCACTGTCTTAATTAAGAAGAAGGATGTGACCATGGTAAATTGACTGATTTCATTGATTAAGGACTAGCTGTACAAGTAACATTGATTTTAACAGTGGGTCTACATAAATGTAATTGTTCGAACATGGGGCTGCATAATTATGGTGATGTACAAGAATAGTTGGTTTGTCCTTTTCAACCTTCACTAACATTCTTTTGCATGATAATGCACCTCATTCAATTAGCAGAAATCTTAAATGCTACAAAATGTCTTTTGTGAAGGCACACAATAATCATTACAGTCTAATTTAATTTAACAGCATCGGACAGATATGTCTCTTTCTTTTGCATTCTCTCATTCCATATTCTTTTCATTTTTTCAGGTCCACATAGGAACACACATGAGTACATATGAACAATCCAAGGGGGGGGGGGGAGAAAGGCTTTTTAACAGTTCTCACTGTGTGTGGGCCACTTGGAGCACATAGCAAAAATACTCACGAATTAATATTATGTCCGTGTCAAAAATATTCATGGATGAAATACAAATGAATATTTTTGTCACTGCTTATTCTTGAGGATAGATATTTTTTTCTTGCAAAGTTCTCTAGGGAGTGCAGCTCCAAGGCCATTAGCTAGTAAGTAATTTGGAGCAGAGACCATCTTTTTGTCCTATATTTGTACAGCCCCTAGCTGGGGTCCTGGTGCCTGACTGCGGTTCCTTGGTGCTATTGCAATATAAATAAATAATGTGTCCAGGTGCCCTGGCTTAGAACCCCTTCTTCCTTTTATGTTACAGGAAAGGGAGCAGCTAGCAGCTAACTTCAGAGGCTCAGCTCTCCAGCTTTCTGAGTCACAGCTCCCATGATGTTCTTCAGGCGGTCCAGCTGGCCAGCCCACATTTCTGATTCTCTCGGCTGCCAAGCTAGTTTAAGTAAACTCAGTGGATATATTTCTGTGGGTAGCAGGAAGGGCACTGTAGCATGATAGCAGTTAACATTGCTTTGGAATTCAGGAGTTTTTGCTATGGAGTTCCGTGCTACTGTGCCACAGAACATCTGGGGCCTTGCTTAAATAGATAAGTCTCTTTAAGGGCAGGTCTACACTACCGGGCGGGGGGGGGGGGGGGGGTCGATGTAAGGTACGCAACTTCAGCTACGTGAATAATGTAGCTGAAGTTGACGTATACCTCGCTCGACTTACCTCACTGTGAAGACGCTGCACTGTCGAAGGCTGCCGCTCCCCCGTTGAGTCCGCCTCGCGTCGGGCTGGATTACCGGAGTTGATGGGGAGCGCGTCCCGGGATCGATTGCTACCCGCCGAATTGGCGAGTAGTGTAGACTAGCCCTTTTGAGAGAATGCTGAGAGAATGCTGAGCACCCACCCTCTAAAATTCAGGTGACTTTAAAGTACCTCCAGTTGGGCACTCAAAAGACCGGGACACTCAAAGTTGCTAGTCACTCTTGATAATCTTGGTTGGATAAAAGTGGTTGCAATTAACAAAAGATTCTTTTACCTTTTTACCAGTGGGTAACATCTCAACAGATGTTCCTTATAGTTGTAATGGGATATACCCCTTGAGGAGGTAATCGTTCATGCTGTTAAAAGAAGTAAAATTTCTCCCAGGGCAGATGGGTTTCTGTATATGTATGATACACGATACAGCCAAATGAGAATATGCACACTCTAGCATTTTAGCATGTGCACAAGTGAAGTGAGGGGACGCAAGGACACATACATACTCCAGCACATACACATGCATACACACACAAAATCATAGCCTGGATTTAGAAAGCTTGAAGACTAAAGGCCCAAAAGGCTTAAAACCTATAGAAACGCTCATTCTGCTTTGTTGCATATTAATAAGAGAGTATTTCAGCAAGCAGATTGAGAAAACTAGCTTACAGAATTATTCAAAGATTAGTGCTGATTCCTGTGTGCCACAACAGTGCTCTTGCAAAAAACAATGGCAAATATAAAAACCATACAACAGCATTTACTGTCCACTGCAGTATATTTTACAGCTTTTTGAGACATGTAAGGTAGTAAAGGTTGATGCTGGGTGCTCAGCACACCTACTTCTTTGGGGTACAGGTCACTCACCTATAGAAAGACAAAAGGTAATCAAAAAAGAAGGGTGAGAACACACCTTTCGTACTAGCAAGATTTTTGGTAGTGCTCATAGTTGGTGTAACACTGCTCCCACTGAAATCCCTCTGAAATGAAAGGCAAACAAACATTATTCCTAGTCGGAGTTCTGTCTAAGTGTCAGCCCAAACTTAATTTCTTCTGGCAGTTTACAGTTCTTTGACTCAACCCCAGTCCCCAAGCATAACTCCAACCTTTGGCCACGTCCTACAAGCCATAGGGTCTAGCATGTGAAGAAGTTGGAAATAGGATTGTGAGGAGTGTTTGATGACACAGTGTTCATAATACTTCCAACCCGGGGGTGGGGGGGCGGATTTATGGATCTGAAGCATATTACATTATTATTTTTACTAGACATGTTGGTTAATTAAAGGGAGATTGCCAACTTAAAACCCCTGTTAGTTTAAAAGAATCCTAATAATTCATTAGATTATTAAAACTCAAACTTGCTTATTTAAATGATGATTTCTGACAGATTTTTGCACTACCTTGTGCTTTTAGTATGAGCTAGTATAATATGTGTCTGAAATGTTTAGTCTGTGTCTGAATTGCTAGATCTTTCAAGCAGAGACCAGTCCGCATTCTTATGGAATTTTGGTGTTGACTCCATAATTAAGGTTACCATTACAGTTGCCTTTAAATGCTATAGTTTGACCCTTCTACCCTTAACTTTATGGGGAAAAAAACCTCTTTTTTTTTCCTGAAAATTTTCAGGCTTATCTTTAGAACAAAAAACAATTTAAGGTGAAGGGGTAGCTTGCATAGGTAACTAAGATATTTTGGGATAATGGAACTTGGAAAAAATGGTAACTCTTTCTGAAAAGTCTTCAAACTTTGCTCTCAAAATAGATTTCAAAAACATATTGGTACAAAAACTTCAGATATATTGTATATTATTTTTCAGTAAAATTAGTTCATAGGAAGATATTTATTAAATATCTTATTGGAAATATTATTAAATATCTTATTGCAAAATTCTGGATGTATTAGATATGAAAATTTTAATCTCTGGGAGCTGTGTGAAGGTCTCAGAACATTATAACCTCTGAGAGGACTTGCTGAAGTTACAAGCAACATGAAAGAATCTGCAGAGCATGTACATTCCATGAGGCAAATAGGGTAAGACAGCGAGAGTTTTCACTATAAGCTTGATATAATAATAATTATATATAAAATCACCTCTAGTTGTCTAAAAAAAAAAATTCTCTCTGCACAGAAGTTGTTATCTTGGCAGTTGTCTCTTGGCAGTGGAAAACTCTTGGGTAAAGTTTGATATTAATAAGAAAACAAAGGATTTTCATTCTCCAAAAAAGTCCTTTCATGATTTTTGTTTGTTTGTTTTGTAGTTTGTAATATTTTGGAACATCCGATCTCAAAACTGAGACTCTATGTTTGTTTTATTCATGAGATCTAGGTGGGGATTTTGAAAAGCATTCTAAATCCAAGTGTCAAACTATTTCATTACAACATAAGTAGGAGACACTTTGATCTAGATAGAATAATAGAAATGTGGGACTGGAAGGAACCTCGAGAGGTCATCTAGGCCAGTCCCCTGCACTGAGGCAGGACTGAATTTTATCTAGCCTGTCCCTGATAGGTATTTGTCTAATCTGTTCTTAAAAACATCTAGTGATAGAGATTCCACAACCTCCCTAGGTAATTTGATAATAAGATAAGATGTTTCAATATGTAGTAAGTAGCAACAGTTCCCCTTAACAATTTTTAAAATGAAAGAAAATGTAATAATAGAATATTTGGATTATTATCACATATAATATTATGGCATTGTTTGACATTCTATGATATGTCATATTATGCATTGCAACTAATGACATGTCATGTAATAATGTAAACCTAGTTTAAAAATTAGCACTGGACATAGATTTTTCTTTGGATGCTTTTTTCCAAAGAAAAATCTTTTTTCACAAAACTAAAAATGTCACTTTTGCCAAAAAAAAAAAAAAATTCAACTTTCTGGATGGAAAAATTGAAATGACATCTCCCTGGCTGCTGCATGGAAGGGCACTGACCCTCTGGTTCTTAGCTTTTCCACCTGCTGTGGGCCAGAGAGGCAGAGAGCTAGAACTGAGTCTTCTGCCTAATCCATAGCCTGAGATGCTGTGCAGCCCTGCTTTCTTCCTCTCAGGCAGCTGGACAGGAAGGCTTCCAGGTGGACAGCCTGGAAGCTGGAAAATTCTGCTTCTATTCTCCCAAAACATAATATTTTTGTAATCCTTTCCCATAAAAAAAATTCACAGAATTGCCATTTCGTCCCAGTTTGGGATGAAAATGTTTTCAGAAACACAGAATTTCTTGCAGGAAAGAATTTCCATTTTCCACCCCGCTCTCATATCAATGATAATTAAAAAAAATAAATTTCAAAACAAAAAATTTGTGTTTGAAACAATATTTTGAAACATTCCCCAAACAGAATTTTTTAAAGGGAATTATTTTTGAATTTCTGTTTTATGGGAAATTTCCAAAAATATTTGGCTTTATTCTGATCTGGAATAAAAACAAATTTTGAAATGTCAAAATGTCCTGCAGAACAGAAAATCTATATTTCAACCAGCTTTGTTTGTAAGTAAGGAATGTGTTGAGAAAATCTATCCTGCAGGGCAAGAAGACTCATGCGGACTCATGGTGTTTTGATGGATCCAGGCTCTCTGTAGTTCTTATCCACACCTGAATGAGCCTGCAAAATACTTACCCATGTTTAGGCAGCAGGTGTGCTGTGAGCACTGCTTACGGTGCTGATCATAATTGTCTCTCTGTTACCTGATGCTGTCCCTGCCTGTTTGTTATATCCATGTGCTGGCACTTGTTTTATGCATTAGATTGTAAGCTCTTTGGAGCCGGGACTATCTACCTGTTATGTGTCTGCAGCAGCTACAATATGGCTCTGATCCTTGACTGGGGCCTCCAGCCACTTCTGCAGTACAGATAATAACAGGTGAAATGTTCTAATTATAATAATATTTTGCACTTAAATACATAACAGTTTTCATTTGTAGATATCCGTGCTGTACAAAGGATGGTAAAGTATTATAATCTCCATTTTACAGATGGACAAACTGAAGCACAGAAAAATTAAAGTGAGCTGCCCAAGGTCCTACAGCAAGTGCAGGGGAAAGCCAGAAATCACCCATAGATCTCCTTACTTCCACTCCTGCTCTCTAATCACTGGCTCACAGTGGCTTTTTTGAGATTAGAGATAGGCCTGGGCCAAAACACAGGATCCTGAATTTTGAGGGAGTTTAAAATCTAAACTCTTAATTTTGCCAATGGCCTCTGCTTTACAAAACTAAAACCTCAGGGACAACATCTTCCCTCACACCACCCAGACCTGACCTTGAGAGTTGTATGCTCCAGATCCAGACGTTGGACTCATCTCTAGTTGAGAGGTATTGGAACAAGCTTGGCCATCTGTTTAAAAAATATTCGCCTGCAGTGGCTTGACAGCGAACCTCTCTATTACTACGGTAAAATAGCATAGTAATAGTAAAAGTAAAGATTTTGTTACACTGACAACTATTGAATTTCTTCATGCACTTTAACATGTACAATTACCAATTTGTCCTCAAACTTACCCATACGGCAAAGGGGTTTTAGACACTAGTGCTCTAGTGGGTTAACCCTGCATAATGAATCCAAGGCCAAACTGTACCCTTCATCCGACTACATGAGATTGGCAGTCAAAATCATAGATCAGGCAGAAGCCTCTGCATCAGAGATCATCAAGTAGAATTCACAGGAGGAGATTTTTTTCCCCAACGAATAGAAAATAACAAAGACAATATGACACATTTGCAGAGACATGGCAACTCATGGGACTGTAATCATAGCGAGTGTTGATTAGGGCATTGATATTTGAAGGCTACAGCAGTGTGCTGCACATACAGTAAAAGTAAAACTCCTACAAGGGACAATGACTGTATCTACATCCCCCACCTCTGACAGTTCCAAATGTAATTAGGTTACCTAATGTTGTGTTTCTTATAAAACAAAGTCTTTGCTAGTTTTAAATGTAACCTATGGGCTCCTCAGATACTTATTTCCTTTGGCAGACTAGACCTGCCAAGGTGACTTTAGCATAGTTGCATCGACCCGCTGTATCCTGCATTAAAGAATTCCCATCTATCTGCTATTGTCTAAATAAGAAGCTGAGTCAGCATCTCTGTACACTATATTTATATTGACTATCTGACGTCGTCGTGATAGGGCAGGAAGGTGGGGGGAGATCACGTGTTTTTATAGTACAGTGCAGTGCTCAAGGTTATATTGAGAAATACGTTGGGCCAAATCCTCAGCTGGTGTTAATCAATATAGCTCCATTGACTACATAAATGTATACCAGCTGAGGATCTTCTCCTTTGTATTTCCTGTCTGGTCAACAGTGAACTGGACTAAGTTACCAGCATATCACCTGACTTCCCTAAAAACACCAGGTGAAATCCTGGTGCCATTGAAGTCAATAGCAAAACTTCTATTGACTTCAGTAGGGGTAGGATTTCACCCAAAGTGTGTTGAATTAATGAAATTTTATGAGGCAAAATCATAGTTCTTTGTATTCTTGTTCAAATCCATGTTACAGAGAGGAAACTAAATTCAAAAGTTAAGATTTGGACCTAAACTTTTGTAAAGCTCAAGAGGGTTTGATATCAATCTAGTGTCTGGACTCAGCCCCATATTTGTACAAAATAGAGAAGATACTAAGTTAAAAGGCACCCCGCATTCCTGTTTTGCAGTAAAAAAAACAGAAAGTCGGTAACTAACATTTAGATTCCTTTGTCCTCAGTAATATAACTATTGATTAAAGGTATTTCAGATAGCCTGCAAATCAAATGTGATGAATATAGGCAGCAGTGGATATGAGAATAGAGTGCCCTGGAATTCAGCTGCTTACATGGGCAAAACCATGGCCATAAATTGAATGAGTTTCTCCTGCCATGGCAGGATAACAATTAACTTCATTGTATCATATTGGAAATACAACTCAGAATCCTCACTGTGTTAATAAGAAATTCGAGAGAAGGTGGACTTATTTTGTGTTCAGGAACATAGTCCTTGCAATATAACTAGAAAAACTTGTAGTTGGAGTATCTTTCATCTTTTCTCCAAAACCACTACTGAGTCAGTAGTTACCACTGTAGGCATTCTGTTCAATAGTCTACATAAAATGAGCTTGGTGGTATTAATTTAGTTCTTCATGGACAGGTGTCAACATCATAAAAGACAGTTACAAATGGTATGGGTTGATCCATTGGTGACTACCTACAGAGAGAGGTCAAGGATTGAATGGGCTATTGAGGCTAAACTGTCTTAGCACCAAGGCAGGTTTAAGGCATGTTGGTGCACTGGAATGGGGAAGTCTGTGCTGTCACTGTCCACAGCATACTTGTACTGTTTAAAAACATTGGATTTCTATCACCAGGGCAGTCAAACCTTCATTTTCACCAGCAAGAAAATTCCTCGTCCGTTTTTAAAATCTTGTATGTTAATTGAATTCAGAGAGGATGATGAGATTTAGTGCCGTCTATCAACACTTACTGGAAAAGACTTGGGCTCAGTTTCCATTGCCTGAAGGATGCCTGCCTGGATCAATTAACCTCTCAAACGTCACTATTTCATAGTCCTTGATTTTCCCCCCCTCCTCTTGCTTACTTTTTAGTTTATGGGCAGGCATGGCTTCTGTGACTGTAATGTGATACTTAAGTATTCATTATGGTGAGCCTAAGGATTTTAATTTCCTTACTTGTAATTTTAGAGTCTTTTTGACTAACTGCGACACTTTTTGAAATCTCATTAGCTAGAGTTTACTGTCATAGTGCTAGTTTTTGACATGATTATTTCCCTGATGTTGAACTTAATTGTACCATAGTTTGTAGTACTTAGTGTTGTAGTTATGAGTGCCACAAGTTACTTCTTGAACCATCTTCTCTGTGTCTCTTGAGATTAAGTCAAATGTAGTGTCTTGTATTCTCTAGAACTAACTGTTCTAGGAAGCAATGGTTTAACAAATTGCTTTTTTAAACCTTTCTCCCAAGTTACATTTGACCACTTTTTAGACAGGCAGTTGGAATCACCAATTAATTTTCATGCTAGACTTGATTGATCTCTCTCCACATCATAAACTCAATATCCTTTTTCTGATCAGGAAGATGGTAGTGTAACCCAATGATTATGTAAAATGGAAGAATTTTAGTCCTGCTATAGTCCAACGCAACCTTAAATACAGAGTTGCTATGGAAGCCCCAAAAGCATTTGTATTGCTATCAGTTGGGGTTTGTATCCATCCATATTCTACTAAATTGTATCTCATTAGATCAATTGTTGTTGTTTTATAATTTGTATTACAGTAGCACTTAGAAGACCCAGCGAAAATTGGTGCCACATTCTAAAAATATGCTACATACACATAGTGAAAGAGCTCCAAAGAGCTCACAATAAGACAAACAACAAATGAAGAGTAGGAAAAAAGAGGTAAAACATGCAACTAAGTTCCTCTTCCCACACAGATCCTCAGTATAGCCATTGGAAGTTGGCTAATTTCTCATAGGCTTCCCAGTATAGAGTAGTATATATAGAAGTTAATCTTGAGTAGGGATTTGAAGGACAGGGAAGTGGCCTAGGAAGATCAGTTCAGAGCAGATTTTCTAGGTGTAAGGGTCAGCAAGGAAGGAAGCACAGAGACAGTTCTGAGAAGTGGTCAAATGGGCATCAAGACTAAATTCATTGGCAGAGTGAAGGGCCAGGTGCTGTGACACAATAAGAAAGTAAATAGGGAGGGGCTGAGGTTTAAAGTCAAGATGGGGTGCATGCCCTGTGCTCCCACACACATCTTGGTTTGATTATGGTGGAGAAGAGACCTTGCCAAAAAAGGCCGCACAAGATATTACGTTACGAAGGCCGCACAAGATATTACGTTATGAAGGCCGTAAGATAAGATATTAGGTTCTTAGATGCATGCATCTAAGAACCTAGTCTTGCTAAGTGCCGAAGGGCCTCATCTCCCATTTAATTCAATGGGAGAACTTAGGGCATTGAACCCTACCCCAGTGGGAAAACAGTTGTATGGTCTTTCATTTAAGAAATAGTAAATTATCCTGTAACTGAAGACTCTGGAAAAGATTCTAATCTACTTTAAAACCATTTTAATCCAAAGAAACAGAGATCAGATACTGTCTGAAATAGATACACATGAGGGGACAAAGTTAAGGTTGTACATTCAACCTTGACTTCCAGGTTTCTTCACTTCAGAGCATGTTAATTGGTAAATTTAACATTAGATTAACTAAATTTGTGTAGTTTATTATATTTATCCTACATCACAACCTGCTTTATGGAGGAAGGGTGGGGAGTTGGTGGGAATTGAGATAGAAAGGGTTCAGATCTAAGAAGAAGCCTTTTTTTTTTTTTTTTTTTTTACATATTGCACTGTTTAAAAATAATCTATGCGGAACAAGCTTAAGAGCAGCAGGTACCTAAAAAACTGTCAAATAGCACTGTTAACTATAGTAATTTATTCTATAATTTAATGTAGCCCTGACCCCGTCACAAGTTAATACACCATGAAGAACAGTGTGCAAAAAACATGCTTATTAATGAATTGGAGAAATAATGTGACATTGTTTTTTGCCATGTTCCTATGAAATATCTTAATATTGGAGTTAGCAGAGCTTAGACAATTTTCACTATGTAATTATGTCTGTCCATATCATACTAACTTGTGCTGTGATTAAGGAGCTTTTAATTTTTAATTATGCTATCTGGAGACAGTTGTTTGATTTCAAGACAAAGATAATACTGGACATGAAC
Organism: Macrochelys suwanniensis; assembly: GCA_033296515.1. Lineage (NCBI taxonomy): Eukaryota > Metazoa > Chordata > Testudines > Chelydridae > Macrochelys > Macrochelys suwanniensis. The sequence continues at coordinate 232,722,150 of CM065775.1, read as the reverse complement.
TCTTTTTTTTTTTTTTTAAGTATTGCCAAATGAATCTTTTCATCTGAATTTCTTGTATATATTACTGGTTGACAGGTAACAGATTGCACTGCTTTAAAGGATTCTCTGGTTAATAGATTTGTATTTGTGAACCAACATCTGTAATTAAACTTAAATTAAAAAAATTTTAAATTAGGCTTAAAGGCTTAAAAAATAAGGACTTTTCATTATAAACATGCAATCCCACTGAGGCCAGCTCCTGCAATGAACTTAGAACAAAATTTGACCCAATTCTGTCCTAGAATTGAATATCTTTCTTAGGTTCTTAGTAATGAGCAGACCTCTAAAGGTCTGGAGGTTCAATTCAATTCACCTGAAGTGGAGTGACACACACCCGAAAATGAACTGAAACTGTTCTGCTGGAGTTCCTCTTTCCAGAGAGCCAGACGGTGTGTGACACTGAGTATTCTATGAGGAGGTTGTACGGACAGACTGCATAACAAGGATGTGGCTAGTTGTTCCTATTGTACACATTCACTGGCCACAGTCTTCATATACTGACATGCAGTGTGCCATTATTATAGTACATGGACTATGACAATGGCTGTGGACCAAATCTGAAGATGTGCCCATCACTAGCTTTATCCTGTCTTTAAACCACGGATAAGAATTACACTCTGGCTGCTCTGCTTTTCTCTTAAGTCTGCTAACCTGATCAGGAAATCTTGAGAAAACAATTTTTCTTGAGATGTACATTACTTCTTGCTTGTGATGAACTCAAAAGCACAGCAACTGTACTTTGGAAAATGCATTTCCAGACCGTGCCAGAAACAGGAAGATCAGAGGAATGTGAAAATGAAAAATTAATTTAAAAATAAAATAAAAATTTCCAAACTGTTTCAGTCCACAAATAAAGTTCTTTCTGGGTCAAGTCTAGGGTGAAGGAAATTAATCTTTTCTTACTTAACCTGAGTCAGTTTCACCACATTTGAACCTCTTAGACCAAAATAATTTGATAATTCTTTTAATAAGGGACAACCAGAGTCTTGTACCTTCATATTTCAAGAGTGACACTGTAATATTCCTCTATGAGCATATTGTGTGTGGGTTCAGATGGGCTTCAGAATAACTCCATGATGACAGCATACATGACAAATCTACCACATGGGCTTTACAAAACAAAAACAAAACAAAACCACCAAAAAAACAAGCCTCCCTCCCCCAGCAAACTTTAAATGTGGTTGTATTCTGAAAAATCACTACATAAACATAGTAGTCTATGGCTACATGTTAAATTCTTAGTGAGTCCATTTTGAATTTCCTCATATTACAAATATGAGGAAGTTTTTGCTAACTGAGAGGCCTGAAAACTCAAGCCGAGATCTGAGAGTCAAGCTGTGTTCACTTGTGCATCGTCATTAGTAATAAAGATTCCAGAGGCTAAATTCTATCCAGTTACAGTTGTGCAACCACATTGTCTTCAGTGACAATGTACAGCTGTAACTGAGGTCAGAATTTGATCTTGCAGTTGGAATTTAATCAACAGTTCTGCTGACAATGCAGAGTTAGCATCTCTCTTCATCTCCATCTCTCTCTCTCTGTGTGTTGTTTTGGCTCTGCAGTGCAGTGTGTTGTATAAATTTAAGTTTTTCAGTAAAGTCAGCATATTATACACTGATTACACACAAGTGGATCTGTTAAAAAGCTACCATTTTTAGATAGCTACTTTTCACAGTAGAAAAACACTTTACATTTGTAACTTTGGGTTTTTCACTTCCTGTTTACCTATCCCAGCATCATAGATATTAGTGTATAGTCAATTCCGGCTAAAAATACTATTTCCCTCTCCTGTATATTTCTATAATTATAGGATACAACAACCATGGATACTGTACTCATTTTTATTATTTATTTTGCAGAAGTACCTTGGGTTCCCTTGTACTAGTCATTGTGTAAATATATCCCACTGAAAGTCAATAGAACTTGTGCTCCTAAATTCCACAGGAGCTTTTGAAAATATCCACCTATGTTGTTATGTTTGCAAAGTTATTCTGGAAATCTTTCACAACTTTAATAATTAGTAACCAGAATAGCACAGATTACCGTTTTCTCAGACCCTGGATGTATATGTGCACTGTGAGAGCGTCAGTATAAAACAACACATATTTGTGTGTATATATATATGAAAAAATAAAAGGTAATTTCCAACAAGCTTGAAAATTCCATGTTTTGTCCTGCACTCGGATTGGCGCTGTAATCTGTTCCTGGAGTTCTGCTCTGCATCACCAAAGTGGACCTCTCTGTCAAACAGGAGCTTTTGTTGTGAGATCTCTAGACAACTGTGGAGTTGGTATAACAGAGAGCCATTTCTGAACTTTTTTTCCCTTCAGAATTCTTTAGAAATCTAGATCCTACTCGTGGGAGAGGTTGTGTGCATCCTACGAGATGCTGAGTGCGCTCAACTAGGAGGGATGATTTCACAGAATCGGGCCCTCAGAGAATAACTGAATAACCATTTTGTTGGCATGATTTTGGAAAGTCTTCTTTACTCATATAATGCTTTATTACTCATGAGTTAATCATTCAAAACAAGTGCAGCCAAACACTGTTCTATTCAGTATAAGACACATATTTAACAGAAAGCTCTTTTAGAAATGTTTATGTTACATAATACTTTCATGTTTTTGTTTTAAATGGACATTTCCAGCTTATTTTTCAAGAATTTCTAATTGCTCTTGGTAAGGCCAACGTCTGGATTTTGAACTCATTAAAACTTATTGAAACGTTTATAGATAGGACACAGTCCTGCAATCCCGTTCTCATGTAAATAATCCTCTCGAAATCTTTAGTTCTAGTCTCTCAAGTAAGGAATTTCAGAATTGGGCCCACAGTTTGCATTAAAATAAGATAGTTTTTAAACTTGTTGATGCGGTTTAAGAGTTTTCTGCAGACAGAAAGCATATTTTCTAAGAGCAGTTAGGGGGAAAAAATCTTTTCATTTATAAGAGTGCCCTTTACAAGAATTTGCCCTTGCAGTCCTCATTTTAGAAGCTCACCCTGTAATTTTAACAATAACTTTTCAGTGTGCTACTGCACTTTACAAAGTCACAATTTGTGTCTCTTTATCTGTGGGTTTTAACATTTTAAAATACTATTAATGGAAATAAATTCTGAAACAGTCTTCCTGGAATTAAATTGTTAAATGTAAATTTAACTGCTTTTTACAATCTGAGTCCTGAGTTCAGAGGCTTTTCCCCTTTAGCAGTTGATAATACCTCTAACACCTGGAGTGCAACAGGAAAGTGCACTCATGGCCCTACTAACATTTTTAAATAATCAGTTCCTGAAGGAAAAAGAGAGAAACCCAAACTTGGGCCTTGGGAGGTAAGTAGATACCTCTGAAAATGGCTAGGGGGTATAACGACTTTGGTACAGATGAGAGTCATCTAGTTCAGTCCCCTGCACTCAGGGCAAGACTAAGTATTATCTAGACCATCCCTGACAGGTGTTTGTCTAATCTGCTCATAAAAATCTCCATGATGGACATTCCACAACCTCTCTAGGCAATTTATTCCAGTGCTTAACCACCCTGACAGAAACTTTTTCCTAATATCCAATCTAAACCACCCTTGCTGCAATTTAAACTCATTGCTTCTTGTCCTATCCTCAGAGGTTAAGGAGAACAATTTTTCTCCCTCCTCCTTGTAATAACTTTTTATGTAGTTGAAAACTCTTATCATGTCCCCCCTCAGTCTTTTCTTCTCCAAATTAAACAAACCTAATGTTTTCAGTCTTCCCTCATAAGTCATGTCTTCTAGACCTTTAATCTTTTTGTTGCTCTTTTCTGAGCTTTTTCCAATTTGTCCACATTTTTCCTGAAATGTGGTGACTAGAACTGGACACGATAATCCAGTTGAGGCCTAATCCACGTGGAGTAGAGTGGAAGAATTATTTCTCATGTCTTGCTTATAACACGCCAATGAATTCATCCCAGAATTATGTTTGCTTTTTTTTTTCTTTTTTTTTTGGCAAGTGTTACACTGTTCACTTGTATTTAGATTGTAATCCACTATGACCCCCAGATCCCTTTCCACAGTACTCCTTTCTAGGCAGTCATTTCCCATTTTGTATGTGTGCAATTGATTGTTCCTTCCTTAGTGGAGTACTTTGCATTTGTCCATGCTGAATTTCATCCTATTTACTTCAGACCATTTCTCCAGTTTGTCCAGATTATTTTGAATGTTCATCCTATCCTCCAAAGCACTTGCAACCCCTCCCAGCTTAGTATTGTCCACAAACTTTATAAGCATACTCTCTATGCCATTATCTTAATCAGTGCTTTGTTTAATAAGAATGAACTATTGAGTTAGGCCCCTAAATTAAGTGGCTTGATTTTTCCAGATTACTGTCCACCCATTGGAGCCAATGACAGCTGCAGGGTGTTCAGTGCTTTCAAAATTAGGCTTCTGGTTTAAGTGCCTAATTAGACTTGGAAGCCTAACTTTAGGCACCCATCTAGGAAAATCTTTCCTTGGTTTTAAAATGCATTTACTTTTAATTTTTAGTTTAATCCTTTTGCTGGTGGCCTTTCGCTGGGTTTGTTGTGTGCCTGTTATCCCAATAACTTTCCAAAGAGAACAGTGGACTGTTAAGATGCCTTGGTCCTTGTTACATTCTCGCAGAGCAGCAGAAGTTTGCTGCCTGAACATTTCTGGAACATTTACCACAACCCTTTCCACTGAAAGGGTTAACTGGCTTGTTGTCTGGAAGCTGGCACTGTATAGTGGGAGTTGACATTTTCACACTAATTAGAACAGACTGCTGCAGTCCCTATGTACATGTAACTCATATTTAATTCAATGGAAATGTTGAGTGTGCATCAACTGCTGGATTGGGCCCAAAGTTTGCATTAGGCTGGATATTTTTGCTTTTGTGACATTCAGGAACAGTCTTATTGAGCTGTTTAGTTTTTTCACCGCTTTAATAGAGTCTTTGGAAAGTTTTCATTAAATGCTGTATTAATATTCATGGGCCAACTTTTGAAGTCCTTAATCAGTCCATGCTCAGGCAAAACTCCCACTGAGGTTGAGACTTGGCCCTGTAGGCATGGTCCAAAGGTCACTGATGTCTATTGAAATACTTCCATTGATAGGAATGGGATTTGAATCGGAGCCCATGTGTCCAGGAATTCAGGGCATTTTAAAATATACTTTTGGATCATTTTAGTTTCCCATCACAGTTAATATGTGTAAATACAACCTGTTTAAAAAATATGATCACTATGAGCTAAATTCTGATGGTGAAGCACTGCTCACAGGCTTTTGAAAAGAAAAATTATAGAGACGCTGTGGGGTGGAAAGTTGACTGCCCTTCCTGGCTTCCCTCAGACCCAGCAGAGTAGACATTTTAACATTATCCAAGGCAGGCATAGTAATTCATGGCTTGGTCTGTATGTGCATATACTTTTGGCCCAGTCCAGCTCCCATAGAAGTCAATAGACGTCTTTCTACTGACTTCATTGAAGCTGCATCAGGGCCATATGACCACCCCAAACAACTCCTCCTATTCTCACACCTATGTAAATTATTTGTTCTCTTAGGAGGAATAATCTACGTGGGGGTACTTTATGTGGGATTGCTGCCAGGCAGAATAATGGTTCAATTAAGACTGTATTTTCAGCGTCTATAAATGCCTGTTGTAGAGTCCAATTAATCCATATTTGATTTGCCCCCATATTTGGAAGGAATCAAAAAGAAAGAGAAAAATATTTGTCCTTTCGGATGATTACATTTTAAATATAAAGAGATTGAGATGCTAAATAATCAGAGGGTGTCCTCTGCCCTAATTTGTGGAGGTTGTAAACATTCATTAATATGTGTATTTTCTTCATTCAACACCCTGGAAGTGTAGAACTGCAGGTCTTACATACAGTTTCTTATATTTTGGTGAAAATGCAGCTGTAGATATCATCATGACTATGGACTTTTATAGTGCCATAAAAATTCAGTGTCACTGTAAATCTATGCTGCTGAAAATGTCGACATTTATGGCAACTTCTACAAGGACATATTTTAAAATTATATTAAAACTTGATGCAGCAACTTTTATATAGTTAAAAAAATAAGATTATAAAGCAAAACATTTACTCTTAGAACAAAAGGGTGTGATGAATACTTTATAAAAAAGCAATTAAGTAGGCTTCTTTTTAAGCAGATCAGTCAGCTTTAGAAAGCACATGATGCTCATGTCCTGTTCATATGTAACCACTAATTGAAGGACATCATTAATATTCACTTAAATTGCATTTAATTCAGAGTGTTAATAATTCTGCTTTGAGGGCTCAGTATCCATGTAATTGATTTGCATTGCATCTTTATTTTTATGTGACTTCTTAATGCCATAGGGCAAATGGGTTGTCTTAATATTGTTCATGTATCCATTGAGGGTCTGACCAGCTCTACGCCCCCTGTGATTGCAATGGGATTCCCTTTCCTTTGGCGGTTCTGCAAAAGGGGACTGCATAGATCTGAACATAGCACCCTTCACGTAGAGTTTACCAACAAAGGGCAGTTACTTTCAAGAAGCCTCATCCAAAGCCCATTAGAGTCAATGGAAAGACTGCCTTGGATTTCAGTGGGCTTTGGATTAGGCCCAAAGTCTACCTCACAGCAATTGACAGAGCTGTATGATGGAATAAATCCAGGGTGTTCCTCATGATGCTCAAGACACAGCAACTTTGGGGTTCAATACTACTACTTTTGAATTCAATGGTAAAATGCCCACTGACTTCAGTAGGAGCTGTATCACAGGTTGGTATATCTCAAAAAGCTGTGCAAAAAATATTGGGTGTTTGCTGAAAACAGTGACACTTTTTTTTTTTTTTTTTTTTTTTTTTGCGGAGTGTTAATATCAAGTGAGTTTAGGGATTGCTCCTGTGCCCACTGAAGTCAATGGTAAAGCTCCCATTGATTTCACTGGGGCAGGATCAAACTCATTGAGCGTTAGGCACTTAAATACCTTTTGAGGATTTGGGCCTTAGTGCTGATGAAAGGTGCTGAGTTGGGAGCCCTGAAATTCTACCTGACTACACAGGGTAAACATGAGTGGGCACCCTGCCCTCCTTGCTCTGACTTGTCCATGCTGCTGTGCCAGAGCACTTCCATCCTGAACTAGACAGATCTTGGGAGACAGACCAGTCCTCGCTTACAGACAGCCCCCCAACCTGAAGCAAATACTCACCAGCAACCACACACCATACAACAAAAACACTAACCCAGGAACCTATCCTTGCAACAAAGCCCAATGCCAACTCTGTCCACATATTTATTCAAGTGACACCATCATAGGACCTAATCACATCAGCCACACCATCAGGGGCTCATTCACCTGCACATCTACCAATGTGATATATGCCATCATGCGCCAGCAATGCCCCTCTGCCTTGTACATTGGCCAAACCGGACAGTCTCTACGCAAAAGAATAAACGGACACAAATCTGACATCAGGAATCATAACATTCAAAAACCAGTAGGAGAACACTTCAACCTCTCTAATCACTCAGTGACAGACTTAAAGGTCGCAATTTTGCAACAGAAAAGCTTCAAAAATAGACTCCAACAAGAAGATGTTGAACTTGAATTAATATGCGAACTAGATACCATTAACTTAGGTTTGAACAGAGACTGGGAGTGGCTCAGTCATTACGTTAATTGAATCTATTTCCCCTAGTTAACTATCCTCACTCACACCTTTGTGTCAACTCTCCGAAATGGGCCATCTTGATTATCACTTCAAAAGTTTTCCCCCCCTGCTGATATAGTTCCTCTTAATTAACTGGCAAAAGTTGGTATAGGTACTTCCACCACTTCATGTTTCTCTGAATGTATAAATATCTGCTTGCTGTGTGTTCCATTCCATGCGTCTGATGAAGTGAGCTGTAGCCCATGAAAGCTTATGCTGAAATAAATGTGTTAGTCTCTAAGGTGCCACACGTAATCCTGTTCTTTTTGGTGACACAGACTAACACGGCTGCTACTCTGAAACCAATCATCTCTAGGTGTCAGAGCAGTTTAGCTTCTATAGTGCTGTGCTTCTTTCATATGCAGTGAGCAGCCACGTACTTTTGTTTTAGATTAAGGGAAAGAAAAAAATGAAAGTCATCCTGAGAGAGAGCACAGTGTATGTCTCTCCTGCAATAGCCAGGGCCGGTGCAAGGAAGTTTTGCGCCCTAGGCGAAACTTCCTTGCACCAGCCCTGCGCCGCCCCCCTCCACCCCCCGCAATGCCGCCCCCCACCCGCCAGCTCCCCCACCCGCGGGAGCTCAGTCCCCCCCCCCCCCCCCGCACCACCCGCGGGCCGCAGGTGCTGAGCGGGGAGCCGGGGGCAGGGGGGCGGCTCACGGCCCGCTCAGGGGGGTCGCGTAGTGGGTGCGCCGGCCCTGGCAATAGCAATAGCAAGTGTCATATAAAGGAAATGGCACTTCCAGAGCACGTATTCATATCATTCTTGGCCTTTCTGTTGGGACTGTCAATCAAGCTGCTCTGCCATTCAGTGTTAAGGGTAGTGTTGCTGGGTATGATGGGGATGGTTGCTCATTGTGGTCTGGACTGAGACCACCAATTCATTGCACGTAGGGCACCAAACAAACTTTAAGTAAGTAATGACTTTCAGTCCTGGGCTGCATTTGAAACAGAAGCCTCAAGATAAAATGCACCATATCCTATTGCCAGTACACTTCCCCCACCCTGTTTGACAGGCTCTCTCTACTCTTATATTATCACTAGGCATTAGCCTCTATAAACAGCTCTGAGGCTGCCCACAGAAGACAATCAATGACAGCTTATTTTATTTTCAAATACATTTTATTGAGAGTCTTGTCAGGTCAACAACACTTCTACAAGCCTATGGGGCTGATACAAGAAGTGTCTCCAAGTCTCAATTTTCACATGCCATGCTGCGAATAACTAATTTCTATGCCCCAAAGAAAGAGCTATTGATGCATATGATCACTAAACAGTACTGGTTGCTCCGAGCCATCTTATTTCAAAGGTGCGGGGGGGTTTCTATAAAAGGCTGCAGGTGTGTAACAATGCCTAGTCACATTAATACTTTGAGATATTCTAGATGGAATGTAGGAGAAAGATTTTTTTTTTCTAACAGTGGTCATAATTTGATGCATTTAAAAAAAAAACAGATAGCAAGAACAAAAAGACATGTGTGCCTGATATGGAATAAAAGGCTGTTTGCACCTAATATATTATAGAAAAGTTCAAAGACAGCTTAACCTTGTAAAAATGTTACCTCTGTAATGCCGCTAAGATAAGTGGCTGTATGAATTATTACTTTGACTTGCACACATGACTTTTTCAGAAATTATCTAACTTGTGCATTCATTAATTGGTGATTTTCATATGCCGGGATCTTCCCTTTTCACTCAAACTCCCACTTATTAAAAACTTGTGCATCCTTCTGCCCTCAAATACACAGTATTCAGTTCTTCCATTGTCTGGTAAATGATCCAGGTTACTCATTACCTATCTTGTTGGATATACATTACGTGGAAAATGCAATGAGTGGTAGTTATGATAACCTTAAATCAACCATTCCCAACATGTGCTTCATGAACTACATGCTGGTGGACCATGGAAAGCTCTCAGGTCATTTGGTACTGGCTTCTGTTACTTTCATTATCTTTAATAGGCCTCCAGATTTGCAAAGAACAGGAGGACCTTAAAAATACAGCGGGAAACTAGAAAGAAAAGCAGTCTAGCTACTCCTGTAGGAAATGCTGCCACATAGAATGAAGTGACTACACGGGAGCCATCCTTAATGAGCGGACCACCAATAGGGCTGGTCTTACTCAGGAGTGAGGTTCAGGGGATAAGCGAATGAGGCAACAACTCTATGTAGCTGTGGAAGCAGAGAAGCAGGTAGCCATGTGGCAAACAAATGTATTGTTAGGAGCAGAATGGATGGGAAATGTAGATGAAACAAAGAAGAAAAGGGGAGTGACTTTCATTGATTCTTTTTGAAAAGGACAACACTTATTGCACTAAAGAAATCTAAAAAAACCCTGAATATGTACCTAAATAGAGCTTATTGAAAAATAACTGCAATAATTTTATGTTGGATGTTCAGTGCCTTAACTCAAAAAAGGCATGGCCAGTTTGTGTCAGATTCCTACTCTTTCCTTTCTCCCCCGCCCCCAAATAATTAATACTTGACCTGAGACCAAGCATAAACATTTTCATGAAGGGTGAAGGAGCTGTTGGAAAGTGGCAGCTATAATGAAAGCTAGGTTGCAACTCAGCTATAGGACTACAGTAATGGCTCCATAAAATCTCCTGAATGGTCTAAGAATTAAGATTTGCTGGGTCTTACCCATGGTCTGTCTAGATTATTTTCCTGTCTGCAACAGTGGCTAGCACCAGATGCTTCAGAGGAAAGTGCAAGAAATTCTGCAATAGATAGGCATAGGGTAATATACACCCCCCTCTCATTATGGTATTCTTCTAATCCCTAATAGTTAGAGTTGTTTTAAGCCTTGAGAGATAAAGTTTTATTTCCCTTCTGATACACTTTTTGTTAGCTTCAGCTCTATAACTCTGAATATTCTTGTAATTCATACAAACATCAAATTCCTCTTGGAATCTTGCTAAGATTCTGGGCCACAAACAGTCTGTGGCAGTTTGTTCCACGATCCAGTTATACATTGTCCAGGAAAGTATCTATTTTTCTCAGGCTTGAATTTTCCACCTTTTAATTTAATTGAGTCAACTTGTTTTGCATCATGACACAGGGAGAAAAGATCCTGATGTCCCTTCTCTTTACCATGCATTATTGTATATCCTTTTTGCATGTCCCCTCTTATTTCCCCCTTTTCTAAGGTAAACAATCCTGTTCTCTTCAAATACTCTCTGTACAAAAGTTTTTTTCCCATGCCCCAATCATCCTCGTCAGCCTCCTGTGAACCATCTCTAATTCTGTTACATCACTTGAGGTGAAAGAAAAAACATAAACCAAAGGTGAACAATTTTCCATTAGTATCAGAAAGGAGAAAACAAACTGAAAAAGTGATAGCCCGATCCTAACATTCATTTATTATTTTAGATGCTGTCTTCTTTTCTTATATGTAATTGTTTTCAAAGAAAGACCACTCATGGTATGATGGAATATAGTCACTAAGAGCCAAAGTAATTTCACTGTGGGAAGCCGCACAAGCCGATACTTTGAACATGAAATAAGAAGGCTTTGGAGAATTTGGGAAAGCTGGAAGCTGATTAAATGATGAGTGGGCAATGGTTTATATCTTGCCCCTTTTAGCAGTAATTCCTTGTAGCATCCCTTCACTGCAATTTGTAATTTCAGGTCTAGGTCCTCTAGTGCATTAGGGCACTTTTGCATTGCTCTGCTGGTGCAAAGCTGCCATAAAGCTGGCTTAGTTGACATTAAGGATGATGCAGTGTGCAGACATAGATGTCTAGTTGCATACAGCTACTATAGTGGCTCTTACATCATCACCCTCCTTTTGGCCTGTTTAGGAGGCATGGCTAAAGGAAAAGGATGTGGCCAGGGCATCCTTGCACTGTGGTGATTCCCAGCTGCCAGTACATCTCCTTGGGGTCATTGGTCCCCAGTGCAATAAGAGCTACCTTGCGGCTCTTCGAACATGCACTGAAGGACTGGCCCAGCATAGAGGACCCTGGGATGCACAGAAGGGGGCTGGAGCTATCAAAGGTGTCTGTGATGTTCCCCTCCGGCATTATCTGAACCGGTGATCTGCTAGGTCGCTCCAATCCTTGACTCTGGGAGCCAGCCTTACCCTACTTTGCTGTGAGAACCCCCCACTCCTGAGCTGTTCAAGCACAGCCTCTGGCATGTAAGCTGCTCCCAGCTTCTTGCAAGTGTCCAGTTATGCCCGCTGGATGCTACAAGCCTATATGAGTTCGTCAATTTAACAAAGAACTTGATATGTACCAGGCTTGTTATCCCAAGGGGAGCCTCGGACACACTTCAAACCAAATGCACTGCTTCAGGTAGAATAAACAAACAAATTTATTAACTATAAAGATAGATTTTAAGTGAGTATAAGTCAAAACATACAAGTCAGATTTGGTCAAATGAAATAAAAGCAAAACACATTCTAAGCTGATCTTAACACTTTCAATGCCCTTACAAATTTAGATGCTTCTCACCACAGGCTGGCTGATTGCTCTTCAGCCAGGCTCTCCTCTTTTGATCAGCGCTTCAGTCACTTGGTGTAGTGTCTGTAGATGTTGGTGGGAGAGAGAGAGAGAGCATGGCAAACATCTCTCCCTTTTATCATGTATTTTCTTCCCTCTTGGCTTTGCGCCCCCCCCCTTCAGTCAGGTGATCATTACCTCATCACAGTCCCAAACTGGCAAAAGGAAGGGGGGTGACTCGCTTAAAGTCCAATAGATTCTTTTGTTGCTGCCTAGGCCAGTGTCCTTTGTTCCTGTGAGGCTGGGCTAGGTTTATCCCATGGTTGCCCTGATGAGGTGTGAACTGCCTCTCTGCTCTTGGAGATTTTTTGCCTGGGCTTATTTTAAGCCATGAGGATACATTTTCAGCCTCATAACGACATACATGAAATTATAACCTATAACATCACTGTAACAATTACTGTAACATTACTACAACAACGATGATCAGTGCGCCATGAGCCTTCCAAAGACACCCAACATGACAAACTTTGCATTGGATACCACACAATCATTTTACAAGGATGAACATGGGGGTGTAGGGTGTTCCCCCAAGGTACAGAGTGTCACAGTGTCTCAAAGCCACTTTGCATTTCTCCTTAGGTCTGGTCTACACTAGAAAGTTCAGTCAATGTAAGATACCTTGCATGCAACCTAGTTGTGCATGTGTCTCCACTCAAATTTGTCTCCTTCTGATGTAAGCACCCTGTTACAGTGACGCGGTAACATTACCTACCTGAACGGCATTCAGCAATGGTCAACATACTGTGCTCGATGCAGTGCAAGTGTAGATGCTGCTGGACCTATCTTGACCCTAACAGTCCTCCAGCAGTTGGCCCACAATGCCCAACACTGACTGCTCTGGTCACAGTTGTGAATTCTACTTCCCAAGAGTCATGGAAACCAGAAGCCACTCTCTCCCCACCTTAAAACACCCCATATTTTTAGAATGCCTTTTCCTGATTGCCCAGCATGGACAGCATACCTAGCAGCTCTCTTGTTGCGTACAACTGCCCAGCTGACCATGCCATTTACACTTTCTAGACACTCTCCTGCCTGAAGCAGACAGGAAGTATTGGATCTCCTAGGCCTGTGGAGAGAAGAGGCTGTGCAGACATAGCTACAGAGCAGTTATAGAACCATGGACATCTTCGAGCAGATTGCATGGAGGATGCTGGAGAAGGGGTACGACAGGATCAGCAGCAGTGCTGTGTGAAAGTGAAGGAACTGCGGCAGGCATACCGAGGGCCAAGGAGGTCAGCAGTCAATATAGTGCTGAGCCTCAGACCTGCCACTTTTACAATGAGCCGCATGCCATACTTGGAGGAGAGCCCACCAGCACCCTGTACAGCACTGTGGATACTTCCAAGAAGCCTGAGATGCCATGAATAGCAAAGAGGAGAATGGGGGACAAGAGACTGGGAAATCCAGCTATGCTGCTAGACAGGACTCATTCAAGACTCCACTGAAGCCTAGCCAGTCCCAACAGCTGAGTACCAGCAAGCCTGATGCAGGGGGAGGAACCTTAGGTAAGTGTGTGAATGCCTTTTCCATTACAATATTTAAATATACAGATGGCACTTGACCCCATACTGAGAAGGACACAGCTATTGACTTCTCATTAATTTATTCATACTAGAAGAGATAGTGGTACAACTAAGAAAGGTAGAGTTGAGCATGCAGAGCAGTTTGTTTAGGTACGTAGGGATGTCCTTTTACTTATCCTGAGAGATCTCAATGAAACTTCCAGGGAGGTACTCTGCAATCATCTCCCTAAGGTTTCTAGGGATTGTAGTCTTATTTCTTCCTCCACAGGAGGACACTTTCTCATGCCAGTCTGTGATGACATCAGCAGGCATCATTACAGTAAACAGACTAGCAACATACGGGCTTTGGAGCATCTGTGTTAGCTGCTAGAGAAGCCCCATTATGTCCTGGTGCATCTCCCTCTCCTTTTTCTGCTGGGACTTTCTCCTGTCCGCTCTTTCTTTCTCCATACTGTCCAAAATATTCACCTTCCATGCGCTCTGTTCACGGTCCAATGCAGCACTGGCTTGCAGGATCTCTGAGAACTTGTCCTCCCTAGTCTTCTTCTTTCTCCTCCTTATCCTGGTCACATGTTCCACAGGTGTGGAGGGAAATCCCTCAAGGCCACAACAGCATCAGCTGCAGATAAACACACAGATGTATCATTGAATTTATAGGCTTCCATCGCCTGTATACCTCTGCACTGAGTTTTTTTAATATCGCTTGTGTTTGGCTGTTCAAACTCAGCAGATAGCTGCTCCACCTCTGCCCTCCACCCTGGCAGCAACTCTTCCCTCTTAGTTTCACAGATGTTTTGCAGGACACAATAGGCAGCTATAACCATTAGGATACTTTTCTCACAGAGATCCAGTCTTCTGAGTAAACAACACCAGCATCCCTTCAATCTACCAAAAGCACATTCAACTGCCATTCTGCACTTGCTGAGTGGATAGCTGACTCTTTCCTTAGTGTTGTTGTAACCAGTGTACAGCTTCATGAGCCAGGGGAGCAAGTGGTGTAGGCTCAATCCCCCAGGATCGCTCTTGGATTTTGAAATCACTAATGGTAATCCACCAGTCAGGAAAGAAAGTCCCTGGTTGCATCTTTCTGAACAGTCCTGTGTTCTTAAAAATGTGAGCGTCATGGACTTTTCCTGACCAGCCAACACTAATGTTGGTGAAGTGGCCCTGGTGAGCCACCAAATCTTGCATAATGATAGGAAAATAGCCCTTTCTGTTGATGGATTCTATGGTAAGGTTGTCTGATGCCAAAATAGGGATGTGCATGCCGCCTATAGCACCACTACACTTTGGGAACCCCTTTGCTGCAAATCCACCCACTATGTTCTGCACACTAATGAAAGTCACAGTCCTGCACAGCAGGAGATGATTAATGGTGTGGGGTTCTGCCACTGCCAGGCGTATAACTTCGGGTGCCTTAATGCTATGCTGCTATGACACCAGTAGCCAATCCATAAGCGTAAAGGTCTCGCCCTGACTTCCACCTGTTGAGTTCCTTCTTGCACGATGACCTCAACAGCCCTTCTGGTCCCCAGATCCATCCCCCAAGTTCTTAACTACCAGACACTTGGACTTTTCCCTTCTGTCTCGTCACCCGCAAAGGAGTGAAACCTGCCCCTCAGTTATCAGTCTACTCAGGGCTGCCCACCCAACCCAAATTGCACAACGGAGACCAGATTAGGGTAAAAATTAACAAAGTTGATGTGGTAGAAAAATCACAGATTCAAGGATAAAATAATAAGAAAAAGCAAACGTACACAAGTTACACATAAATTAAAACATAA
This sequence comes from Macrochelys suwanniensis, assembly GCA_033296515.1. Classification (NCBI taxonomy): domain Eukaryota; kingdom Metazoa; phylum Chordata; order Testudines; family Chelydridae; genus Macrochelys; species Macrochelys suwanniensis. The sequence goes on along the minus strand of CM065775.1, from coordinate 232,706,618 downwards.
AGACACAATCTCAAGCTTTGCACTTCTACATTAGCTAAATTCCCTTCTCTAATACAAGTTACCTATTGCCTCTGAGCAGACCCCAGCTTCCCCTCTATCCTAGAGGGAATTCCGTGTTTCACAGACAGCACCCTGCTTAGATACTAGTGCTCTGTTTCTGGAGAGGCATCACTTCAAATCCCATCCCTTGTAACAGGGTTTACAGTTCTTTTCTTTCTCTTAGACTGTGGTAATTCATGGTGACCACAGAGCAGGGGAAAACACCCTATTGACTTAGTTTTCCAAGGGCAAGGGTGTGGGAGGGAGGTCTCTTTTCAGTTTCAGTGTCCTGTCCATCATTGTCTCTCCCTGGATTGTACAATGCTGGGTATGTAGAGTTAGTTTCATGTAAATAACTAGCCTGGAGATGCCCCTCTCTACCTGATTGCTTCCCCACACTGCTGTGAGATGATGCTGTAGTTGCAGCCCAGTTATAATTACCGTGTTATACACATATATACAGACATGATCTGTGTACCTATCTCCTAATGACCATCAAGTTCAGAACATTACACACGTTCATAAAAGACCTTCCTTGACATATATTTATACACAGTAACAGTGCATATAATCAGTTGATTCAATTGTTAATTCGTTGGGGTTCAGACACCCTGTTTATCCCTTGGGGTGTTTGGACCCTGATTCTCACAAATGGCCCTGCACATTTGAATGATAATGGGCCCCACTGTGGCTTTTCCAACTGCAAAATAAGTCCCTACTGCCTTTAGCAATCCGGCATGGCAAGCTTCCACAGAGGAATGACCACTCGCTTCTCAGCTCTCGTTCTTGTGTCCCTGTACTGGATGGCTGGGACAAGCTCAGCACACAGATCCAGGAATGTGGCCTTTCTTATCTGAGAGTTCTGTAGCCACGGCTCATCATCCAAACATGCAGTACGATGCAAACTCACCTGTCAGTGCTTGTCTCTTGGACCCAGAAGTGGCACTCCACCATTGGTAGGTGCTCTATGAATGCCACCAACAACCTTGAATTGATTTTTGCTATATCCCGCAGCAATCTGTCCTCCATGAAATTGTCATCCCCCTCACCCCATTGCTGCAGTTCTTCTTGAGGCTCTGTAAATATTGGAGGATCATTCATCCAGTGTTTGCAACACTCATGACAATAGTGCAGAGCTCTGCAGTCTCCATGCTTCTGTCAGAGATGGTGGACAGAGAGAAGGGCTGCAAGGATTAGTGGGATTTTTTAAAAAGGCACGGAAATTTGATATATGGGTTAATTATGGGAAGGAGAAATTTGCATGATGGGAACTTTACTTCTAGCTTCCAGCCAACTCTTCATTAACTGTTTCTGCCCCACCATGCATTGCAAACATTTCCAAAAGTGCGCCGGATGATGGCAAGTTGCATACCGGGATAACTTGCATAACTATGCAAGTTGCATACCGGGATAACTACCCATTGTGCACTGCATTTGTGCATCAACACAAGCATTTCTGGTGGTACATACTGTACCAATGCAAGGAGCCAGGTATGCATGTGTATGAACAATATACTGACTGCGGTGGCTTTATGCCGACATAGCATGCGTTAACAAAAGTTTGTAGTGTAGACATGGTCTTAGCTGCACAGAGTGCTCCTAGGCTGCAGTTCAGGATCCCAATGAATCTCTCTCCCTTTTCTTTTTTGAACTTTAAGAGGAGATGCTTCTGAAACTCCTTTGACATTCAGAGAAAATGGCCCACATACTCCCTCAGTTATGAAAATAATGTGCTCATCTCTGCTTCTCTTTGAAAATATATTTCAACTGGACAAGCATTCTACTTTATGCAAAAGGAGAAAAAGCTTTTAAACAAGACAGGCTTGCATCTTTCTCTTTCAAAAGCCTCGGTCTATCTTAGTTACACGAAATGCAAAGATTTAGGAGCATGTTAACCAATAATAGTTATTCAATCCAAACTGTAAGGGTAACTTACTATGGGCACTGGAGGCTGAGATGGGATATTGTACTTGCATACGTACAGAATATGGAAAACTGTTCTGCTGTTTTATGGAGCAGCAATCATATTTAGTTTAATGTCTTATAAGTCCCATAAATTGACATTAGGAAATTTTGCTATTTGGCTGGTGAACAATCTAAGCAGGGGTGTTAACTCATCATAACACTACTACTTTGAATGTTCAAGCTTCATAAAATTTGGGATATAAATATGCCAGATCAACCAAATGAGATCAGAGAGCTTGTTTAGGTCCTTGGTGTAGGCTGGGTACATTTTGTATCTGCTATGCTTAGATTAAAAGTGCCAACTTCAGAGTAATGGTGGGCCAGCCTCAAAACATTTGGCAGTTTAGAAAACATCCCAAAGTCTGGTGCTTACCCAAAGCTTATAAGAATCTTTCTTATCTGTAAGACTGGGCAGGAAGTCTTACAGGTAAGGAGAACTTAGCCTTTCTTGAAGTATTTCTGCCCTTCTGTTTCTAAGCCTGTGCAATACCAAGATGTGCTGAGACACATATGAAAATGAAAAGTAAGAATAAAGAGGAAATAGGAATAGGATATTATGTATGTTTGGTGTTAAATTTAATTTTTGTGTGAAGATTTAAGACGGGGCCAGATCTGGAGCTAGTGTAAATCAGAGTAGGTTTATCGAAACCAGTGGAGCTATGCCGATTTACATCCGTGGAGCAGGGCCGGCTCCAGGCACCAGCTAAGGAAGCTCGTGCTTGGGGCGGCACATCTGAAGGGGTGGCATTCCAGCCATTCCTGGGGCGGCACATTTTAACTGCATTTTTTTTTTTTTTTGCTTCTGCCGCTTGTGGCGGCAAAAAAACTAGAGCCGGCCCTGCCATGGAGGATTTATCTAGGAATCTGTCTGTTTATCTGACTGTTCATCCCTGTTTGAATCATAGCCTTCTCTTGAGACATTCAGAACTCCCATTGATATCAGTCACCTTCTGGATAAAAGTCAGTAAGCACATGCATTTTAATTAATAGGATCATTTGATTCCTTTAGTGAACAAAATTATTTTGTTGGTTTACTTCTTATGGTAATTCTGTATGATAACAAATAAGTTAAGAAGAATGGAATTACCCTTATAACATCAAAGTGGTCATAAGCCTGCAGTTAGGGGTTCATGTCTTTAGGTCAACAACTCTAGCCTCCTCTAACTGCACCTCCTAAAGTCAGTTTACACTTCCACCTTTTCCGTACTCATTGCTAGTACTGACCCTGAAAGCAGGAGTTCTTAGAATACTGTACCATCTGGAAAAGGCATGGAGAACAAGCAGTGTGAGAAGGAACAGAAGGAAATGAGGACTGAGATGTAGCCAGGGGTATTGTTGAGAAGTGCCTTGAAGATGAAGATGTGGTATTTAACTTTTTGTTGCAAAAAGTGAGGAGAAGCCATAGATTCAGAAGTGGGGGGGGGGGGGGACCTGATTACAGTGGCAGGAAAGGAACAAGATTTTGGCAGCAGCATTTTGAATAGACTGAAGGGGACAGATGTCAAAGTGGAGTTTGCTGATGAGAACTCACCAAGGCCTAGATTAGGGATTTAGCTGTAGGCAGACAAGTTTGGGGACAAGTTATTATCTGAAAAAATATTAAAGAAAAACTAAAATAAAAATCTCATAATACGTCACTAGTCATAGTAATAGCAGAAATTTGCCAACAAGATAGTTATGAATGCTAGAATTAACTGAAACCAAATCCCACAACCAGGAGTGGATTTACCATGAAACAAACTGTGTGGTGGCACAGAGCCCCCAACGACATGGGGGGCCCCCAAAATACAGGATAAATCCCATCTGACAACCTGCCCCCAAGTCCTGGCCGCTGCCGGCAGAGCAGGGCTCAGGCAGGCTGCCTCCCTGCCATGGCCAGTGGCCCCACGTGGCACGCCACTCCCAGAAGCGGCTGGCTGCTGGCAAATATCTGTGCACCCGTGGCAGGGGGAGGCGACGCTGCCTCTGCGCCGCTCCCAGAAGCAGCCGGTATGTCCCTGAGGCCCCTGAGGAGGGGATGTGTCTCCGCGTGCTGCTCCCCACCTGGAGCGCCAACTCTGCAGCTCTCATTGGTCAGAAATTGCGGCCAATGGGAGCTGCGGGGGCAGCGCCTGCGGGTAGCGGCACACAGAAACTTCTCTGCTCTCCCCACCCCCCCACCGCCTCGGAGCTTCTGCCAGAGGGATGTGTGTTCCTGTCACTTTGAGAGCTGTGCCACCCGAGGTAAGTGCCACCCCCCTGATCCCCTCTCGTACCCTAACCTCCTGCCCCAGCCCAGAGCCCACACCCAAACTTCCTCCCAGAGCCTGCACCCCTCACTCCCTCCCACACTTCAATCTCCTGCCTCAGCCCAGAGCCCGCACCCAGCACCCAAACTCCCTCCCAGAGCCTGACCCCCACCCCTCCTCCTCCTGCACTCCAACCCCCTCCCCCAATCAAGGTACCTCACTTTATTTTCATTTACTTCCCATTATTTATAATATAGGAGGAGGATGGGGAAAAAAGAATGAAAAATGGGGGGCAGATAAAAGAGAACGTTCTTTTTCTTGGCTGAGTCCCGAGGGGGAAGGCGAAAATGAACCTGAGCACAGGGCCCCACTAACTCTAAATCCACCACTGCCCTCAGGCCACCCCCAACACCCATAATTGCAGTCTGAAAAAGAAGATAAACCTCTTAAGAGTGGGATAAAACAATACATTTCAAACAAAGATTACAAGCATGTTTTCCATAGAAAATAAATGTGTGTGTGTGTGTAAAATAGCCCATAGGGCTACTGAGGCTACAACACTGGACTATTCAGAATGTAGGTGTATAGCTTCCTAGGGAACTGAGAAGAGAAAAAGTCTTTACAGAATGACTTCCCCAAAACATATTGTGGTGTTTTCAGTTCTGCAGCAAATAGTCTGCAATTTCCTGATGTTTTTGGACTCCCCCCACCCCAGTTTTCAAACTTGCACAATCACAGTAGATGCCAAAATCCTGCATTTGGGGGGGTTAAATCAACATTTGGTCCTGTGACAAGATGTAAAGACACTGTGGCTCCCTGGGTTCCTGCCTATCACATGGCTGGGCAGGGTTCTAAAAGGAAAGTGGAAACTTGTAGATAGGAGGAAGGTATGTCCTCTTTCTTCCCAGCTGGCTGAAACTGGAAAAGCCTCAAGTGGTTTTATTAATTTGTACTCTGAGCTGACTTATTCTGGTTTTGTGTTTTTGGAAATGAAGGAAGCCCTGAGGAAAGGGATGAGAAATGACCTGTAACAGGCACTTGTACTTTTCCTTCCTCACTGGTGAGTCTGCACAGTGGCTTACAAGGCCCAAAGCCTGAAATTGGCTGCCTGCTCATGTAAAACCCAGTTAACGTAAAACCCCGGTAAGCGTGGTGAGGGCTTACATAGTTCCTTCCACATGGAACTACATGGAGGATATGGGGCATAGTGTCTAAATAGGTTATCTGGGAACTTAAATGCCCATTTTTAGCATTTGCTTGTATGACTTGAGCATGTAGCTTTTATTTATTGTGACAGGGTCAGGCCAGATGGCTACAAGAGAGTGGTCGAAGGCAGATATATTAGCCCCAGGTTAAGTAGGTCCCTTTTCCCTGGGTAAGGTAACAGGGAAGGTTCCAGAACACTCAGGAACTTTCTGGAAACAATTAAGGCAGACAGGCTGATTAGAACACCTGCTGCCAATCAAGAAGCTGCTAGAATCAATTAAGGCAGGCTAATCAGGGCACCTGGGTCAGTAGTGTAGGCAGGTCCAGAGCACAGGGGGAGCGGTGCTATAAAAAGGCACCTGCCCGCTCCCCCTATACTCACCCGGAGGCACCTCCAGCGGTCTGGTCCGACTTACCGGCAAGAGCCAGAACTGTGCAGGACCGTACCGGCTTCCCCGGAGGTGATTTAAAGGGCCCGCGGCTCCCCACGACTGCAGGAGCCGTGGGCCTTTTTAAGCACCGCCCGAGCCCCACTGCCGGAGCCAGGCTCGGGTGGGGATTTAAAAGGCCCGTGGCTCCTGCCACCGCTGGGAGCCGCTGGCATTTTTAAGCCACCGCCCAAGCCCCACTGCCGGAGCCGGGCTCGGGCGGCGCTTTAAAAGGCCCGCGGCTCCCCATGGCGGCAGGAGCCACGGGCCTTTTAAATCCCCACCCGAGCCCGGCTCCGGCAGCAGGGCTCGGGTGGCACCGCTTCTGCTCACAGGGGGAGCGGCCGCTCCCCCTGCTCCCCACCGGCTACGCTACTGACCTGGGTTTAAAAAGGAGCTCACGTCAGTTTGTGGTGTGCGTGTGAGGAGCTGGGAGAAAGAGGCACACAAGGAGTTGAGAGTGAGAAGAGTTGTATGACTGAGGAGTACAAGCGTCAGCAGACCATCAGGAGGAAGGTCCTGCAGTGAGCATAAAGAAGGTGTTGGGAGGAGGCCATGGGGAAGTAGCCCATGGAGTTGTAGCTGTCACGCAGCCGTTACAGGAAACCCTATAGACAACTGCAATCCACAGGGCCCTGGGCTGGAACCCGGAGTAGAGGGCGGGCCCGGGTTCCCCCCAAACCTCCCAACTCCTGATCAGACACAGGAGGAATTTGACTGTGGGTTCTACCAAAGAAGAAGATCTCTGAGGCGAGCAAAATCCGCCAATAAGCGCAGGACCCATCAAGGTAGAGGAGGAACTTTGTCACATTACCCAGGTTTTCAAACTAAGCCCTTTAATTGTTTTTTATTATACTTAGTGAAAATATTTAGACCTTACAATTTCTTCTTGGGCATAATTTTCTGAACAGATTTTAAAATATTGGAAAAAAAATAATAAAGGCAGTTGGTTTCTAGATACTGCTTTTATTGCATCTGTCAGCAAATCATATTATTTTTAATGTTAGAATTAGAAATGGGCAAACTTGTTTGGGGTAAAATAAAAATTGACCTGAGCCTTGGTCTCAAACTCAGTCTTTCTGGCTATTCAGAAAGTTTGGATTATTATTATTATTTATTATTTATTTTATTATCCACAAGTACTGGATCTTTTTTTTTTTTCCTGGATGAGATAGGGTTGCCAGGTGTCCAGTTTTCAATGGGAACACCCAGTCGAAAAGGGACCCTGGCAGTTATGGTCAGCACTGCTGACTGGGCTGTTAAAAGCTTGGTTGGTGGCACAGGCAGGCTCCCTACCCAGCTCTGCGCAGCTCCTGGAAGAGACAACATGTCCTTCTAGCTCCTAGGTGTAGGAGCAGCCATGGGGACTCCGCACGCTGCCCCTGCCCCGAGCGCTGGCTCCTCAGCTCCCATTGGCCGGAAACCACGGCCAAAGGAAGCTGCGGGGGCAGTGTGCAGAGCTGGAGGGACATGCTGGGCTTCCCGGGAGCTGACTGAGGTAAGCTGAAGCCTGCACCCTCAACCCCTCCTGCACCCCAAAGCCCTCATCCCTGGCCCCACCCCAAATCCCGCACCCCCTCCAGCTGGAATCCTCATCCCCCATGCACTCCAACCCTCTACCCCAGCCCGGCCCCCTCCTGTACCCAAACCTCTCATCCCCACCCCAGAGCACGCACCCCAGCCAGAGCTCTCATCCTCCCACACTCCAAACCCCTCAGACCCAGCCCAGAGCCCCCTCCTGCACCCCAAAACCCTTATCCCTGACCCCACCCCAGAGCCCACACTCCCAGCCTTTGCCCCTTCCCACGTCCCAACCCCCTCCCCCATCCAGGAGCCCCTTCCTGTACCCCAATCCCCTGTCCCAGCCCAGTAAAAATGAGTGAGTGAGGGTGGGGGAGAGCAAGCGACAGAGGGAGGCGGGATGGAATGAGCGGGGGTGGGGCCTCAGAGAGGGAGCAGGGAAGGGGCGGGGCAAGGGTGTTTGTTTTTCTGCTATTAGAAAATTGGCAACCCTAGGATGAGACTGGAGAGAGAGGGGCAGGAGGTATTCTCATGGTATTTCCATCCCAGCTGGAAGAAGGAAAGACCAAAAATTCTAATTCCAAACTGTGACGAATTCTATTCAAGCAACCACATTACAATTCAGTGACACTGCATGAGTGTGAAGAAAGAATATAGCCCTTATTATGCAATTAAGAAGTTTAAATAAGGTTTGAATAAGCATCCAAACTTCTGGGTGATTATTCATTCAGATTCTTTAAACCTTTTTTGGTTCACCGATCATGAGAAAGAATCACAAAAGTGAATTACACTAAACCGAATCTAGGCCACTTTAATTCTGAGTGAGTCTGTCCGCTGAGGGGTTTAATGCAGTTTAACTAAACCACTTTAAATTCACCCCTTTAGTTAAATTTGGATTAACTTTCCTGAGTGCCTGCATGTAGACAAGCCTTTGGAAACTGGCAAACAATGTTGCATTTATTGCCACTTGCACAAGCTGGGTAAGCTGCCTATTAATTCTCTGCTGTTTCTCACTTAGCAGCATTCTCTTCCCATAACCATAAAAGAATTAAAGGTAGTATACAACCTAAAACCTAGTTTTTTTATTGTCAGACAATTGAGTCCTTTGCATACAGTATAATATTCAAACTGGAGAAAAATATTTTTGTTTAGCCACTGTGACTTCTAAAAAAGATATGTAATTTACAATACAAAAATGCTTTCACAGGACAATAAATTCCGTTAGAGCTGGTGAAAAAAAACTGAACAAAAGTCACCTTTTTTTCAAAGGAAAAAATTTCACAGAAATGTTTTTGTTTTTTTCAGTTTTCTAATTTATTATTTTTAACAAAAAATTTTTTAAAACCAATTTATTTATTTATTTTCTGAAAGCTGAAACCTTTTTTGTTTTCAACACCTGAAAATCTTTTGGTGTTCAGTTTTTCTTTGAGAATACAGAATATTTCCACACAATAGGAACAAATCTGAATGTTTCAAAATTTTCATGGAAAATACTTCCTATTTTCCAACCAGCTCTATATTCCTGTGCCAGAAGATGATGCCATTTTGATTTCAGTTAAGATCAGGCGATGATAAGACAAAGCTCCATGTTGCATAAAATGGAGTATCCCATTTCAAAAGTGAGTGCTCTTCCTATTTCAAGCAAGGTAGAGGAATTTAGAGGTGGAGGGTCTGATTCTCGCTGCCCTCTACCTTGTATAGTCATTTACACCAGTGAAAACTGGGTGTAAAATGATACTAAATCAGAATGATATCTTTCACCTATTTTGTGCTTGTATAAAAGACTGCCCAATGTGCAGGGCAATGGGGACTCATGCCAGCCATTTGTAATTTACAGCAATACACAACAGAAGTGAAATGTTAATTCTTCCTTTTGTTGGTTGAGGCTAACAAATATTTTAATTTTTTTTAATTGATTATTTGCAGTTTTGACACACAAATAATACTGAAATGGACTTTTTAAGATAGATCTCTAAAATACAAACATGCAAACGCAAGCCTTTATTAACAGCTTTGATCCATTATGCTCTAGTTATGTCAGCTTAAAGATGATATCCTGTAAATGGAGGGAGGATGGATGATCATGATGTTAAAGTGCCGGGATCCACATTCTGTGGTCTGGCCGAACTGCGCTCAGTCTAGGAGTGCACAGGGAAGCAAAGATATTTAAATCTTTAAATATCCTCTTTAAATATCCTAAGGGTAGGTCCACACTACCCACCCAATTCGGTGGGTAGAGATCGATCTTGTGGGATTGATTTATCACGTCTCATCTGGATGCGATAAATCGATCCCAGAAATGCTCCCCGTCGACTGCGGAACTCCTGCTCGGCGAGAGAAGGAAGTGCTGTCGACAGGGGAGCCTGCCTGCGCCACGGGGACCCGCAGTAAGTAAACTTAGTTCGATCTAGGAAACGTCGACTTCAGCTACGCTATTCTCGTAGCTGAAGTTGCGTTTCCTAGATCGATCCCCTGCCCCAGTGTAGACCAGCCCTAAGTCTTTAAATTCCTCTGATATTAAGGCTAGCTGGAAACTAGTTTTGCCACCAGTGTAAGCCATAGGCTGCTTTAACATATGCTCGACTGCCAATGCACCCAAAGAGCTGCTTGGGCATAATGGTGCCCTAACTATGTCTTCTGTTCCCTGCCATCCTCCACACCAAATGCTGCAAGTGACATGACTATACACAACTCAGGGATTCACCTTAAGCAGAGGGAATCCTGAAAGGGCTAGATGTGGAGGAGCAGATAGAGTGGACACCAGGACCAGGCCTAAGGCTGGAGGACTTCTGGATTCTATTCCTCACTCTGAAGCAGACTTCCTCTATTGCCTTGGGAGAGTCACAACCGCCCCTGAGCCTTTGTTCCCCATCTGTAATATAGGGATGATATTTACTTTCCTCACCACATTGCTTTGAGGCTTAATTCATTAATGCTTGTTGAGCTTTGAGAGTCTCAGATGGAAGGTAGCACAGAAGTCACTACTGGGTTCCTACAGACCTCATTATTGCCATGGTCTGATCACACACCTTACAATCCTCTCTATGAACACACCATCCCCGTTATTGTTGGCATTTACTGTATGATCAATTTTCTCTTTTCCCCTTTTATTGTTTACAAATGGATCAAAAAGCAGCATGAATCATCAGAACTAGTGGTGGAAAGTTATTCTTTTGGCAAAACTCTCCCTACTGTCATTTTTTATAGTTAAGACTTTTGGCCGAAACCTTGAATGTCTCACCCTGACACCAGCCTGCTGTAATTAATCACTAAATAGTGATTGAGGCAGTGGACCCCAGAAAATATCTTCATACTTTACCATATGCTGGAACCAGCTGCAGCTAGTATTTAGAGAGAAGCAGCACAGAGGAAAACACTCTGTCTGACAGTCCCCTGCTGTGAAGTCCAAGCACAGTAAACCTCTAACGAAGGCCCATAGACAGAATGTTTGCTTGTATTGACCTTCATTACCTGAGATTGTTTGGAAGGCAAAATGTCAATGGTAATGTACTGGAATTTTAAACATTATCCTATTTTAATGAATATTTCCAGCCTCTCACATACATACAAAACTGTGGATTAGTGCAGTGAAATTTAATAACTTAACAATAACTACAGATGGGCAGATGAGTTTTGCTTAATTTCAGCACCACTCCCCCCTGAGCATCTTAGTTTGATATTAAGAACACTCTCCACCCAACCGAGTTTCATGTTCTTTGATAAAGCCTGGGAAAATGTCATTTATGGGCTGCCACTTCTTACAGCAGCAGCTCTGAGTTAAGGGTCCATGCGATAGATACAATAGCCCCAATTCATCCCTGCGCCTGTGCTAGGGCCAGCCCTGGGGCAGAGGAGAGGTGGTTTGCCCTGATTCCAGAGCTACCAGGGGCCAGTTCACAAGTTGCATCCTAGCTGCCATTGCTTCTATGGGCCTTCCATAGACAGAACCACCCCAGACGCACCTCCTGACTCCTTCGATACATTCCCTCCCTCCTGCAACCCACCCTGGAACAGCGCCTGCTGTGCGGGGAAGGGCTTCTGCAGGGGTAATGCAGAGCTGGCTCTGTATCTGAAAGGGGAGGTGAAACATTTAGTAACTGACACAATACAGAAATTTTTCATCTTTTTGATTTGTCAAAAATCTTGTTTTCAATTTCACCCAAAACATTTTTGATTTTTTTTTCTGGAACAGATAGCAACTAAAAAATCCATTGCTTGCACAGCTCTAAGGATGTTGCAGACATGAGCAGTATGTGTCACAGATAAACACATCAGTAGAAGTTGCTATAGAGGGTTATAAGCCAGGTTCTTATAAACAACCTATTGTCATGTAGCAGTATCTAACAATTGATTAGCAATTCATTAAAACATCTATTAATCCTTCAAAATACCTTAATACAAAGTACAACTGCTACTTGTTTAAAAAACAAAGTATAAAAGAAATAGCAATTGGCCTGATTTTTCTGGGATACAAGTGGAAAATGAAGTTCTCCTCTCAGGGTATTGACTCTGATATTTGGCTCTTGCTCCATGTACAGTCATGTAATGTCTCACATTGATGTTATCAGAAGGTCCATACACGTGCAGTACATTGTTCAACAAATCAGGCCAGAGGATTGCTTGAGGACCCAGGAGGGTATCTTCACTTTAATTACAAACAGGGACCTTTGTGCTATTATACCCAGCATGACCACATTTTCCTCTGCTGAAGTGCTGAATACTGGGTTGTATGTTTTATTTTGTTTTCCTACTGCTCCCTTGATTGACTTGCTTGAATTCCTCCATTGACTTATGCAAACATTACTCTAAACTCTAAAGCCTTGCTTAAAAACAAGAGAAAATATAAAAATTTGTTCTTCAGTTTGTTTTATGGGAGGTACGGTGGGGGTTCACCTCTAACAGTCGTATTTCAAAATATCCAGCAAGCATTTTCAATGTATGTCTTGCTGTATCGCTCATACAAGATGTTAAATGTGACACCTATATATTATAAGAGAAACAGTCTTATGCAATGAATACTTACATATTTAAATAATATATGCTGTAATAGAGGAAAGCACAGGTCTTTCCGTGACATGCAGAAGCAAAATAAAATGTAACTAGTAACACTGTTTATCTACAGTGCATCAGTCTTTGGTCAATAAAAAGATATTTAGACCTCATTGCTATATATTGATTATATGGTATCAGACTTACCATATAAGTGGGTCTTCAGCCACGAAAGCTTATGCTCCAATATATCTGTTAGTTTATAAGGTGCTACAAGACTTTTTGTCGCTCTTGCAGATCCAGACTGACACGGCTACCGCTCTGATACTTCAACAACTTTGTCTGTAAGGCTGAGAATATATATTTTTTTCTTTTTCCTATAGCACGTTCCATTCTATGACCTCAAAGCACTTTACAAACATTAAAGATTTAAGTCGATGGATCTATATAGATCTAAATTAGTTGAAGATCTAGACCTCAATATAGGTCCTCTGAGGTAGTGAATTAATAAACTATTTTTCAGATGGGGAAAATGGGGCATGGAGACATTAAAATGGCTCATGGTAGCACAGGAATCTGTGGCAGGGCCAGAAATATACCCGTGGGTTGAAATCCTTCCACTGACTTCAATAGATTCAGGATTCTTCCCACGGTCATCTGATTCCTAGATCTGTACTTTAACCACTAGACTTTCCTTTGTTCACATCAGTGCATTAGACAACGGTAAGTTCATTACCAATGTGTGACTCCATTGTATCTATCTTCTAACTAATACATCTGATTATGACATTGCAGGTTACTGATCATGCTGATTGAACTGATACTTTACTATCACTCTCACAAATTTCATTTTGGGAGCAATCCTTTCAGGAGCTATTGATGACGGAATAGGTTGGCCCATATATGTTTGGACCCTGATCCACACAGTTCCAAGCAGGCACAAGGGCCTGCCTACATGGCATTCCTTGTAGTACTGGGGCCTTAGTTTGTTGGCAACAAGTTCTGGTTTTGGAGTTCTTCCCAGAAAAATCTCTCTCGGTGGTTCCAGTAAAGAACAAGTGTGTTTAAAATTCTCTCATTATGTATTTAGAAGATCCAATGTCAACTTTTAATATAACGATGCAGTTCAAGCAGGTATATATATATATACACACACACACACACTTAAAAATCAAAGGAAATAGTTTCCCATAAAAAACTGGTGTTAAAATGGTATTAGATTTAAATTAAGAAAAGCAAAGAAAATTCAGACTTAAGGCTAAAATGTGATCCTTAACATGTCCCAGGGTACTTGTTGATTGTAGCACATTCACCATAAAAAAATCTCCCACTGTTCACAGACCTCTGCAATACTGAGACACAGCAGGGTGCATAAAAAACGGAGTGGGAGAATTAACTCCCTATTTTCTGGCTTCTTGATGTTTTCAGTCAAACTAAGTATTTTAACTTAATTTTGTATGCACATAGCACAGTGATTGGTGCTCTATAAATTTCTCAGTATTATCATGTATATCTAGACTATAGAGTGGCTATACTTAGTAAGACATACTTATTTACATCTACAAATTACACAGAATATTACTATTAATTATTTGTATTACAATCTCAAGTAAATGCCAACCGAGGTAAGGGCCCCATTCTGTATGCAGCATACCACCACAATGAGATATAAAACACCCTTGCCTGAAGAGGGAAGATGTACATGATTTCATGTCGCAAGGAAATAGGGGCTGATGGGGAAGGCCAGGAAGTAGCTCTGTATCTAGCAGTGCATAGCTTTTGAGAGATGGGCTCATAGTCAATACTTTTTTAGGGGACTCTAGTGAAAAATGAGCAAGTTAATAAGTCATGGGGTGGGATGGGTAATGTAAAATATGTTAGATTACGAGGCATGTGTATCAACCATATTCAGTGAGATAATACTGTGCTGAGTAGGGCCTTGATTCAGCAAAACACGTAAGCGTGTGCTTTTTGGAGGCCTAGGACTCGAGGGCATGGAATGAGGGGTGTCTATAATGTCCTTTTGTGTAGAGCAGCCACTGCATTGGGGCATGGGTTGAGAAAAAAATTACAAATTATTTCTTTTCTTCCTTATTTTTTTTACCAAACCTAACAGGCATTATGTTTACCAGAAACAGAGACATTTTTGGAAATATATGAAAATTGCCTAGTGGGATTTTTTTTACAACCCCACCCCCACTCCCTGTGCTGGGAAAATTATCAATGTTTTCCAGTAAGCCATTTAAATTTATGATGCCTGAAGATATTTTATATATGGTTTCCCAAAGTACAAATTACAGCAGCCTTGTATTTTTGCCCTGAGGTCCTTTTCACAGTTATACATGCAGACGATCTCTAATAAATTGATTTATACTCCTCTGTTTCATGACAGAATTACTCATTGTAAGAAATACCTCTCACTCCACTTAAGGGCACATGGTTTTGTAAATGCTGAGTCAGTACATGCGAGTGTTTAACAAGCCAAGACTTGTGTTTCAAAACAGCAACATAGGTAAACACCCCCCTTTTGATGAAGTCAGATTTTACAAAACATTTTTAACCCAAAAGAGTCTGAGTCTGCCTGTTTGATGATAGACTATTGTGCTATTTCCCTTCATCTTGTGAATGCCTGATTTTATTAACGTTTGGGGTATCTCCTGAGATCTTCATAAAATGGGGGTTTACTTGGATTCAAATAAGAATCAAAATAAAATTTTGTTTAAAGAAATCTCTTCCTCTTTGGACTATGTACTCTGCTAACAATATGGTGTAGATAAATACTTACATATCAGCTGTAATATTCTGCATTTTTCAGGATCAATTTCATTTTTATCAAATGACCCCCTCATTTTGAATGACATTACTCATTTTAGTTCCAAGGTTACCTACATTCCACACAACACTCTTCCCTTTCACTTTTATTTCTTAAAAACAATTTGCAGTAGAAATTAAGACTTGTGGAACAGAGGTTATGGAAACTTATTTATGCTAAGGGAATGAATCTCACAGCATGTTCAGTTTCCTGCATGAATGCTTTTTTGTGAGTTCTTCACTTTGAATCTTTGTTACATGTTGCATCCCACATTTGGGTCTTGGCTAGTTGAGGTATGATCAAATGTACTATTTATATCATTGTACCTGTTAAAATAATCTTAAAATAAATAGTGTTATTTTTTACCTACTTTTTTAAACAAAAGTTGCAGAATATGGGTAACACAAGATTGTGGTGGGGGTGACTTGCTCCTGTAGAGTCTTTTGTTATGGGTTCAATCTTCTAGAGATTTACACAGAACTAAATGTGTACACATGAGTGGTTCCACTGAATTCAGTTGGACCACTCACATGCATAAGTCCTTACAAGACTGAGGCCTATAACATCTCTCTTGCTGTAGCATTTGTAAAGTGAAAATCATTGTATTATTTACTCGAGGGTACTGATCTACCCAAGCACTTAACCATGGGAGTTGTCCCATAGAAATGAATGGAGCTATTAACATGCTTAAGTGCTTTGCTGGATCGGGGCCTAGACCTGAGATGAAAAATACTCTAATTTCAGGTTCTTTCTGAAACACTTTTTTCCTACCTCTGGCCTTGGCACTCTCTCTTATGGACAATTTGGAGGATGTACATATTATTTAGTTTAAATAGCATAGCATAGTTTAAATAGCATAGTTGACAAATTATTACAAAAACTAGATGTGTAATTGGAAAGCGAGGTAACTGATTACACATATTTTTCATGTGAAAATTAAAGTCCAACACTTTGCTCACTGAGTTTAGTTTTTGCTCACTTACACATTTTGCAGGGGTAAACAGGGTTTAATTTATTCATTGGAAAGTTGCATGTTGTGTACAGTGTGTTCCCCCCCCCCCCACCACTTCTTTCACTGGCTTGCCTGAGAGAAATTGTGGAATAATAACGAAAGAACGGCCATAGTGGGTCAGACCAAAGGTACATCAAGCCCAGTATCCTATCCTTTGACAGTGGCCAATGGCAGGTGCCCCAAAGGGAATGAACAGAACAGGTTATAGTTAAGTGATCCATGCCCTGTCATCCAATTCCAGCTTCTGGCAAACAGAGGCTAGGGACACTATTTCAACCCATCCTGGCTAATAGCCATTCATGGACCTATCTTCCATGAACCTATCTAGCTCCCTTTTGAACCCCGTTATAGTATTGGCCTTCACAACACCCTCTGGCAAGGAGTTCCAGACATTGACAGTGCATTGCGTGAAAAAATACTTTCTTGTGTTTGTTTTAAACCTGCTACCTATACATTTCATTTGGCGGCCCCTTGTTCTTGTATTATGAGAAGGAGTAAATAACACTTCCTTATTTACTTTCTCTAAACCACTCATGATTTTATAGACCTCTATCATATCCCCCCTTAGTCGCCTCTTTTCCAAGCTGAAAAGTCCCATTCTTATTAACCTTTCCTCACACGGAAGCCATTCTATACCCGTAATACTTTTTGTTGCCCTTTTCTGAACCTTTTTTGAGATGGGGTGAGCACATCTGCACGCAGTATTCAAGATGTGGGCATACCATGGATTTATATAGGCAATATGATATTTTCTGTCTTATCTATCCCTTTCTTGATGATTCCCAACATTCTGTTCGCTCTTTTGGCTGCCGCTGCACATTGAGTGAATGATTTCAGAGAACTATCCACAATGACGCCAAGATCTCTTTCTTGAGTGGTAACAGCTAATTTAGACCCCATCATTGTATATGTATAGTTAGGATTATGTTTTCCAATGTGCATTACTTTGCATTTATCAATATTAAATTTCATCTGCCATTTTGTTGCCCAGTCACCCAGAAAATGCTTTTTCTGCCATGCAGAGTGCATGCTCTCGCGGTTCATGGTGTGCTCTCTTGTGGCTGAGAGGCCACCTCTCTATTACGAACCAGAAGAGAAAAATTGGCAAAAAGTAAGTGCCATGGGATTTCGCTAGAGTAATTACCCTAGTCTTCAATATTAATGAGCAATTAGAGCACTGTCCATGAAGCAGTCCGCTGATCCTACAGCTCAAATGATGACAGTCCTGTGGCTTTGCCATTAAGAGTTTAACTATTTGTCTAAGTGGGAAAGCCCTGGGACTATTGTGGTTACTGCTGCTGTATCACAGGACTGCTCCAAGTCTGTCACTGAACCATAGCAAGCAGGCTCACTGTGATATAGCATCTCTCTCGTCATTGCTAAAGGGAAGGAAGGCCAGGGGATCCAAAGTCTAATCCTCCACTAGTGTTATTTGGAGGAACGGGAGAAATTCCTCCTTTACAAAAAAAGAATATTTAGTCATTTTTTAAAACAATTCTAGATGTCGGGTGGGGTTTTCAAAAGTGCCCAAGTGACTTCAGAGCACACGTCTTTTTATTGGGCGTGTATTCCTAAGTCATTTTGGGTATGTCTACAAGGCAAAAAGAGACGTGTGGCGGTGTCTCAGAGCCCAGGTCAACTGATTCGGGCTCATGGGGCTTGCGCTACAGGGTTAAAAATAGCAGATGTTCCTGCTTGGACTGGACCCCAGGCCAGGGCCGGCTCCAGGCATCAGCGTTCCAAGGTGCTTGGGGCAGCAATCAGGAAGGGGCGGCAGTCCCATTTGCCTTCAGGGCAGCACGCGCCACCCGCGGTGGCGGCAGTTCGGCAGGAGCTTTCTCGAGCCGCCTGTGGCGGCGGCAATTCAGCGGCAGAGGCAGGTCTTATCTTCAGCCACCCGCGGTGGCAATTCAGCGCGCTGCTTGGGGCAGCAGAAATGGTAGAGCCGGCCCTGCCCCAGGCTCTGAACACCGGTGGGGGGGCGAGGGCAGAGGGGGAAGACGGGTTCAGAGCCCAGGCTGTATCCCATGCCTGAACATCTACCTTGAGGCTACTCTAACTTATGCCATTTGGATATGATTCCCTAGGGGAAATAATGAATTTGAAGAGTCGGGGGTTCATAAAAAGGAGATGTGCAAATATCCTCAGCATCATCGAAGTTTTATTTAGAAGAAAAATGTGGGGAAATTCAAACATTTTTGTAATTTTTTTCTCCTTATTTTCCAGCCAACTGTGCTGATGGCACAGCAGCCCAAAAAATCGCAAATCTTCTCAAGGCATCTCAGATACCTTGTCCTGTTTCTTTGCCTCATCCATGGCCACAGGATAGGAATGCAGAAGTTCTCTGGACTCGTAGCTGTTCTCTCGCAACCAGCATTTCTACCAAGCTGTTTCTTTTGTGCACCGGGCAATAGAACTAGTAAGTAAACAAATAAATAATTTTTGCAATGAAAACTGGCTTTTCAACCAAAACACAAATGTTTGCATGGAATTCTTGTTTGGTCAAAATTTCAGTTATTCAATTAAAAAAACAATTTTTGGTCAGGTTTTCACAATTAGGGTTTTGTTTCTCTACCTCTCCCTTCTCTTCCTTTATTCTGCTCCTCTGAATGGGGAGGAAAGTGGTGGAAAACCCTCAACAGTTAAAATATTTCATGATGTTTTGAAATGAACCAAGATTCGTTTTTCTCAAAAAAGAAAAATAAGTCCATGAGAAATGTAACAAAATAAATATTTTTGGTTTCTTTCAAAATTCTGGGCATAAAATACTTCCTATTTTTGACCAGCCTTACCAGATAAAGCTTGGGGAATAAACATCTAGATTCCATGCTATCAGTGTTCATGGACAGCTCTGTTCAGTTCACACACAGAGTCATCAAGTCTGAAAAGAAAGAAATGATATTGAAAGTACAGCAATCACAGATGATGGCAAAAATCAGTTTCCGTGACAACATGACCAGACTGTAGCATGTTTATTTAAAAAAACAAAAACAAATGAGGTTTGAAACATACCATGTTGAAATAGATCCAAAAATATATTCACACATAATGTTTTCTCCTATCTTCAGTGCCTAATTGATGCTTGAGTCTGAAATGGAGCACTCCCGACAATTGAGTTGTGTGTGTGACTCTGTGTTATAGAAATATATTTTGATATCTAGGCTACATTTCCTTTTTGCCTGTAGAAAGTCAGCCACCAGGCTGAGGCTGCTCTCTGTTAATTAAACCATGTTCTACTAAAAACCTGCAGTGCAAATACATGTTAGCAGAGCATGTTCTGTGTACCGTTCCTTCTCATGTGATAAGCGGTGCATTTCCTCAATGGATGCACATTGCTTACATTTTTAGAGCCATTAAGCTGGGATAATTATGGAACAATCTAGGCAATGTTCAGTAGCCCATGCAGATGCCTGACAGGGCATGTTGTCTCTTAATTAGGAATTTGAATGCCTAATGCTTGTATATTAACTGAAATAATTGGATAGATGTTTTACATTTTCTTCCATTTTACTGACAACTGAGCAAGGGACTGCACAAATCACACATCTTTCTAAACCAGCTCATTTTATTTGCACATTCTAGGTGATCTAATGTGGTGGTTAAGTGCGGCTTTTAGGAGAATTGATTCTGACTATTGTGTAAACGTACTTTGTGACGTTTTTTAGTAAGCCTAACATTTTAAATCTGGCATTTTACTGCTTCAAATAGCTGCCATGCAGTATTCAGAATAACTGCCACTCTGCACCCTTTTAGTTACTTGGAATTTAAGTTAAATCATCATCATCATCATTATTATTATCATTATTTATTGCTAAGTGCTGACAGTGGGCTCTGCATTGTTAAAAAAAAAGGGGGGGCGGGGTGGGGGTTTGCCATCTAAAAGCCTGATCCTGTCAACCTTACTCACACAAGTAGTTCTCATTCCCCATTCACTTCTATGGGACTGCTTCCATGAACAAAGGACTACTCAGAGTAAGGGCTTGCTGGATTGAACAATAAAGCTTGGATAAAGAAAGCAGCTCTGCATGTGTAGGCCCATGACCCTGCATAGGGCCCTGCTGAAGCCAAGCAGGGCTGTTCAGGTTCAGACCCTAAATGATCTGTCTTCTTATTCATGAGAGACAACATGGATGAGGTAATATATTTTATCAGAGCAACTTCTGTTGGTGAGAGAGACAAGCTCTCCATCTCTTTTGAAACAGAAACCACAGTCCTAACCCCATCAACACTTAGGCTATGTCTACACCGGCAATTGAATGACAACACTTTTCTCTTTCAGAGGTGTTAAAAAAAACAAAAACCCCGAAAGACCAAAGTTTTGCTGATGCCAAGCACCAGCAGCCCTGCCGACAGCAATTCCGGGCCCCAGGGCAGAACAGTCAATGGGCCCCCTAGAAAGGGATGGTTGAGGTTTTTGGACAGTGCTGCACCTGCACTGGCTGGTACCCAGCGAGCTGCTGCCGGCTGCGCTGCTGGGTGCGCTCTTCCGGCACGGCCAGGGCTTCCACATGCCCGCTGGCTGCCTTCACCGCCACCAGTACCACCCCGCATGGGTATTGGAGGGCAGGAGGAGGTTTTGCCTCCCCCAACAGCCTTGCGTGGCCCTGGCCACACGCCACACCCAGGCCCCTTCCTGCTTCCTGGGCTGTGCTGGGGTGGGAGGGCTCTTCCCTCCATGGCTGGGGCCCCAGCTTAGGGTTGTGGGGGCTAATGGAGGCCGCCCGGTGTTCCAGGGCTGGGGAGCCGAGCCACCCACTCACCCTATTGGCATTCTTTTATCCTCCTGGTGTTCAGGGGCTGGAGGGGACCGTACCGCCTGCTCACCCTCCCGGTGTTCAGGGGCTGGACATTGGGGGCGCGCCGCCCGCCCACCCACCTGGCATTCCAGAGCTGGCGGCACTCGGCCAGCCTGAAGGTGTGTGTGGGGGGGGAGAGAGGGTGGGCTGCCGTGCCAGGAGGGGGGGTGGGTCTCTGGCGGGAGAGGCAGGGCCATAGGCAGCAGGGGTGGTCCGGGCCAGGGGTTAGCCTCCCTGATCCTGGGATTCAGCTGCTGGCACCATAGGCGCCAACTCTGGAGCACCCACAGGGAAAAATTGGTGGGTGCTCAGCACCCACCGGCAGCTCCCCGCCCGCCCCGGGGCCCGCGCCCAGCTCCCCGCCAGCCCCGGGGCCCGCGCCTAGCTCACTGCAGCACCGGGGCCCGCGCCTAGCTCACCGCAGCACCGGGCTATGTTGCGGGGCCCCGCCCCTGACGCCGGGCGACGGCACCTACGGCTGCCGCCAGAAGTCGGCTCCTGTGGCTGCTGCTACCGTGGCAGCGGCAGTAACCGGGGGCCCCTGGGCCCTTTTAAATCACCCAGGCCCCTGGGCAATTCTCCCCCCCACACACACTGCCTGAGCGACAGTGTGAACCTGCCGACAACACAAATGCCGCTCGTTGGGGGTTGAAGTTTTTTGTCGGCAGGAGAGCTGACAAACAGCAGCTACACTGCACGACTTTTAACAGCATGGCTGTAGAAACACAGCCACGTCGCTAACAGCTGTGTAGTGTAGCCTTAGACATGCGAGTAGTCCTGAGGGGTCTATTCATGTGCATAGAGTTAGATAAATTTATAGGATCAGAGCCCACTCTCACTCCGTTTGACATCAATAGTAAAATTCCCATTGGCTTCAATGGAAGCAGGATTGGGCCCTGTATAATTAGCTTATTTAATCTCCTCTGCTATATGTGCGAGGAGGTACCATGCACACTAGCATATACATTGTTTATATTTAGGATTCTTGATAAATATGTGTTTATTACTACTATTAGTATAAAAGCTCCTTTAAAAGCAACAAATTGCTCTCTATTAGTAATGTGCATAATGACCTATTTCCATAAACATTTTTAGTAAGAGAAATTTGAATGTGAAAAACCCTGCAGACATTTTATGGAAATTAGACTGTATTGTGCAGAAGTACATCACAGTTGTATTTTGTTGTTTAATATTTTGTTTTGAGAGGTGAATTACTTTCTTCCTGATATATAGTGTGAAAGAGGCAACCCAGTATAGAACAAGGGAAAAATGAGGCTTAATATGTTTTTCTCTTGCTAATGTTTATTCACTTGATTGATGCAAGGATGTTTTTGAAGAAAATATACAGGTTATTTATTTATTTACTGCATATTCATTTAAAAAAAGGGATGTCCTTTATGGTCAAAATGATTAAAACAGCCTCTGAATCTGTATCCATGGTATTGTTTTTCTATCTACCTGATCTGTGTATCTCCACGTGATTCCATACTGAAATACTGGTTAAGTATGTAAAAATGTGTTCATATAATACTGTAGTGAAGTTTAGAGGCTGGTTTAGAAATTTAGCCCCAGGAGTTAAATTTGCTTTAACTATGTGTTTTGGATTGAAAGGCATGCAAGCATATCAATCAATATTGTGTGTAGCCCAAACAGCAGTGTCCTGTGTTTTGTATAGTATGTAGACCTTGCAGCAGAAGAGTTGTTATATAACTCATTTTAACTTTGTTTGGAGTAAATAAGTTTTTTTTTCTTCACCAAAGGCCTTTTAAATTCTGAAATACTAATTATCCATCCTGTCGTCTGTAAAAATAATACACATGGGTGGTCAGATGATCATCTTATGAATCTAAGGGTATGTCTACACTACGAGACTAGTTCGATTTTTCTTAAACCGAACTTGTGAAACCGATATTACAAAGTCGAGCGTGCGAATCCACACCAAGGACATTAATTCGAGTTTGTGAGTCCACAGTAACGGGGCAAGCGTCGACATTGCAAGCGGTACACTGTGGGTAGCTATCCCACAGTTCCCGCAGTCCCCGCTGCCCATTGGAATTCTGGGTGTAGCCCCCAGTGCCTTCTGGGGCCAAAAATGTGTCGAGGGTGGTTATAGGTAAATGTCGTCATTCGACCCCCCACTCCCGCCCTCCCTCTGTGAAAGCGCCGGCGGGCAATTAATTCGCGCCCTTTTCTGGTGATTGACAGCACGGACGCCAGAGGACACCGAGCATGGAGCCCTCTGCGATTATCGCTGCTATTCTGTCCGTTGTCAACACCTTGCGCCTTATCGTCCACCTTTTCCAGAGGCAGATGCAGATGCAGATAAATCGGGCGAGGAGGCAACGGAAGCTCCGAGAGGACATGAACTCTGAGAGGGGCACAGACCTCTCGCAAAGCACGGGACCCCGGCCCGTAGACATCATGGTGGCAATAGGGCACGTTGATCCTGTGGAATGGCGATTCTGGGCCCGGGAAACAAGCACTGACTGGTGGGACCGCATAGTGCTACAGGTCTGGGATGAATCCCAGTGGCTGAGAAACTTTCGGATGCGTAAGGGCACTTTCCTGGAACTTTGTGAGTTGCTGTCCCCTGCCCTGAAGCGCCAGGACACCCGAATGAGAGCTGCCCTGACTATCCAGAAGCGAGTGGACGGTGGCCATAGCCCTCTGGAAGCTTGCAACGCCTGACAGCTACCGGTCAGTCGTGAATCAATTTGGAGTGGGCAAGTCTACCGTGGGGGTTGCTGTGATGCAAGTTGCCCATGCAATCGTTGACCTGCTGCTCTCAAAGGTAGTGACCCTGAGAGACGTGCAGGTGATCATAGATGGCTTTTCGGCTATGGGATTCCCAAACTGCGGTGGGGCTATTGATGGGACACACATCCCTATCCTGGGACCGGACCACCAGGGCAGCCAGTACATTAACCGTAAGGGCTATTTTTCTATGGTGCTGCAAGCACTAGTGGACCATAAAGGACGTTTTACCAACATCAACGTCGGATGTTCATGATGCTCGTGTTTTCAGGAACTCTGGTCTGTTTAGACGGCTGCAGGAAGGTATTTACTTCCCGGACCGCAAAATAACTGTTGGGGATGTGGAGATGCCTATAGTGATCCTTGGGGACCCAGCCTACCCGCTAATGCCCTGGCTCATGAAGCCATACACAGGAGCCCTGGACACTGAAAAGGAGCTCTTCAACTACCGGCTGAGCAAGTGCAGAATGGTGGTGGAGTGTGCTTTTGGGCGTCTCAAAGGGAGATGGCGAAGCTTACTTACTCGCTCTGATCTCAGCCAAACCAATATCCCCATTGTGATTGCAGTGTGCTGTGTGCTCCACAATCTCTGTGAGAGCAAGGGGGAGACGTTTATGGCGGGGTGGGAGGTTGAGGCAAATCGCCTGGCTGCTGATTACGCACAGCTGGACACCCGGGCGATTAGAAGATCCCAGCGGGACGCACTGCGCATCCGGGAAGCTTTGAAAGCTAGCTTCCAGACTGACCAGGGTAACCAGTGACTGTTACGGTTGTTTAAACAGAAACTGAACCTGCCCCCGTTTCTTTACCCAGTTAATGTTGCCTATCCTCTCCAATTACCAACCCCCTTCCCCCCTTCATTCACTGCTTTAAAAGTAGTGAAACATTGTTTATTAAAACCATCTTCTTTATTAAACTCGGGGAATGACAGGCTCCTGCTCCCAGAGCAGTCCGCAGTGGTGGACTGCTTGTTTCAACAGAGCCTGCAACCCCTCCTGTTCACAACTCTGTGTGGCGGGGCCTGTATGACTTTTTGGCCATGGATTGCGGTCACAGATCCCCCGCTGCATGGATCTGTCATGCAGGCTATTGCCGGCCGCAAAAGATCTGCAGCCACCCTCCCACAACAGAAAGTCACAGAGCCCCCGCCCCCATAGAGAACATGAAAACCCCTTCCCAGAATGACAAGTGTGCCTAGTGAATGCAATGTGAGTGTGACTTTCTGTTGAACCTTTCCCCCGTCTCTACCCTGGTACAGGCGCCTATCGTCTCAAATTACAAACCCCCTTACCCCCTCCCCCCAAATCAAACCGTCCTGTGAAAGACAGTCAAGGAAACATCACTTCACAGAACAAAAATTTTTATTAAGGAGGAGAACAAACTTTTGAGATGAAACTTGGACGGGGACTGGGGTGGGGTGCAGTTGGAGGGAAGGAAAGGACCCATCTAAATTTTTGGAATGAGAGCCTTCTGCTACTGGAGCAGTCCGCAGGGGTGGAGTGATTATTTCCATGGCCCCTGCCTCCCCTCGTTCTAGTGACTTTGGGTGAGGGGGGGATTGGACTTTGTGGCGGGGGAGGGTGGTTGGAAATCACATACAGAGGGGCTCTTTCCTCCTGTCTCCAGTCCTGCAGTACGTCCACAAGGTGCCGGAGCGTGTCCGTTTGCTCCCTCATTAGTCCAAGCAGCATTTGAGTCGCCTGCTGGCCTTCCTGGCGCCACCTGTCCTCGCGAGCTTCAGCCCTCTGCTCCCATTCGCTGACTGCTCGCTTGGACCTTGAGACGTCCTCTCTCCGCTGTGCCGCCTCATTTCAGGAACAGACCATCAATTCTGAAAACATGTCGTCCCGGGTTCTCTTTTTGCGCCGCCTGATCTGTGCAAACCTCTAGGAGGGTGACCCACAGGTACGGCGGGAGACACTCGCGCTGTGGGATGGGAGAAACGGAGTGAATTCCTCAGAAAGATACATTTTCCCGAACAATGCCTATACTCTTTCCCTGTGAACAAGACCATGCACACTACCTATCACATGTGCACTCAGTACAAGGTCGAATATTATATCTTTCTACTGAGTGCCTGGGTTCCTGGTGTACGGATCACACTGGCGGGGCTGGACACTGGAAATCAGCTCTCTGGAGACCATGGTAAGCCGTTGCCTTTGGACTGCTGAGAGCTTACTTCACAGCAGTGCTGTACTCCCGTGTTTCAAGCACAGTTCCTGGTAGTGGCCAGTTCCTGCTGCTGGCAAAACCACTCAGCTACAACAGCTCGCCTGCCCATTACCCACCCCCACCCTCTGTGTGGCAGGTCCCGGGAAATGTCCCTGCCTGCGAACCGCTCTGTTTGAACGGTTCGCCTACCCTTTCCACCCCTCTGCGTGGCCGCTCCCGGGAACTCTCCCAGCATGCGCACCGCTAAGTTTCAATGGTTAGCCTCCCAGCTCCCGCCCCCCCGCGTGGCTGGAAACCGCCGGGTGTTGTTCTTTGAAGGAAAAATCAAGAAGTTACTATACTAAAAAAAAAAACACTCATTCAAACCAGGGCACCATGACTGATATCACTCTGATGAGGATTACGGAGACAGACAAAGACCGCATGCTGCGTGAATGCCAGCAAACCCCGGGGCCGTATGCTGCCATGCTGTGCAAGGCGATGATACCTGAGTACCTGCTGCTAGCATGGCACGGAAAAGTATCCTACCATGGAGGAGACAATAAGGCCGCTCTCCCTGGGAACCTGATGCAAAAGCTTTCACTGTACCTACAGGAGAGCTTCGCGGAGATTTCTGATAGGGATTTCGCCTCTATCCCCATACATATTGACAGACTTTTCGAGTAGTTGCCTTGGAAATGACTCAAAAGTAAAGCGCCTATGGCAAATTAAGCAATAAAAACAGGTTGCTAACACACCATGCCTATTCTATTCCAAATAAATGTTTAAAACACTGACCTGATGATCCTTCGCCTGGTTCCTGGTCCAGGATGCTGCCTTGGGAGGGTTCGTAGGGGATCTCGGTGAGGGTGATTAACAGATCCTGGCTGTCGGGAAATCAGCGGTGAAAGCGCTGTTGACGGCCTCGTCCTCCTCCTCTCCTTCCTCTTCTTCACCGTCCGCAAAAACTTCAGACGACGTGGCCGTAGATAGGACCCCTCGGAGTCCACGGACACTGGCGGTGTAGTGGTGGCAGCACCACCGAGCATAGCATGCAGTGCCTCATAAAAACGGCATGTGTGTGGCTGCGATCCGGAGCGTCGGTTGGACTCTTTGGTCTTCTGGTACGCCTGTCGCAGCTCCTTGATTTTCACGCGGCACTGCGTTGCATCCCGGCTGTATCCTCTCTCCGTCATAGCCTTGGATATTTTTTCATAAATTTTTGCATTCCGTCTTTTGGATCGGAGCTCGGATAGGACGGATTCATCTCCCCACACAGCGATCAGATCCAAGACTTCCCGATCAGTCCATGCTGGAGCCCTCTTTCTATTCTGGGATTGCATGGTAACCTCTGCTGGAGAGCTCTGCATTGTTGCCAGTGCTGCTGAGCTCGCCACGATGTCCAAACAGGAAATGAGATTCAAACTGGCCAGACAGGAAAAGAAATTCAAATTTTCCCGGGGCTTTTCCTGAGTGGCTGGTCAGAGCATCTGAGCTCGGATTGCTGTCCAGAGCGTCCACTGAGTGGTGCACTGTGGGATAGCTCCCGGAGCAATTAGCGTCGAATTCCGTCCACAGTAACACGAATTCGACATGGCCATGTCGAATTTAGCGCTACTCCCCTCGTCGGGGAGGAGTACAGAAATCGAATTAAAGAGCCATTTATGTTGAAATAAATAGCTTTGTAATGTGGACGGGTGCAGGGTTAAATTGAGTTAACGCTGCTAAATTCGACATAAAGTCCTAGTGTAGACCAGGCCTAAGCAGTTTCACTGAGCTTATGCAAGTAAAGTGGGAACATTTGAT
Source organism: Macrochelys suwanniensis (assembly GCA_033296515.1). Lineage (NCBI taxonomy): Eukaryota > Metazoa > Chordata > Testudines > Chelydridae > Macrochelys > Macrochelys suwanniensis. The sequence continues at coordinate 232,678,911 of CM065775.1, read as the reverse complement.
CCTGAATTAGATTAATAGCGTAGCCACACAAACTAGCTAATGGAAAGAAATGCCAATACATCTAATGCTAAAAGATTGAGCAATGTTTCAATTCTGTGTGAAATAAATATTTTTTTCAAAAGAAACATTAAATCGAAGCTCTAGATATTAGGAATTCTGAGTTCTATTCCAGTAATACTGACAAATTTTGTGAACTTGGGAAGGTCACTTAGGTACAATTTTTAAAGGGATTTAGGCTTCTAAGTCACTAAGGTGCATTTAGAAATGTTTACCTATCTAGCTGTGCCTCAGTTTCCCCATCTGTAGAAATATGGCCGATTAATTAGAGCCGGGGGAAATTTTCAGCTGAACTTCTTTTCAGTGAAAAATGCAGATTCAGTGACACCAATATATTATGCATTTGTACAATTTTCCCAAAATTATTTGTGTTAAAAAATTCCAAGCATGTTGAAACAAATCTTTTTGATTTTTTTGTTTCCAAGTGACTTTGTGTTTCAAAATTTCCTTCAATTTTATTTTTTAAACATTTCAGAAATGTTAAACACTCAAAATCAAAATTATTATTATTGTTTTACTTTTTCATTCACTGAACATTTTGGGAAAAAATGTTTTTGCTTAAATCCAAAACATTATTTTTTCATTTTTCAAAATTGTTATTCACGCAGTTCTAATGATAATGCTTGCTCCAGCTTGTAAAACTCTCTGAGATCAATAGATAAAAGTATATTCTTATATTTCTAATTCTGTGTTACAAAACTAATATGTAGCAGCTATTTTTAGTCCTAAAAATGCATTTGGCAATTGAATGTGTTGTATTCATGTATTTGTTTCATTTAAAAATTTGAACTACATAGTTGAGTTAGAGAAATCTTAATTAAAATGGAGATTAATGAGAAGGGGTGTGAAATGTATACATTGTGGACCTGATTCAGTAAAGCACTTAAGCAGATGCTTAACTTTAAGCACGTGCCATTGATTTCAGTTGCATTGAAGCATACATTTAGGCACATGTTTAAGAGCTCTACTAAATTGGGTCCTGAATGCAGAGCTGGACATTACTATTGATTGAACCAAGGGCACACAGTCTTTAACCCTCCTGATGTGTGGGCTCATGCAAAGTGCTGCTGAATGTTTAATCCTCCCACAACCAAGCCAGTGAGAGTAGAAGGTCCTCAATACCTTGTAGTATCAACCCATATATTATAGCCCTATCTTTCTCCCATTTTGATGGGTGGCCAAGCTCCAACTGACTTTAATGGAAGCAGGAATGGCCTTTATGAAGGTAGGATTTTCTTTGCTATTTTAATTAGGCATTCATTAAATACACAGAGGCAAGTATCAGTACCCTGCCATCATTATTGCTGCATATTAAACACAGTCAACAGAAATAAAACCTTAAAAACAGCAATAAAATCAAATCTGAGATGTTGAATTAGTTAAGTAAATTAATGTACATGAGCAATTACTCACTGGTAATTTTGCTATAAGGGAGAGCAGAATAAGCCTGAAAAGTAATTCAAGATTTTTTTTAAGTGGGGGTTGTCAAACTGTCTGGAATAGCTCACAATTGTGAGTGCCTTGCCTACCTTAGGGCAGCCTGTCAGAAAACAAGGGCAGACACCCCAAACTGGTGGTATGTTTTATAATTAGATTTCACCAACCCAGTAACAAATGTGAACTCTTGGATCACTATACCAGTTTTACCATGGAGTCACAGACAGTCCCCTACTCTCCAGTCTATCTTACCACCCAAACTGAACTTTGTGATAAAAGGTTACTCAAACCTAAAATCACACCACATTAGGTTTCTCCCAGTCCCAACAGACCAGTCACTCACCCCAGATCAATTGGTACTCCCGATCTTACACCAAAGATAACACTGACAGCCAATTCTGTAGTAAAGGAACTATAGGTGTATTAGATAAGAAAAAAGAATGAAAGTTATTGAGAGGTTAAAGTGGGTAAAATATATTAACAGGTAAATCACAGTTTGTAACTCTAATGATATAATAATCTGCCAGTTTCCTAAAAGTCTTTCAGGGCTACCCAGAATAACTCTGGGGATCTCTGTCTTCTCGTTCAGTTATTCTGCCCTGTTAGAATCCAAACAGTCCAGAGAGACAGGATCTTACTTTGAACGCATATTTATATCTTCTCACAGAAAACAAGCTGGCAATCTCTCTACTCACCTGGGCTTTCCCTTTGATAACAGTGAGGAATGTATTTAGTCTTTTGACCTCCAACTATATACATAATGGCCATTTGCTTTGAAATTAGCATTTTCTGCTGAAGTCCTTAAGTCCTTCATTAGCATTTCATAAGATTTCTTTGATGGGTAATTTAGTTACAAGGTATACATAACATAAATGTTTGCTGTTACATTATAACAGGAATAGATAAGCAAGAACAATACAAGTAACGACCCATTTGTTTTCATGAAGTTTAAATCTGAATACACACATATACATTAACAATTGTTTTGATCTACACCAATACAAGTGAATTGATCTGTGGCCCAGGGCCTGACCAGGTTTGCCAGAGTCACAGCTGTATCTTACGTTGAATCTAAAAAAACCCCAAAGAGTAAGAAGACGTTTCAGTGATTAGCATAGCATTAGCAAAAGAGAAACTGTTCAGTGCTCAGCACTTCCTCCACTTAACACAGGGGTTCTCAAACTGAGGGTCAGGACACCTCAGGGGATTGCAAGGTTATTACATGGGGGGTTGCAAACTGTCAGCCCCCACCCCAAACCCCGCTTTGCATCCAGCATTTATAATGGGGTTAAATATATTAAAAAGTATTTTTAATTTATAATGGGGGTCGCACTCAGAGGCTTGCTATGTGAAAGGGGTCACCAGTACAAAAGTTTGAGTACTACTGACTTAACAGAACAAAAGTCAAGTCCTATTAATATAGTCAATTGTGCCATAGTGACTCATCAGATGTTATCTGTTGTTTTATGCTTACTATTTTGTTGAAATAGAATTATGAGGTTTTGCTGACAATACTTTTGAATGGCATGCCCTTTTTCCTGAATTATCTACACCCTTCATTTTAATCCTCCTTTATAGTTTAGACACAAACACTTACACTGAGGCCAGAATGAGAAGCAACTCATAGTGAGGCAGCATGATTTTCATCAGTTCATGTTGGTACAATAAGTCTTCTTTCCTCATCTCCCCTCCCATGTGAACAGAATAGGTATTTTTAATAATAATAAAAAGAGATAATCACTTAATGCAGAATTGTCCATTGCACCCGAACAGCAAATCCAGCTTAAATGGAAATTTACACAAAGAATTATTTATAGGAATCAATCATAATTACATTTAATGTATGCTGCAGCTGTTTATAATTGTGGTTTTCCCAAGGTCATTCCCCTCCCACCCTCCACCCACACACATATGAAATTTGTTTCTGTGGAAATGCTTAGGAAGAATTATAATGTTCCTGTAACTGTTGTAAGGCAGACTAGATCCTGATTAGTAGATGTCACCAAAAGAAAGAGCAGGCTTTCTTTTTTTGGACCTACAAAAGAGTTTTGTAGAAGCTGAATTAGCATCACCTAATAGGAGAAATATTTTCCATATAATTCTGTTGTCTATTTACTGTTGGCTAAAACAAACTGGAACCCTTTAACATAAGTTAAAAGGGTAATTTTATGGAAGGATAATTTCCAGACATTGTGGGCCAAATTGAGAAGTGATACATAAGTGGGTTTTTTTAAAAAAGCTCTGCTCTGCTCTAGGAATTATTTTGAGGCAGTTCTGTGGCCTGTGTTGTACAGGAGGTCAGATTAAATTATCACAATGGTCCCTTCTGGCCTTGGAATCTATGAACTTAGACTCCCTAACATTCCGCCAGAACCCCTAGAGCTATTTACTCTAGAACTGTTTGGAAAATGGATTTTAAACAGTTGTAAGTTTCGACTTTTCATTAAAAAAAACAGAAAATGTTAAAAAGTTTTGATTTGAGGCAGTCTGGTTTTCCAGTGAAATCAAATACTTTCTGCAAAATAAATGTGGTTAGCTGACAAACTAATTTCCATCAAAAAATGTTTTGGCCAGCGCTAATTTATACCCCTTATACTTACATGTAAGGAAGTCTTGCCTTCATCTGTAGCATAGGCTGTGGATCACTTGCTAGGATCATCAGGATATATCTCACTTAATCATTTTCCTGCCATTGGAAGGGCTTCGGGTGTTAATGCACCTCGGTCCCTCCTGTTCTCTACCTGTGTCACACAATAGTTTAGTCTCCTTAGGGTTGTAATACCTTAGTCTAATTCTGGTTGTTGGCTTGTTGTGAGTGTGGCTGGGTGGTGTTTAGTGGCTTGTCATATGCAGGAAGTCAGATTAGATGATCTGGTGGTCCCTTCTGACCTTGAATTCTGTGACTCAGTGGGTATGTTTACACTGCAGTATAAGTTTAAGTATCAGAGGGGTAGCCGTGTTAGTCTGGATCTGTAGAAGCGACAAAGGGTCCTGTGGCACCCACGAAAGCTTATGCTTCAATACCTCTGTTAGTCTATAAGGTGCCACAGGACCCTTTGTCGCTTCTATAAGTTTAAGGTTAGTGGAACTGAAGTCTGTGGACCCTGGATTAGAGAACCTGGGGCGTGAGCATCTACACTGATTGTCAACCCCGGGTTAAGAATTTTCTAACTGGGCCCAAACCTGGGGCTCCAGCATCCACACTGGAGTACACAAACCTGAGTCCAGGCAACCATATTCCAGATTTCCTAGCACCCTCCCAAAATGTGGTTGCTCTAGCCCTTTGTTCTTGGTGCAGTGTGGAAAAACTTGACTGTTCACAAACTTGACTCTTCAGACGACAAAGACAGTTGGCCTATGGGATCGTGGGATACTTCTGGTGGACTCTCAAAGCAAGAATCCAGTGGGGCTGTGTCTATAGTGCAAAGCAAAAGGTCTTGAACCCTGGGTCCCAGCTTGACCCAGGCTAGAACCCTCAACCCCCCTGGGGTCCTATGACCCTGATTCAGCATGATTTTGGGTAGACAGAAAGGGGGTTAGACTTGAGCCTGAATTTGAACCCTGGGCTTACATTGCAGTGTAAACAAACTCTATGACTGTAAGTCAGTCTAATTTACACGGCGAGGAGCCTGAAGAAGGTATGTCACCGTATCCCACATTCTATTATAACTTGCACATTCTCACACATTCTTTCAGCTCTTCAGCCCATAAATTAAACCACTGTAGATTTCATCACATGTGGATAGAGTGGCTGTCCTGTTAAGTAGATCTAGGGGAGTCTAGATGAAGGTGGGCTAAGTTACACCATCTCATGCATCCCTTCTAAGTTGTGCCGTTACTCCAATTTTCAAACTCAGGTGCCTACATTAAAGCATCCTGAGCGGCACTCTCCAGTGCCCAAATACTACAGAGAGGGAAAGTCTAAAGCTCCAGCCCTGAACTTTCCTGAGCTTTGAGGATGGATGAAATTTAAACAACTTTGGAATTTTTTCAGTATGAGTCTATCTCTACTAAATATGCATCTGAGCACTCAGATGTGAAACTGGATAACAAATCTCAGATGTCCAGTTAGGCACTCAAGTTTGAAAGTTGGGCTCACTGTCTTTCACCTGTGTCATGAATATCATCACATCAAATTGTGAAAAAAATCAGTAGCCAGATTTGTCTCAATGGTGCACAATGGAATTTTCTGAAGGTAAAGATAGTATACTCCTTGGGGTAGTTTTAGTAACTCATTTCCATTTTATTCAGAGGCACTCTACACTGTACATCAGTCAGGAGGAGAACACTGACACCCTCCTTCTTCTTATACATATTTCCCAGCACACAGGGTTAAACTTTCATGTAGGTTATGAGTTATTCATGGTTAGAGGTTAATCTGGGGTGAAATCCTGACCCCATTAAAATCAATGGAAGTGTTACCATTCATTTCAATGGGTGTCAGGCCCTGCCACCCTTGAACCCAGGTTCATGGGGGCCCAAGAAGGCCTCACACACTAGTCCTCACCCAGCAGCTGGGTGCAGGGTCCCTGAAGCCCAACTGGCACACAAGCCCCACCCTACACTCTGCCTGGGAGAGCTCCAAGGCTTCTCTTTTGGCCACAGCCCCTATTCAAGCCAGAGGTGGAAACAGGAAGTTGCTTCAGCCTGCCATGGACTGCTGGTCTGGTCTGGTTTTTACCTGTTTCTGCCTTCTGATCCTGACCTCCTTCTATCTTGACTCTTGGTTGCTGACTTTTGATCTTTAGTTTGTTTCTTTATTCTGATCTCCTGGTTTTCTAACCTGGCCTGATTCCTGGTAATTCACTTCCAGACCCTTGGCCTGCACCTGATGTTAACCCATAGCCAAAGCTGCCCAGACACTGGCAGTGGGACCAAGATTTCACTCCTGGACTTTTGGAACATATTTCAAATAGATACAGAGAGATTCAAAAGATTCTGGGTAGATTTTTTAAAACTACTAAGGCCTAGATTTATAAAGGTACGTAGGCATTGCTGTGCTTAGTGTTGCAATGTCTAACTGATTTAGGAGCCTGACCCTCATTTTCAAAAGGGATTTAAGAATTTAGGAGTTTAAATCCGACCGTCAGTTGTTTTTTGGCTCCTAAGTATCTAAAAAACCCATTGACAGGAATATAAATCCTACCAAGTGCCTAAATCCCTTTTTAAAATGTTCAGGCTCCTAAATCCATTAGGTATTGCAACAAATGCCTTTGTACCTTTATAAATATAGGTCTAAATGACTTAAGAGCACAAATTCAATTGAAAATCAATGGAACTGTGCTCCTAAATAACTCAAGAGGTTTTGAAAATCCCATCCTCTATTTCTACAGTCTTTCAAAACTTTTGGCATAGAAAAAGGCTCAGACACTTTCCAGCTCAATCCATTTTCTTTCTATTTGTGCTTTTATTTCCTCCTATGTCACTAGAAGCAGAGTTTAACTATACAGTGCTGAGATACAAAATAAATAAATAACCACAGGGAGCAATAATAATGGCAATAAGCCTATAACCATGATACTCTAGTATTTAACATTCTGGGTCAAACTCTGCCCTGACTTGCACTCCATGCAATCCCGCTGAGGGCAGGAGGATTTAATGGGGTATAAATCAGGCAGAATGGGGCTATTTTAGTGCAGGTGAAACTGCCGCTGTAACTGACCCATCTTAAAAAGACTTTTGCAAAAAGAAGTAGAGACAAAGCAAGATATTTAAAAATTAGCTTGGAAAGTTTTAAAAATATTTTTTCCCTTGTGATATGGGTATGGACTTGCTATTTGATAGGGTGGGGGTGAATGAAGGGATTCACTATATCAGTAGCTGTCTAAAATGTCTTACCAAAAAAAAGTGCTTGGGCTGTTTCCATTGACTAGCACTCTACCTGAATTAAAATATGGTCTGTCTAGTATATCTCTAGATACCAGCTATTGGGAACATTTCTCCTCAGCATCCATGACTGACCAGTTTTATAGCAGCATAAGCAATTTAGCATTGACTATAGCTATAGGCAATATGCCTTGAAGAGCTAGGGATAAAATACATGTACATATTTAAAGTGCAGTTTATGGGTGTGATTTTGCTGAGTGCTGCCTCCCCTGGTGACGAGCACCCTGCAATGCAATTGATTCTGAGGAGCTGCTCAGCTCTAGACTGGTAGGAAAAAATGCCAATTATTTTTTGTGGGATTTTTTTTTTATTTAAAAAAAGGTTTCTTCTAAATTTTGTACACACATTTTATTTTAATACAGTGCCCAAAGTAAAAAAACTGAAACTTTGTTTTTTTTTTAAATCTTTCACCTAATAAGCAACTAAAAATAAAATGTTGGTTTTCAGTTAAAAATGACAACTGAATTGAATATTTCACATGACAATTTTTTAGTTTGATTGAAAGGCCATTTTTGGTCAAAAAAAGAGAGAGAAATTTCAACCATATCTACTTGACTCCTATTAGGATTTAGGTAATGGATCCATTTCCAGCTGACTGATAGCATTATTAGATGAATCCCCACTCCCCTTTTTCCCCATTACATGCACCCACAAGTTGAGATTAAAAACCTATCGTTTTCCCCCCCGTAATGATGCTGGTTCTGGCGGGACCCACCTGAGAGTGCCAATTCAGGACAAATTGCTTCAAGCAGGGCAGTTACAGCCCAAGGCTGGGGTTTTTCCACCTCTCAGGCAAACCAAACCAGCCAAACAGAGAAGACTTCAGTTTTACCCCACTGGCTAATCACAAATCACACAAGCAATTCCCTTAGACACTCCAGTTTCCCAATATCACCACCAGTGCCACTTGTTACGGGGATGAATGGTTATGAAAACCAAAGCCCCAGTAAAATAAAAAAGGTTCTCCCGATCCCAAAGGACCAAGCCCCAGACTCAGGTCAATATGCAAATCAGATCTTACCCACAAAATCACGCTGTTGCCAGTCCTTTAGAATCTAAAATCTGAAGGTTTATTCATAAAAGGAAAAAGATATAGATGAGAGCTAGAACTGGTTAAATTGAATCAATTACATACAGTAATGGCAAAGTTCTTAGTTCAGGCTTGTAGCCGGGATGGAATAAACTGCAGGTTCAAATCAAGTCTCTGGAGTACATCCACAGCTGGGATGGGTCATCAGTCCTTTGTGTAGAGCTTCTGTTTGTAGCAAAGTCCCTCCAGAGGTAAGAAGCAGGATTGAAGACAAAATGGAGGAGCTGCAGCAGCTTTTTATAGTCTTTTGTCATGTGGCCTCTCTTTCTTTGTTCCAAAGACAAGCATTGGGGCACATGGTAAGAAAAAACCTTAGAGTTCTGTCTAGAGGCATGTCCCTGCATACCTTGCTGAGTCACAAGGTGTATCCGCCTTCTTTCAATGGGTCAGTTGTATAGTTGATGGTCCTTAATGGGCCATCAAGCACGTTTGGCAGAGCTGACACTAACTTGTCTGGGGTGTTACCCAGAAGCATAGCACAAGTTTGAAAAACAGACAGTATAGAGCCAATATTCATAACTTCGACTACAAAAATGATACACATATACAGATAGCATAATTATAATCAGCCAATCATAACCTCTCCATAGACCCCTTACATAACAAACTTTATACAATATTTGCTGCTAATATATAACAGTGGTCGCAAAAGTGATCTATACAGTTACAGGTTATGTCAATAACGTCACACCCCTAAATAAGCTTCTGCCACTTAAATTGAAGTAGTAGGTCCCTTATCTTCTCTGAGAGCCAACACTATAGGACAACCTCACATACAGACATGCATAGCTAATACATTGCAGCCCTTCTTCTGTGGGGTTCCACATTTTCCCTCTCAATCGAAAGTTAGTCTTTTTTCCCCCCTTAGCTCACCAGTCCTGCAAATTCTACTGGAGATGAATCTACAACTTGGGCTGTGTCCCTTCAGCCTTGTACATCTTCACCAGTATTGAAGTTTCTGCCACTGGAATTTATAGTAGTTGACAGTCTTGTTGATGATCCATGAGGCAGAAAAAAACCTCTGCTCATTCTTCCACAGCTGCACTGGCTGTGCAGAGATACCAGAAGAAGACAAATTATCATAGGGCCTGCTTCTCCATTGCCCTGCACTTTGTGTAGTAGTTTACATCACTGCTAAGAAGGTTTAAAACCTTACCCAATGAAAATGTTAGCATTTTTGTCCCTGCTTTGCATTAATTGACTGCACCCATGCAGAGCTGTGGAGATTCAGGCCCTTATTGACAACAAAGTTATGCAAATAGCTATGTCACAGGCACATGGGGATATGTTGAGTACGAAGGGCCCATTTTATATGGATACTTTTTGACCATTAGCACAATTAATTAACTATTCAAAGAGAATGTTACGTTTTGTTCAAAATGTCAAAAATATTCATTTTCAATATTGCAATGTACTCAGAATTCAAAAGGAAGCATCTCCTAAGTGTGTGTGTGGGGGGAGGGGGGTTGGAAAAATGACTCTCCTTTTAGTGCAACACTATATTTTGAGAATTAAAAACGAAGAGAGCTGAAGCCAGCTGTCCTATCTTATTGAAAAAATGATGCACAATGTGAGAAGGGTCAGATTCCAATAGCTGATATAGTGAGGCCCTCTACCTGAACAATTGTAGTCCAATATTAAAATGATCACCTCATTTTACATCAATGGCATGCTTATGGATTTAGGGTACACATAGGCGCATGGCCAAAAATTCATGGACAGGATGCGACCCTAGGTAGAAACTTTTGCTCTCCTGTTTGTAAAAACAGTAGGACAATGGACCAGACTGCCTAGGGAGGTTGTGGGAGCTCCTTTACTGGAGGTTTTCAAAAGGAGGCTGGATAGCCATCTGTCTTGGATGGCTTAACCACAACAAATCCTGCTTCTTGGCAGGGGGTTAGACTAGATGACCCTGGTGGTCCCTTCTAACCTTATGAATCTGTGATTCCTTGGGACCTGCAGATTTCAGCCTGCAAATCCTCAGTGGCCAGGGCTGCAGAGGGGGATTCTTGGGATTCCTGGAATCTGCGATTTAGCCCGCATGTAGTTAAGACTTCAACTCCTCTGAGTTACCCAGAACATTTCTAATGCATATGACTCCTGTCACTGGCAAGAATAATGCGGGTTGTGTCTTTTGTGTCAGCAGTGGTTGGTCTGACTGAATTCTGTAGCAGCATGAGTGTGCATCTCTGTCTGGTGCTAAATAGGGGCCTGAATTTGGCCATGTATTTAGCACTTTATGAACATTTCAGCTTCACTGGGAAAGGGGCAATTTGCACCTCCCTGTACCAAAAGAGCTGAACTGCAGCGGGCATTCATTTCTGGCAGAGATCAGGCTGTCTTTATACTACTCTCCTCCATAGAGATTCTGCCAGGGGTAAGCCTTGTTTTTAGAAGCTGCCTAGTTCATTCCCACAGAAATTTAGGAGAACAGGTCATACTAGTATAAACACCTTTTATACAGTATAAATGCATCCATACTAGGGCGTTTGTACCACTTTAACTATTTTGGTTTCTAAATCCATATATTTATAGTGCTACAAAAACTGTGTAGACAAGCCCTAAAGATACACTAGCCACTTCCCTTCCCAAGCCAGCCCGACCCACTTTGGGGGCTGCACGGTTTTGCTTCAGGGTCCTGACAGAGTGGGGATTATGGTGCCCTCTGGATGAACCTTCCGCTACTGGGGACCCACAGTCATGGTTAAGCCTGGTGCTAAATCAGTTCCAGTCAGTTTGTTGTCAGGTGTCTAAACACATTGGCAATGATTAAGAAGTTGTGGCTGTCCATAAAGATTTTCAAATCTTTGACATGTCCCTTCAAAGAACTTGCTCTGGCTGGAAGCTGGTCCCACTGAAGAGCTTGACTTTCTCAACATGTCCTCCTGAAGGAATGTCTAATCCTGGGAACCTCTACAAAGGATCTCAGCTCATTGGGATGCCCTTATTATCCAAGATGTTTCCTTTTGAGAGAATAGAACTCTCCCCGCCCTCAACTATGTGCTACTTAAAGGTGTGCATTCACTCAAAGACCGGCATCCTCAAGGAATCTTAACCCAATATGAAAAAAAAATCTGCCATGTGGGGGACATTATAAATGTTATCAAACAGACAGCACCTTTTGTTTGAGAGTGTCCAGGCATGGTAAATTATTTATTAATTCCCACCCCCGTAATCCATACTTCTGCATGGAGAGGTGGTTAAAATTGAGGCACACCAAGGTTATGGGTAAAAAATTTTAAAGTGTCTAAGTGATCCTATGTCTGCTAGGCATTTTTGAAAATGTTGCCTTAAGTGACTGGTGTTATGGTACATCTACACAGCAAAAACATAGGCAGTACAGGCCTGGCATAGACCCTGGCTACATAGACCCTGGGTACATACTCGGCTTTCAAGCCCACACTGTTTTTACTGCTACTGTAACCCATGCAAACTGGATTCAAGCTAGTTTGGGTAGGCTAGCCCATCCACAACACTTGCTGTGTAGGTATACTCTTGTCACAGGGTGTGTCAGTGGTAGAACAAGAATAGAACTTAGCCATTATGATTCTCAAATTTTATTACCACTTTTTATAACTAGATGCTTTGGTTAAAGGAATATTTGAGGTAATAGCCTGTAAGACTGACACTTTTGTGCCTTTGAGGTCTAGGATGGACAAATCCTGCTCTCCTTACTCATGTATTTCATGTGAATAAATCAAATAGGATTTGGTTTTGAATTTATTTGCAAATGTTCAGCTATGGGAAACAATTTCACACGCAAATTTTGCTGGCTAGTAGAAATGCCCAGTGGAAATTCTTACAAATATGGCACTCCTTAGCTCATCAGTAAAGGGTTCTAATTCACATTTTAATGAGATTATTGCCTTAATAGAAGACAGGTTGCTTTCCCTGAGATATAAAAGATAAACTCTTTGTTTGGTGATGGACTTATTTTTCCTAAGCAGTGGAAGCTGTGCCAAAAAGTCTCTCCGTCTCAGCATATCCAAGACCAAGGCTGGAAGCTATGAGAATTAGCTGCAGGTGCTTAGAGTTTAGAAACTGCTGAAGGGACGAAAGACCAAGGTGTTGGCTCCAGGTTAGTTCTTATGATCAACTATTCTTTTTATCTTCCCATAAGACCACCTCTATCTTTTGTTGGCGAGGGGGAGGGAGTAGAAAGGGGGGCCAAAAAAGGAGTTTGAATGTTTTATTTCAAATAGCAGGTAGAATTCCTCAGAAGATGAGCCTGTAGCAATCAGGAAATTCAGATTAAGTGAAGCAGACTTGGGGCGGGGGGAGGAAAAAGGGTGGGGGTGAATTTATTCATGTAATTTAGAGCATTAACAGTAAACTGAGAAGGTGGTCTGTTCTGTGTTTAGACCTATACAAATTCTGCCCCCTTTTCAACACATTTTTCCCTTTGTTTATCTCCTGAGAGATGCCCACATGTGTACAATACAAAGAAGCAAGTCATAAAAGCACAGGCCTGTCAGCCTCCCTGAGGACCAATTAATGGTGTTCCAAATCTTGTGGGCAGGCAGATAAAAAGGATACAGAGAGAAGGGGAGGTAGATGAATACTCAACTAGAGCTAGGCAGGTTTTTTTAGATGTTGGTAGGAACTTCTTTAGGTATTCTTATCTAACTTATTTGGGATTTGGCTTTCTCTCGCTCGCTTCTATGGTCCCCTGGTCATAACAGAAACATAGGGAAAAGTAACACTTCAAAATATCAATTAGGCTTTCATCCAGACCAATAACAGCATGATTCCAGTTTGGAGAGAGGAGAGAAAAAAGGCCATTTAGAATTTCTGTCCCTCCTTTCATATATTGGCAGTTTTATTGATAGGTGCTTGAGTTTATATTACTATTTGTATCTCCAAGCTGGCTATTACTCTGAATGCAACGGGCTTTGTAGTGCAACCTTTTACTCCAATCTCACCCCCCTACGAGTCCAAAGGCCTTTGAACAGCAACCGAGTGGTACTTTGAAATCAGGAGTTGAAAGTGTTTGACATGGAAAGGGGAGCATGAAAGTCTTGCTCTTTGAACCTTTTCTTTTCAAAATCCCACAGAAAGTACAGGCAGGACAATAATGGACAGGCTGGGGGCTCTCTGGGTGAAGAGGGGATATGTGGTAATGAGGTTTTAAGTGTTTCAGCAGCCGTTCTATCCTTGCTGTTGCCAGTGAATTAAATCTGCCTCAAGATAGCACTGAACATTTTAGATAGCTACAGATACTCCCCAATTTAATTAACTGCTTGTTAAACTTCTATAGAGGAAATTGTGCTGATGGAAATGAGAGAGAATGGTCAAAATTATCCTTAGGTTGAACTTACCTGAAGTAGATCAATTATATTTATTTGTTTTGTTTTCTAATTAAATGAAGCCAGATGTTCAGGTAAATACAAGTTATTGCATCAAAGATTGGATTCAGACTTCTCCAGGCTCGCTTGCAAGCTCCCTGTCTCTAAACTGTTAGGGTCAGAAGGGTGAATTAGTAAACCTGCCAGCTGCTAAGATTTGCTTCAGTTGTTTTAGCTGAATGTGAGACCACTTAGAGGAGAGAGAGACTTTAGTGCCTGGAAATAAAATGTCTAATTTAAGTGCTTAATTATATTTAAGAAAAGAGGATTTACCAGACTAGACTACAAGTCCATGAGATCCAGGATCTTGCCTTTGAGTCTTCAGAGGAAGGCAAGACAAAAACAAACAAAAACCTGCCATATAATGTGTCTTCCCAATAGTACAGTCTTGTACCTGAGAAGAAAATTTCCTTCCCAAACTATATGGCAATCATTTTACACTCTCAAGCATGAAATTTCATCACCATTATCTTAGCTTGGATGACTGTACAGATGTTGTTGGTCATAAAATGTATCCAGCCCTTTTTAAAATCCAGCCCCGAGTAGCTGATTTGATGACCTCCTGCAGCAGTTAGTTTCACAGGTTGGCTATATTTTGTGAGAGAGATTTCCTTTTATTAGTTATCATTTTAGCCTGGCAAAGACCTGTGATGAGAGAATTAAAAACATTGGTGGGATCAAAGTCATCAAAAGTGAAAATGGAAATACGTTAACCAATGAAAACCCCAGATTGCTTTGAAAGGCTTATGAATCCAAGAGAACCATGCCATCTGATAAAATCAAATCACGGTCTGGTGGCACCAGGGCTAGAAGTTGCAGAAGCACTGAACAACATGACAAATAAGAAACCTCTTAGTCCAGATACCAGCAGATGTATGGATGTGCCTGAGGGAAGTAGGCATGAAAATATGTACATGTTAACATAACTATTTAATTTCATCATACGGTCTGAGAAGATGCCTTGAGAAAGAACATGTTAGTGCCAACATTTAAGAGAAAATGATACAAACAAGACTGTAGTAATGATTGCAGTACAGTATTAAACTCATGAGTCACATTATGAAGATCTGGGAGAAAATTATTGATAAGAGACTACAAAGAGAAGTAAAGGTCAGTGACAATCAGTCTGGATTCTTTCCAGGCAAATCAACAATGGATGCTATCTTCACATTAAAATTGCATGTGGAAAAAGTATAGAGAAAAGAGGAAAACCCTATACATAGTATTCATTGATGTTGAGAAAGCTTATGACCATGTTCTGAGAAAAAGTCATTTGACAGAGTATGAGAATGAAACAGATATATGAACATATATGAGACTCATCCAGGATGTGTATAAGGGTGCTCTTACCACTGTTAGAAGACTTTGTGGAGAAACTGAACAGTTTCTAGTAAGAGTCAAAGTACATCAAGCCATAGCACTACGCCCCTTTTTGTTCACACAGGTCCTGGATGCACTCAGAAAACATTCAGAGAGTGACACCCTGATACATGCTTTTTGCAGATGACATAGTGCTCATGTGGAAGAGCAAAGAGGAAGAGGAAGAAGATTTAGCGGGATAGAGGTACATACTTGAAAGAAATGGCATGAAAATCAGCAGAAATAGATCAGAGTATATTGTCTGTAGATTCGACTATATCTTGCAGAAAGACAAGAAGACTGTAAGTCTGAGGGACCAGCTGCTACCAAAGTTCAAGTACCTAGGGTCAATAATACAGGATAATGGTGAACCCAACAATGAATTTATAAGCAGACCAGGAAAGTCATGGATTAAATGGAAAGAAGTGAGTGGAGTGATCTGAAACAGGAGAATGCCTATCAAATTGAAAAGTAAAATCTGCAAGACGGTAATCAGGCTTGCACTTTCATATGACTCTGAATGCTGGGCACTGAAGAAAATATAGGAGCAGATCTTGACAGTGAAAATTAAACTGTTAAGATGGATGCTTGGAGTTACAAGGATGAACCATGTTCAGAATACATGAATTAAGGGAAGTGTGACAGTGGTACCAATTATGAAAAAGCTGAAGGAATCCAGGCTTAGATGGTTTGGGCCCATGAAAGGAAGAATGGAACAATATATAGGAAACAGAGTGTTCAATTTAGAAGTGGAGGGTAAGACAAGACCCAAAACTAGATGGATGGATGTGATACAAAAGGAAATGATTAGTTGCCGAGTTTCTGAGGAACTGTTACGTTGGTGGCACTGGAATGGAGAAGAAGGCCTCAAAGAACTGACCTCTCATAGATAGGACAAAGGCTAGAAGAAGAAGAAAAAGTTATCAATTTAGCCACTGTAGGAGAGAGAGTTGAATGAAAACTCATCATCCACAAATTCCTGAACCCACTTTTGCTCTGATCTGTTCTCTAATCTATGTACATTCTTACAACATATGCTGCGCCCCACACTCTGGGGTGTTATAAATGTGAACCTGGAACAAGATCCAGATTTGGTAAATGCTCCCTACCTCTAAAACAGGTTAAATCAAAATCTTTTATCCAAGCACTCACTGTCTGAAATCTGGATCCAGATCTGAATATTGCATCTGGAGCACACTGAGGGCTTGTCTTCACTACCCGCCGGATCGGCGGGTAGCAATTGATCTATCGGGGATCGATTTTTTGCGTCTCGTTTAGACGCGATTAATCAATCCCCGAAAGCGCTCCCCGTTGGCTCCGGAAATCCACCTCATCGAAAGGCGGAAGCGGAGTCGACGGGGGAGCGGCAGCGATCGACTCGCCGCCGTCCTCATGGCCAGGTAAGTCGATTACGATACGCCGACTTCAGCTACGTTATTCACATAGCTGAAGCTGCGTATCGTAGATCGACCCCCCTCCCCCAGTGTAGCCCTGGGCTAAGAGGGCCTGTTTTTCTTCCTTATATGTGGCAGTGTGTGGAGTAGAGACTGATTTAGCCCTTAATTATTTTAAATACTGTAGTCTAGTCTAATGCAATAATAATCATCATCATACTTTTCATTGGGTGTGTACTGTTTCAACCAGCACTATGTTAAAGTGCACTAGAGAACCACTAGTGTGCGCCAGCAGGGGGCTACACAGACCAATTAATAATGTGCAACACATTAGTGCACTTTAGAAATCACCCCCCCCCCCCACCATAGAGCTCATTACCCCACCATGTAGACAAGCCCTAAGACCCCAAACCTCCAATGAGCTTTGCACAGGCAGACTCCTATATCCACATAGACCCTCACTGACTTCATAGGAGCTCCACACTAGTCCACGGTCCACCTGTGTGTAGCTTCTTGCAGGACTGGAACCTGACTAAGAGCCTGAGAGGCAGGTAAAAAAACATTATCCCCACTTGGAGCTGTCCGTTAAGAGCCCATGTACATGAGCAACCCTAAAATAAGGATTAGAAAGGTAAAACAGAATCTTGGCTTCCATTTAAAAAAATATGGTAAACTAGAATGGAAAGGTTGATGCCGATTACAGATTAAAGCTGCCCATGGGTGGCTTTTGAGGACAGACCTCTCTATTAATTTAAAAGGACCTTATATCAGTTGTTGGCTGTGAAAAAACAGTGTTGTTCAGGTTGTACTTAGAGCACTAGAGGTTCCATGTTCTCCCTACCAGCCAACTGCATGCTGAGCAGCCAGTATGATTTTCGTCACAAGGAGGTACACAGTTCAAAAGCAGGAGAAGTAGTGTGGTCTTGTCTAATGGACTAGGACAAGAGACTGTTATGTTGTAATCCTAGTGCTGATAAGAACTTCCTCTGTGGCCTGAGTCAAATCACTTAATGTTTCAGCCTTAGATTCTCCAGCTGTTAACTAGGACTAATAATGCTTACTCACATCTATGAGGTGAGTGTATATTCAGGAAGTAATTAGTGTTTGTAAAATTATCTATATATAACGTTCTCTCTCTCTAATATATGACACACACATACAAACTGACCATCTCACCTAAACACACATCAGTTCTCTAGTGCCCAAACAAAGCTTATATGATTAGATGACTATTCAGGAACTTTTTATTCCAAGGTTTTATAAGCCTAAAATATAATTTACATTCAGAATGTAGTGCTTTCTTTTTGTAAGGAGAACCACAGTAACTACATATTACTGCATTTAAAGTGACAGAATTAAGTCTAATAACCCTAATTCCTCACACGATCACTTTTGACTTTGGAATGCTTCATTTTTCAGTGGTTTTCTCAAATGAGTTCATTCCTTGACATGTTTAAAATCTGAACACTTGAAAATGAAATGACCAGAAATATATCCGTTCTAGTATTCTTTAAATCATGTATATTTGGCATTTAAATAATGAAGGACACATAATAACTTTCAATGAATTGCAATAATAGCAACAGTGTTTCATGCAGTATTTACCATCAAGATGAAGGATTGAGTAAAAAAGAACTAAGAAAATGTAATAAGATGTGAATTCTGTTTGTTGAACATTTACCCGTGAAGACTAGAGTATGAGGGAACATAGCTGTTTCTAATTACCTCATTGGATGTATGGAGATACACTTCTTTCTCTGATTGGTATAGTTTCCATCCAAAGATCTCAAAGCTCTTTACAAAAATTAATTAAATAATCAGAACATTGTTATTATACCCATGTTGCAGATGAACAAACTGAGACACAAAGTAGTTAATGTTGGGGCTGGTCAAAAATATTTTTTCCATTAAAAATTTATATTTTTGGTGGAAATTT
This sequence comes from Macrochelys suwanniensis, assembly GCA_033296515.1. Classification (NCBI taxonomy): domain Eukaryota; kingdom Metazoa; phylum Chordata; order Testudines; family Chelydridae; genus Macrochelys; species Macrochelys suwanniensis. The sequence continues at coordinate 232,660,407 of CM065775.1, read as the reverse complement.
GAAAACTACAAAAATTCACTGAAAATTTTCAATTTGGAAATGGTGCAACAGTGCCTCATGGGATTTGTAGTTTGGGTACTTTAAGCTCCCGGATAGCTCAGTAGTTTGAGCATTGGCCTGCTAAACCCAGGGTTGTGAGTTCAATCCTTGAGGGAGCCATTTAGGGATTTGGGGCAAAAATTGGGGATTGGTCCTGCTTTGAGAAGGGGGTTGGACTAGATGACCTCCTAAGGTCCCTTCTAACCATGATATTCTATGATTCCTCTATAGGCCAGGCTCCCTGTAGGATTACATTTTCAGTGGTGCACTATGATCTCACCTCTTGTATGGAGAAGATGCAGAGCATCATGGGAGTCCCTAGCTATGGTGCATCAGGGCAAATGTAATCTGGCTGGGGAGCTCAGCTCAGAGAGGACAATGGAGACATGTGGCAACTGAACTGCAAGTCCCATAGGGCATCACAGTAGCATTTCCAAATAAAAATATTTTGGGTTTTGGTTTAAATATTTCCATTTCTGGGCATTCTGTTTTTCAACCAAAAATTGAACTTTTCCATTGAAAGCAGACACGTTTTCCATGAAAAAAATTGTTTAGTCAAATTTAGCCATTGAAAAAAAGTTTTGACGGAAAATTTTCAACGAGCCATTGCTAGTGCACAAATTTGCAAACCACACTTTGGGTGCTTCTTTTTCTGAGTGTCCAACTTAAGACATCTAAGATGTCACAAAATGGACACCTAAAATTAGGCTCAGATTTTCACAAGCATTTTCTAATGCCCAGATTTTTAATGGTATTGCTGCAGGAGTTGCTGCACTTAGCATCACAATACCTAAATGATTTTGGAGCCTAAATCTCATTTGCAAAAGCGCTTTAGGAGTCTAAATCCCATTGATTGCATATAGCTGTGACAGTCCCATATCCTCCATGGACTGACCAGTGGGTTCTACGTGTGTTGGGTTGGATCACAGAAACCAAATTTGGGACTGCCACCTGATGTGCCTAGACTACCTCTGAGCCTGTTTTCCCTGCCAGCTTGGGACTTCAGTGCCTTGCCTGGTAGGAGCCAGACATGCTTGCCTGTTGCAAACACAGACCCAGGTCTAAACCACGTCCCCCACAAGCTGCATGCTTAACTGAAAACAGCTTAAGAAGTGTTCCTGTCTCCAGCACTCAGGTACACAACCCCCAATGGGGTCCAAACTCCCAAATTAATCCATTGTACCCTGTATAAAGCTTATACAGAGTAAACTCATAAATTGTTCATCCTCTATAACACTGATAGAGAGCTATGCACAGCTGTTTGCCCCTCCCCCCAGGTATTAATACATACTCTGGGTTAATTAATAAGTAAAAAGTGATTTTATTAAATACAAAAAGTAGGATTTAAGTGGTTCCAAGTAATAATGGACAGAACAAAGTGAATTACCAAGCAAAATACAATAAAACATGCTAATCTAAGCCTAATACAGTAAGAAAGTGATTCCAGATGAAATCTCACCCTCAGAGATGTTCCAATAAGCTTCTTTTACAGACTAGCCTCCTTCTAGTCTGGGTCCAGCAATCACTCACACCCCTGTAGTTACTGTCCTTTGTTCCAGTTTCTTTCAGGTAGCCTTTTGGGGTATCCTTTTGGAGAGGCTACCTCTTAAGCCAGCTGAAGACAAAATGGAGTGGTTTTCCCAGGGGCTTATGTAGTTTCTCTCTTGTGGGTGGAAAGCTCTCTCTCCCCCTGTGTAGAATCCAGCTATAAAATGAAGTTTTTGGAGTCACATGGGCAAGTCATATGTTCATGCATGACAGATTTCTACAGGACGTTCCCAGAAAAGCTCAGATGTGGATTGGTGTCTATCAAGGTCCATTGTTAACCAAGTACTCCCAATTACTTGAATAACCCCTTCACACTATGTTGACCACATCTGCCTTAGGTGTTTTCTACAGCAAACACTTTAAATACAAGCATAGAGCCAACGCTCATAACTTCAGATATAAAAATTATTCATGCATACGAATAGGATGAACACATGCAGAAGAGCATAACCTTTGCAAAGATATGTTACACGGCATATCTAGCATAAAACATATTCCAGTTATGTCATATTTCCACTCATAAGCATATTTCTATAAAGCATTATGGGATGCAACGTCACACTACGTATTCAGGGAACGGGGCAGGCCTGGCTCATCTTCAAATGCCACGGGAGAAGTACTATGGCAGGGGTGGCCAACCTGTGGCTCCTGAGCCACATGCGGCTCTTCAGAAGTTAATATGCGGCTCCTTGTTTAGGCACCAACTCCGGGGCTGGAGCTACAGGCACCAACTTTCCAATGTACCTGGAGGTGCTCGACCCCTGGGTCTGCCACAGGCCCTGCCCCCACTTCACCCCTTTCCTCCCCCTCCCTTGAGCCTGCCGTGCCCTCACTCCTCTCCCCCCCCTCCCCAAAGCCTCCTGCATGCAACAAAACAGCTGACCGGGAAGCGCTGATCGGTGGGGCTGCCGGCGGGAGACGCTGGGAGCGGGGAGTGGGAGGGAGGGAGCTGATGGAGGGCTACTGACATATTACTGTGGCTCTTTGGCAATGTACATTGGTAAATTCTGGCTCCTTCTCAGGCTCAGTCTGGCCACCCCTGTACTATGGGATCTGAGCTCTGCAATACTCAGACTGCGCAAGGACCCCCAAATTCTGCCCTCATCCATGTCCTTGGTTCTGCTGCTATCTTGGACACTCTGTATCTTCTTGTATTGTATACCTGAAAAGTGACTTGATAACATAGTACAGTTATAAGTTGTGTGACATGAATTGGTTGGAGATGAAGAACTTGCATGGGAGTATCCTCCACAGGAAATTCTTTTAAAAATGTGCAACACTTGGCACAATGTGCTAAAAGTTTGCACTTCATTTGCTAATCTCCAGAGATCAATGTCCTCTCCCTCAGAGCTGCTGTAGCAGTTTCCAAGGGGAGGTGTACATTCCATCAGAGGCAGAGAAATTACCAAATCTCTCTTCATTTGAGTAGCAGACTTGTAACAAGGGGCTCCCAAGAGCCCCCTGCAGCACTTCTTTGTACTAGTTTTAAATGTTCCAAGCAATCGGACGTCCACCCATTGGATACTGTACATTCCACGTCCCTTTGGGAACTTGTTCTACAGTCCTACAGATCTCGCTGTCAGGAAGATTTTTCTTGATATTAATTTAGCTTAAATTTTCTCTCGTTCGCCTATGTGATTACTGCTAGTTAAACCCCTGTCTCCCACCCTAAATCATTCCTCTCCATCCTTGACACAAGACTAAGGATACATATGGATTTTTAGCATATATCCTCCTTTAATTACCTCCTAGCTGAACCATACATATTTAGCTCTTTTTATCTTTCCACATATGTAAATTCCTCTAGTCCCCTGGCCATTTTTATTTCTCTTCTCTGAACTCCATCCAATTTGTCAATAACTTTCTGCTAATTATATGCCCAGAACTAAATGCAAGATTCCACATGCTGTTGCACCGAAGCCAAATAGATGTTCAAAACAAGTCAGCCTACCACCCTCACCATTCAGAGGCAGATTTTCAAAAGTTCTTTGGATGTTGAGATCTTTTGAAAATCTGGTCGTAAGTATCATAAAAAGACATGCTGGATAAGGAGCAATTTTGAAAATATTATTTATTTCAGTGTCTCAAGGGGCCTGGGGCTCCTTTGAAAATCTGGCTCCAGTTGTGGGGTCTGAGCACTTGGAAATCTGTCCTGGATCTCTTTGGGAAACCTGTATCTGTGATGGGTGAATAAACCCTGTTCTGCAACAGCCACTAAGGAGTTAATGGACAGAGCTGCTACCTCCCCAGCTGGGGCTAATTGGTTGACCAGCAACAGCTAGGTTAAGAGGCTGCAGCCCAGGCAGAAAGGGGTGGCTGCTAGAGAGGCTGAGTCAGCAGCACATGATCAGGAAGCTGCCAAGGAGCAGGACCTGAAGTTCCCTGAGGTGAGACTGCAAGGAGTGGAAACCACGGCCTAAGTGGGCTGGAGAAAGACTGGACTCCCTAGAGTTCTGCTACCATGCTGGGGAGGATTTGAGGAGCAGGAGAGTTGTGCTGAAAGGCTAAGGGTATGTCTATGCTGCACAAACTCAATCCATGGCAGCAAATCTCAGAGCCTGGGTTAACTGACTCAGGCCTATGGTGCTCATGCTCTGGGGCTAAAAGTAGCAGTGTAGACGTTCCTGCTTGCGCTCTAAGACCCCTCACCCTTTCTGGGATTCAAAGGCTGGGCTTCAGCCCAAGGGGAATGTCTACACTGCTATTTTTAGCCCCACGGTGAGGGCCCTGCAACCCCAAGTCAGGTGACCCAGGCTCTGAGACTCACAATTGTGGGTCTTTTTTGGCTTGGTTTGTTATTTGCAATATAGATGTAGCCTTAGGGAACAAGCTGTTAAAGGCCAGTGTGTTTTCAAGGGACCTGAGGACAGGTAAGAGGGCTAAGGTCTCTCTGTCCAATGAAGGAAAAATAACTTGTCCCTTTTCCACATCTTCCAGTTCCAACACATGTAACTTCAAATCTGTGGGATCCATTAAACTGACTTCCTGTGTGTTACATTGAATATGCACCCTCTGCCCTTCAGAGCAGGGAATTAAACTCTTTTTTTTTTTTTTTTTTTTTTTTTTTTTGTGGGGATGCTGGTTCACCATTGGAGCAATACTAAAAGTACCCAAAAGGCCAGGCAAAAGAGAAATTAGATTCTGCTTCATGCGCTATCTTACTCTGTAGAGATGGTGAGAAATGTTATATTGACATGCTTTTGTGATAAAATGCCATTTTTGTCAAAATCACAACATTTCAAAACCACTATTGATTTTCAACAAATATTCCTGTAGGAATAAAAATTCTAAATGAAGAAGTCGGGGGCGGGCGGGACAAATACATTTTGGAAAACTTTTGTTTCAGGGCATTCTGAAATTTTGTTCTCAATATTTATTTTACATTCTATCATAATGTTCTCACATTACAAGATAAGTTGAAATACTTCTATTTCAAAAATCATTAAGGGCAGCTGTTACTTGGTATGCATTGAGACACTTTATCATCTTTTTTTGGTTCAGTGTTTCATCTTTTTGCATTGTAATGAAACAGTTTGACACTGTCATGTTATGAAATAATTTAAAAACTAATACAAAAATTGAAGAAAGCCATAAAATATTTTGGAATCTGGACACCTTTTTTAAAACAATTTTTTTTAAAAAAATGTCCATTAATAGGAAACTTCAAAAATATTTGTTTTCACTCTGATAGGGACCAAAACCAAATTTTGATGTCAACATTTCCCGTGAACCAGAAATTCCAGGTGTTGGCTAATTCTAATACCTGTTCTTCTGCAGAACAGGCAGTGTAATTATTTTTATCTTCACAGGACTCGATCTTGCAGTTGTTCCATGCACACAGAATGCGCAGGATAAGTGTGGCATTTTCCTTTCTAATAGCCAACCCATACAGGCGAAAAGTGACTGTTTCACATTTACATTAAGGCCCTTTTTACACTGTGGATGCAAATTACATTTCCATCCACCTTAAGGTCCTTTTATTGCTACCACCTGTAGCTGGAGTTGGAGAAACCCGTGCTTTGGTGCTGAAGGCCCTGGGTTTAGTCCTTGTTGACTTATGTGGGGATTGTTATATAAAGCATCCCTATTGAACTCAATTGCAAGATCATGTTTGTCATAGAGTTAAATCTTGCACCTAGACTGTGTTGGGTGTAGCAGAATAGATGTTGGTCAGTAGAACTGAGCAAATAATTTAGAATAACTTTTTATTCAACTTTTTCTGTTTATGAATGATCAGTTTTCTAGAAATCTATAGAACTGGTCGTTTTTGTTTTTGGTTTGTTTTTTAAATTGAGAAACTGCTGCTTTTTTTCTATGTGATTTTTACAGCAAGAAAAGAGAGATTTTGAAAGAACTATCTTTCTTTTGAATCTTGGAAATGTAGAGATGAAAGAGACCTCAAGAGGTAATCTTGTCCAGCCCCTCCCCTGTGCTTCGTAAGTATACCTAGACCAGGATTAAATATACCTAGACCATCCCTGACAGGTGTTTGTCTAACTTGTTCTTAAAATCTCCAATGAAGATGATACCTCAGCCTCCTGTTCTAGTGTTTAACTATCCTTATTATTAGGAAGCTATTACCAAAATCTAAACTAAATTGCCCTTATTGCAAACTAAGATGAGAACATCTTGTTCTACCCTGGGTGGCCATGGAGAACAATTGTGAACCATTATCTTTATAACAGCCTTTTATGTAGTTGAAGACTGTTATGTCCCTCCTCAGACTTCTTTTCTCTAGATTATACATGCCCAATTCTTTCAACTTCTCATTGTAGGTCAGGTTTTCTACATCTCATCATTTTATGGCTCTCCTCCCTCCAGTTTTATCCATAAACTTTCTTACAGTATGATGCTTTTTGTTCTTCCATGCAAAAAGTTAAAACCAAATGTCTGGTTTTCAGAAACCAATTTTTTTTTACCAACACACACTCCCACATACAATTTTTCAGTTTTCAATCATTAAAAACCCTTTAAAATGGTATGGTTTGAACATCTCTGGTTGTTTGTTTTTTAAAAGCTATTTGCCACATAATTTCTATGTACAGTTTTTGGCCTCTGACTTTTTGTAGCGCTTTGCAAGATTTTAGTGTTTCGATTTCAGTCTCTTTGGATAGGATGCATAGGTCACACATGATGCATTGTTGTTCACTCACTGGGTAAGAGCAGTACTTGAACTAGGTTTACAGTACAAATACTCACATGTACCAGTTTAAATTTGCTATTCACAAGTATTCTGTAATATTAGCTTTGAATTTGCTGTTTCAACAAACATGGAAAGTAAACACTGCCAAAGTGGATTTGTTTAAAAATAGTTGCAGAAAACATCCTGCAGCTTTTCCCCCAGCTGTACTGGCTGGTCAGGGTCAGCAGACCCACAAATCCTGCTGGTCATGGCAGAATTACACAGGAGGAGTTGGACTGGAGGGACAATCAGTGTGGTGCAGCCTTCTGGTTCTTTGGGCCTTGATCATGCCTGCACATAAGTAATTTTGCAAAACCAAGCTTTAGTGTAATTGTTTGCAAAGTCAGGTGCTCGAAAAGAAGAAGCATGCATCCCTGTTTGCCAAACTAGCCAAGGCCTTATGTTCAACCCAGTGACATTTCTCTGTCTGTGTGTAACATGATACATTTTGAATGTCCCACCTAATCAATTTGAAAACTTCAGAGAATGTTCCAGGCCTCAGTGGCCAGAACCCTATTAATTTTGGGGGAAATCAGAACACTGAAAGGGAGAAAATGAGAAATATATGAAGCCCTTGGCAGGTCTTTAGCATAGCCAGAGCCTCAAGCACCTCTGCAATCATCTATAGATCAAACAACTGGTATAAAAATCTCACATTGCATCTCTGCTCATCCTCCCAACAGTTTAACATGGTGATATCCTGAATGAGTTAAATCCCAAAGAAATAATAATGGTGGTTGAGGAAAGAGGGAATGGGGGCATGCACACAGCCCCTGACACTGGGGGAGAGATGGGGGATCCTGGTGTGGAGGGGGGGGGAGAGAATGGGGCACACACAGAACCCTTGGCAAGAGAGAGACTGAAGGACCCTGGCATGGGGTAGGGGGGCATGCAGAGCCCTTGGCATGGGGAAAAGCCTGTGCCATGAGGGAAGGGGGAATGGAGGGCGTGGGAGGGAAGCGAGAATGGTGGTGCACACAGAGCTGCTGGCAGGGGAGAGGAAAAATGGGGGACCTTGATATGGAGGGAATTGAGTGGAGCTGCAGGGAGTCGCATAGTCGGATGAGAGGATGGCACACAGGAAGTGGGGTGGGGCAGGGATGCAAGGAGTCCCTGATGCATGCAACAAGCTGTAAAGCGTGCAATCCCCTAGTTAGTACATGGTAAGAATACAGTCTGTATGCAAACTGGCCATGCTTTATAGTGTTCAATCTACTTTCCCTTCATGCTGGGTTATGCTGGTTAGCATAAGAGTAAGTTCAATTCTCTTGAGCACAGAGCTGAAATTCTACTTGTCTTCTTTCTGGGGGTCAGGCAAGGGGGAGCCTCAGCCATGTATCTGTATAGCAGAGGGCAGAATCTGGACCATGAGATTTTTTTTTATTTTAAGAATAGAATATTGGTTTATGATGTGGAAGTTCCTCATTATACTCTAACAAACCATTCTGGCCCCCAGCAGAATTCCTTTAAATATTTCTTTTAATCTTGGTATTTCATTGCTTTGGGGTTTTTCTATTTGTCTTGTTTGGGGATTTAAAAAACAAATCATTGCATTTTTTAAAAAAAGATCAGGTTAAATAATCTGTCTCCTCTTCCACTCTACCAGTAAACATTCACTAGGCTGTTCTTTAAAAAAAATTGTTTATGATGTACCTAATAGAGCCATTCTGTTAAATCAGTTAAATATGTATTCATAATTTTTAAAGGGATATTATTTACCCAGAAGACTGGAAAGTTTCTAAAGAGTTTTTCCAGTGCATCATGTAAATATGTATTTAGGACAAGTGTTGTGTGTTCAGTATTTAAAAAAATCCTTCTGAAAATCTCTTTGAAAACTTATGACACATGTCCACTGCAGCAGTGCAGTTTTAAATATTAATATCTCAGCTGTTTCCATTTTCAAATTTTTCAGTTTGGTTAGAACTCATTGTGGCTGATGGCTCTACCAGTGCTTTGATATGTGAACTTCAGATAATAAGTGAGGCCTCAAAGGCTTGTGCACACTAGGGCTACTTGTATATAAAGTTACATGGGCTAAAATCTTTGCAGGATCAGGGCCTTAGTTTTATTGTGCGAACCTAAACACTATACCCAAGGCTAGTAAAGAATCTTTCTTAGATAGCCATCTTTCACGTCTTCCCTGCCTGTCTCTTCCAAGATTTGCACATCAAGGAGAGTCTCCCTGTTTGGATTTCCTTCTCCACCCTGCATTGAAGGGGCTCATCTCTCTCCTCTCTCTACAGCACCGACCCACCTCCTCCAGATCCTGCAGAGACTGATTCCAGCATCCACAGTCCCTGGTGAGGGCGGGGGCTGACGGTGCTTGCATTGTTCACCCCCTCTGCCCCACTGAGATTTCTGAGGCTTTATTGTCTTTTCCACAGAGCTCCACCCAGTGAGTTCATAGGTTGCTCTGGGTAGAGGGGAGGCCTTACTAGAGCAGCTCCAGTGGAGTCAAACTGAAAGGGAGTGCAGAAGAAGAGAGAGCCAGGGGTAGAGGTGCTCTTGCATATATGGCTGTGGGCTCCTACAGATTTCTCAGGATCTGTGGAGACCTACCAGGTGTGGGTTTAGGCCGAAGCTGTCCAAGAAACTGAATTCCACTTCTATGAAAAAAAATTCATCCTGAATTGAGACAAAAAGCCAAAATATCTACATTTGTCTTGGAAGTTGAAATGCTATAATATTTAGTTTCAGAAACACTGAAATGTTCCAGCATAGGGAATGTATTGCTGCTTCTGAAACGAAATATGCTCCCTAGGATCCCGGGAGCCCCATGGGTTCTCCAGCAAGCAGGCTGTTGAGGAGCCACAGAGGTGAGCTAGCTGGAAGGTTATGCTGGTTATGCTAGCTGGAAGGTTATGCTGAAGGTTATGCTGGTCAGGCAGGTGTCGGAAATCTGCCTGGCTTCCATTGGCAGCTTCTTCAAACTCAACACATCCCTGTGGACTGTCTTGAGTTTGAGTTGTAATTTTCTAACAGAAAAATGTTCCACCAGAAAATTTAAAACCAGCTTTAGTGTAGGTCCCATGATCCTGTAAGAGAGTAGGGAGAGCATCATCCCTGCCCTCCCAGAGTGGAAAGACTGGAACTCTGCTTTGCCCTTTCATGGACCATGCATGGCAGGGAGACTGCTCCCCTATACTGTGCATCCACTTAAAGGCCAGGCAGAATCTTCTTAGGAGAATAATTCCAAAATTGCTTAGGGGAAATGAAGTCCTCTATAAGGAGACACATGGGCACTGGGGCTGTTGCTTTGGGTTTTGGTTAAGATTTTTATGATAGATTGGTTATTCAAAATCGTTTGAGTGGTAACTTTAGTCAATAATTACTGATACTAAGAGTTAGGAGTGGGAAGGATCAGGCTTGATTTTTCTCTTGTATTGCACCTTGTGTAGTCATTCACACCTGTGTAAAACAGTACCAAATCAAAATACCCTAGTAATGTTTTATGCTGACTCTGTAGAGGTGCAATTGATGATGCAAAGTGTGAGGTGATAAAGAGTCAGACTCATCATGAATAGAGAATAGTTTTCTCAAGGAATATCAATAGCTGACACCAGACCAAATCAACTGCCTTTCAAAATGTCTAATTGCACTGTATTGGTGGAAGACACCTTTTAAAATATACTTTAGGTTTTATGGGGGTTTTGGTTGGGTGGTTTTAGGCTTTTTCTTTTTGTTTTTTGTTTTAATCTATGGATTGCTTTGATTGATGGACACAGCAGGTGGAGGGTTCACCCTTTTACTCTTTGCCCCTGCAGAGAACCATCTTTTTCTGTTTTCATTAGTTTTTGTGGTGGTGGTTCTGACTAAAGATGATCTTCCACCAGAAAGTTTGGATAGAGATCTGAAGTCCTTCCAAGTTTAGGGCTTTGGAGATCTAAGCTTTTGATGTGGGCCCATCTCTAATTTTGTCAGATATAAGCACATATGTAGAACAGATTGAAACTGATTTTTTTTATTCCAGCAAATATTTATGCAACAGCCATTTTGTTTTTGTAGCAAACGCTCAAGATGCAAAGAGACATCTTTTTTTCTTTCTTGCATCATCCTTGTACTCTTGAGCACCCTCTGTGCTGTAGGTAGAGTTTGGTTGGAAAATTGTCTTGAAATTTCCTTTCAGTAGAAATGTTCTGACCTGATGGAGGTATAGGTAAGATAAAAGTAACTGTACTGTACCTTCAAATGGAGAGGGTCTCCATTCCTACTGCTACTTTCAGTATCATAGAGTAGGGGTGGGCAACCTGTGGCTCTGGAGCCACATGCGGCTCTTCAGAAATTAATATGCGGCTCCTTGTATAGGTATCAACGCCGGGGCTGGAGCTATAGGCGCCAACTTTCCAATGTGCTGGGGGGTTGCTCACTGCTCAACCCCTGGCTCTGCTACAGGCCCTGCCCCCACTCCACCCCTTCCCGCCTCATCCCTTGAGCCTTCCATGCCCTCACTCCTCCCCCTCCCTCCCAGAGCCTTCTGCACGAGACGAAACAGCTGATCAGGAGGTGCAGGGAGGGAGGGGGAGGCGCTGATCAGCGGGGCTGCCAGTGGGCGGGAGGAGCTGGGAGCAGGGGGGCGGAGCTGATGGAGGGACAGGGGGACTGCTGATGTATTACTGTGGCTCTTTGGAAATGTACACTGGTAAATTCTGGCTCCTTCTCAGTCTCAGGTTGGCCACCCCAGTCACAGAGTATCGTATCATAAGATAGTATCACAAGACAGAGAATATTAATGAATTAGCCACTGTAGTCTCTCTTCCCTCTCCCCTTCCCTAATGCCAAATCCTTGGTTAATGTAGTTATCACAGCCCTCCTGATCTCAATGCAGCTATGCTGAACTTTTAGACCACTTGAGAAGTAACACACACACACATGCACAACCCCTCTCAGAGATTACATTTAATCCTTAGTTCTTGTTTTTCCTGAATCTGAAACAAAAGATATCTAAAATGAAAAAAATGTAACCCCCTTCAGTCCACTGATGATCAGTATTTACTGAAATTTTCTCACTGAACTGCTTTGTTGACTTAAGGCCAAATCCACCATTCACATGTAAAAAGTCACCAAATGGAAGGTATAGGCAATAGAGGGATTTACCTTTGAGACGTGGCCATATCTTCCATGTGTTTGGGTATTTTTGAGAGCAGTTAGTTGCAGTGTGGAAAAATTTGGCTCTATTGGTGGATCCATGGGACATTCAAAGTCCAATTTTGTGGATCTTGGGGCATTGGTATGCTGTCTTGATATTGTGAAGAAAGGTCAGGGAGAAAAACAGTTCCAGAAAAATTGTGCGAGACTGCTGACCCCCAGTTTAAGAACCCCTGCATTCCTTTGGTCAGTTTGGAACTGTGGTGAGGTAATGCTCACCTAACTCTGAAGGCAGGAGGCAAAGCCAAGGGGGAAGAAAGGACATGATAAAAGGGAGAGACGTTTGCCATGGCTAAGCGGCAGTTCTGCAGAAAAGGACCTGGGATATCAGTGGATGAGAAGCTGGATATGAGTCTACAGTGTGCCCTTGATGCTAAGAAGGCTAACGGCATATTGGGCTGCATTAGTAGGAGCATTGCCAGCAGATCGAGGGAAGGGATAATTCCCCTCTATTCAGCACTGGTGAGGCCACCTCTGGAGTACTGCATCCAGTTTTGCACCTCCCCCCCCCCCCCCCCCTACAGAGAGGATGTGGACAAATTGGAGAGAGTCCAGCGGAGGGCAACAATAAAGATTAGGGGACTGGGGCACATGATTTAGGAGGAGAAGCTGAGGGAACTGGGTTTATTTAGTCTGCAGAAGAGAAGAGTGAGGGGTGGGGGGATTTGATAGCAGCCTTCAACTACCTGAAGGGGGGCGGTTCCAAAGAGGATGGCGCTCGGCTGTTCTCAGTGGTGGCGGATGACAGAACAAGGAGCAATGGTCTCAAGTTCCTGTGGGGGAGGTCTAGGTTGGATATTAGGAAAAATTATTTCACTAAAAGGGTGGTGAAGCACTGGAATGGGTTACCTAGGGAGGTGGTGGAATCTCCATCCTTAGAGGTATAAAGCCTGGCTTGACAAAGCCTTGGCTGGGATGATCTAGATGGGGTTGGTCCTGCTTTGAGCAAGGGGTTGGACTAGATGACCTCCTGAGGTCTTTCCCAACCCTAATCTTCTATGAGAAGATTTTTATTGAATGAAACACTCAACATATAGTGTGCAGTTCACTTTGACAGCATGTCTAGTCCTCAGCCATAAAAAAGCCACATATTTTGTACAAAATGAAAAGCTTGTCATTGTCTAAGTGAAACAAATATACAGTAATAGTGTGTCAAGTCTAGTTAGGCCTACCACTCCTTTGTACCTGCCTTCAGATACCAATACACTTTTACAAATTTGATTGGTCAGTGCACTGTAACAGATTCTGAAAAACCAATATAAATGCAGTTTAAAAACACAGTACAATTACACTTAGTTTACTGGACAGGTATGCAGATCTTAGAAAAATTAGGAAGGCTGAATTCAAAATTTTGCTCTCTTCCATGATTTTGCACCACTTTGATGCAGCGATTAATGGTAAAATATTCTCCTCAAGCATAGATTTGAGGAAGAAATCTTGCTCTTCAATTTTAGAAGAACTTGCATATCCGCTATGTTTTGACTGCAGCCTATGACATTTGTATGTGAATCAGTCATACTGGCAAAGTAATGGAAAGGTTCCATACCTTCTGAGTCATTTTTCACTGTTCTTGTGCAGTTTCAGTTCTTTGTTGTTAATTAGATCAAGCCAGCTTTCCACTGAGACTGTAACTGTAGTGTCAACAGCCTGCAATCTGTCAAGTCCCCCTAAAATCTTTCAATTGCTTTTGTAGGTTTAGTGCTTCTTTATAAAGTCCCTTGGATAAAATGCCTGCTGTGTTTTGACAAAGCTCTTGACATGCTCCGTGTAAGTTTCAACCATTGCCTAATGCTCATGTATATACATCTTCCTGAGAGATCCAGCAAGTATCATTAGGAGTGGGGTATCTGGGGCATCCATTATCCATTTTCAATCAACCAACCATAAGACTAGATGATGATGGTTGTGGAAGAACTTTTGTACTTCCGCAATGTGCTATAGGGTCTGTATTCAGTGTTGCTTCTTTTTCAGCAATGTTTATATGTGCTGAAGTCTGGGATAACTGTATTTGAGAAATTCTCTCATCTTTTTTATTTTTATTGTTTACGTAGCAAGGATCTCCTTATTGTGCTCTTTGCTTCTTTCTTGAATGGCATCTTCAACACCTCAGATGCAATATACTACCGATTTTCTTTTCAAACATAGAATCAGTAGCATTAAGGAAGCACTTAAATTATCGTAATTACATTTTAATCACAATGGTGGCGCCAAAATGTCTCACATGCAGAATCACCAGACTTGCCAATGTTCTGCTCTTCCATTTCAATAAAGAAAATTTCATCCAATAGACAATTTAACTTTGAAGAACCTGAAACTCATTTTCTGTGCTCTTTAAAATGAGCCTGAATCCTTTTATTCTTGTTACTTCACCATATATAATGCTTACATTTTACTTTAGATTAATTATCTTTTTCTCTTACTTCAATCCACTCAATAACCTGATTCTTACCATCCCTTTTGAGAAACAGTGTTGAGTAAATTACTAAACTGAGATTTGGAAATCACAGAACATTAATCATCCTTTTGAATTGTGACTAGGAGTAGAGCTGACTGGAAAATGTTTTCTTCATTTTCATGAGAATTTTCTGTGTGTGTGAGAGAAATCAAATTGAAATATTTTAGCTGAAAACCAAAAAAAAATTTTTGATTTAGAAATGCTGTTGCTGGAGTGCCTTGTGGGAGTTGTAGTTTTGGTGCTTCATGCTCCCAATCTTCTCTACAGGCCTAACTCCCTGGTCCGACTATATCTCCTATGATACACCATAGTCTTGCCACTTGGGAGAGGAGAGGAAGTTCATCAGGTGCAAGCCCAGCCCATACAGAAGAATGGGGACATGAGGCAACTGAACTACTCCCATGGGGGCACTGTGGTGGCATGTCTGAATTGAAATATCTCCGATTTTGGCCTGAAACTGAAAACTTTGAGGTTTTCAGGCATTCAGGGGTTTTTGTTATCAAAAATTTTCTGCTTTCCACAGGTATTTTTTTATGAAAAACTGCTTAGTTGAAAACACAATTTTCCATTGGAAAAACAGTATCAATGGAAAACAGCTCCTAATTAAGCATGTCGAGAAATATCACCTTTTACAACTTGTTAGAAATGAGAATCACCTAGTAATTCCACTCTTTCAGCCTCCAGTGAAATGTGATTCCCTTACTGGATTTACCCTTCAGTAGCTCAACTCATTCCTTTCGCCCGGTAGGCTGTTTGCACGGTGCTATAATTTATTTCCTAACAGACATAGCAAGAATCTTGATGTTTCATCACTTCCCATTCAACTTTTTAAAAGTTAATTTTCATTCACAGATTGCAATAAGAGCCTAAAGTTTCTAGAATCAAAACCTTTCAAAGATACATTATGTTCATAGACACTTCAGAACATCATACAAGTTCAAAATATGAAGGTGGAAAAAGGTTGGATGCTCTTTCCTCTTAACCTCTCCCTGCCCGCGAACAAATATGCTTCTCACAACTCCGATGGCAGTCCAAACGTATATGTCTCGCTATCTTAAGTAGATTAATAGATTTTTTTTTTATTTTTTATTTTTTTTTAAGGCTAGAAGGGTCCACTGTGATCATCTAGCCTCCCTTCCTGCGTAACACAGACCATAGAACTTCTCCAAATTACTTCCTAGAGCAAAGCTATTAGAAAAACATCCAATCTTCATTTAAAAATTGCTAGTGATATAACCCCTATTGCACAAAGGAACCTATCTGTTGAATAAGGTGTCTTTTCTTTTTTTTTTTTTTTTTTTTTACATAGTCGCTTTACAGATTAGAGTTGCCCTTTGTTTTCCAGTTTTTATTCTCTTATAATCATTCAACATATCCATGAATCTTTTGTTTGAAACAAATGTCCTTGGGGTTTTTTTTAATCCCAAATTAACCCTAATGCCATAATTGCTTATCATCCTAGTTTATGAATTACCACTGAAACACTTGCAAGTGTTGCAGCTACCTCTAGCTTCTCACTTAATTCAAGCAGCAGGTTTGCAGCTCTTCATAATATTTTAATATTCCAGTTCAGTTTTCGGTAGACCTCATTTCTTTTTATTTGTATTACTTTAGTGCATAGGAGCCCTAGTCATGGACCAGGACCCCATTATGCTAGGGGCTATACAAATACAGAATGAAAGACTCTCAGTCAGAGAAAACACGATCCATTTGTTAAGGTGCGAGCTTGGGACTTGGGAGACTCATATTCAATTACTTTTACTGCTACAGACTCCTTATGTCTCCTTAACCAAGTCACTTAGGCCCAGATCCTCAAAGGTATTGAGGTGCTGAACTCACGCTGATTTGTAGAGTAGACCAGCACTCCGTGACTTATGATGCACCATGCTCTCATCTCCTGGTGAGGTGAGGTAGTGTATTATAGGAGCCTCATGCTGCTGATTGCTTTCAATGGGAATTAGGTGCATAAATACTTCTGAGAATCTGGGTCTCAGTTTTCCATCTGTGTAATGGGCATAATACTTTCCTATCTCACAGGGGTGTTGGGGATAAATACATTCATTAAATATTGTATGGTACTTAGATGATAATTGGGTCATATATGTATTTAAGATAGGAGATGCAGCTTTGAAGAAAGTACTAGCATATGCAAATTGTTCAAGTAGACTCCAAGATATAGCTGAGTGAATATAGCCCAAAACCACTAGTCTTGTGAATAAAATCCACCAATTTACGTTGCTGGTGTTTGAGCCATTTTATCATTTGTTAGGAATTTTCAGGTAAGCCAGCTTTCATTCACAAGAATGTTTTTGTAATACAAATGCATCAGAAATACCAGCACAAATATTTATGTAATCATATTCACCAGCAGTGTTCTTTCAGCCTTTTAGAAAACTTTTTTTTCAAACTTTATTTGCAAAAGACTTTAACTGAACAATTCTAGGTAATATGTGGAACAGTTTTCCCAATAAGACATGATATTGCATAGCTTAACATACATACCACAGATGCCTGATCACACAGTGCAAATAATGAATAGCAAGTACTCAGTGACCAGTTTGTGAACAAACATAAGTTAACATTTGTTTGCACAACTAGTCACTGAATAATTGTGACTACCTAAAAAATAAAAATTGCAACTAGTATTTCAATAATTCACAAGCAGAAAAAAAGGGTGAAATTAATCACAGTGGATAATTTTACAAGCTCTACTCCATCTACTCATTCCTCTTAGTTTCTAATGCTTAGTATCTGTTGCTTTCAGTTATAGGACCTGTAGCTAGATTCCAAAACTTAGTTGGTCAATGGGAATCAGTAAAGAACCAGTTAATTTTTTTAAAATGTAGTTTCCCCTAGTCAATGTATGGAATTTCTTTCAGTAGATGGGCCTAGAGAGTTAAACACTGAGTGAATTTTTAAGAAGTCTAATTTCATGATCACTTGCTGTAGCTCCAGTCCTGCATTCATTGTGAACCCAACATTCCCATTGACTTTACCAGGAGAGACTGACTCGGGGGAAAAAATACCAGATTGGACTCAACCTTTGTTACTATTTTAGATGGGTGAGTAAGGGAGTTCTGACCTCACTTCAGGCTATAAAGTCATGAAGGATTATTTTTCCTTTTTGCAATTGGTTTAGATCAGGCATCGGTAACCTTCGGCATGCGGCTCGCCAGGGTAAGCCCCGTGGCAGGCCGGGCCGGTTTGTTTACTTGCCGTGTCCGCCGGTTTGGCTGATCGCGGCTCCCACTGGCCTCGGTTCGCTGTCCCGGCCAATGGAGGCTGCAGGAAGCAGTGCGGGCCGGGGGATGTGCTGGCCGCCGCTTCCCGCAGCCCCCATTGGCCAGGGACAGTGAACCGCGGCCAGTGGGATCCGCGATCAGCCGAACCGGTGGACGCGACAAGTAAACTGGCCCACCAGGGGGCTTACCCTGGCGATCTGCATGCTGAAGGTTGCCAATGCCTGGTTTAGATAGTGGTGTGTTGTTGTTGGTTTTTTGTTTTTTTTTAGGGCCGTTTTTGCTTCCTCTGTAAAATCCGGTATTGGCCACAGCTGGAGGCAAATCGTTAAGACAAGATGTCCGGTCAGCTATGAAAAATTCTGTATTTCTTGAAATGGTTTGTTTTGGGGATAGCCCCACTTCCTCCCCTTATTCTATTTACAATGTTAAAAACTGTTTTTTCCTTTCTAATCTTCTGTTCATTAATTTTTCTTTCTTAAATTCAGTGAATGAGATCATGTCTCTCTAACCCCTGCACACTATTGTCTCTGTGCCAGAAGGTGATAAGTCATGGAGAAATGACCTATACTATGACTTACAAAGCGGTGCAAAAAAAAAGTACAGACTATTCTTCCCATTGTCAAGTATCCAGGCTTATAACAAAACTATATTGTCCCCCTGCACTTTGTTCATTCTGACAAGTTTGCATGTCTGGCTGTCTCTCTAATGGAGTACACAGTTGATCAAGTGTTTGGTCATACTAAAAGTCAAAGAGCTCTCATAAGCACAGGACCTTCACTGAACTAACTTTTTATAAAATTTCTACTGACAAGACTGCAAGGCTTGAGAGAGTATTGGATACTAACAGCACAGTTTACAATGACTTTATTGCACAACTGTTGGGGTTTGGTTTTGTTAACCATTGACAAGTGGAATCTGTGAATGCTTAGCAACCCCCTTTTTGTCAGCCACAGGAATGTATTGGAAACAGGTTTTGTTTGATATTTACAAGAAATCTCCCTTTGGTTTCTGTAACAAGACACACACATGCAAATCCACCCACCTGATCCTTCAAATTATATGCCCTGAATCAGTAAGTAGTATAATAAAACTGCATTAATTTACATTTCACCTATCTGCATGTCCTATAATTCTCACACTAAGAACAATGGTTTCTTTCTCGTTTCTCAGCAAAGATTTAATAGCAGACACAGTGCTTGTGTGAGGTCTCACATTACTAAGACTTAATTACTTTTATAAAATATATTACTGAACATTTACAATTATACTACAATGTAAAGTATGGGTGTAAATAATTAAATCAAAACTGCATTTGTCAAATGAATGTTTTGTGGTACAGAAGCCTCGGTATTGTGAGTGTTGGGAAACTGAGTCACAAGTCCACCCAATTTAGGCTTAATTAACAATCGCCTTTATTTATACAATTTCAGACAGAATTTCTGTCACTTATTATGTCTGGACACATGTTTATGCCAGACAAGTAATAACAGACACGATGAAATTAGTAAATGGGCCCAAGTTACCACATTCTGGGGCACTGAGCAGTCCTTCCACTTTCCACAACAGTTGTCACCTTTTCTGATCCCTGGATCCGGTCCTTCAGTCCAATCCTTCAATTTCTGGTCCAGTGTTTCTCCAGATTTGGCTCGTGTTCGCTTAGGTCTTTTATACATTACTTAATCTGTAATGCAGCAATCTTTACTGGTTTGGCTTTTAACTAGGTGGGGGTGGGGGGGACAACGGGGACAATTGCCCAGGGGCCTGGGCAATTTAAAAGGGCCTGGGCGGGTCACAGGGCTCCTAGGTGCACATGGGGTGGTACTGGCGGTGGCGAAGGCAGCTGGCTGGGCATGTGGAAGCCCTGGCCATCATAGGCGCCGAATTTCTAATCTGCCGGGGAGTGCTCCCCGCGGCTCTGCCCAGGCCCTGCCCCGGCCCTGCCCCCATGCCACCCCTCCCCACAAGCCCCACCCCCATCCTGTTTCTTCCCACCCCCAATCTGCCCCGACTCTTCCCGCCCTCCCCCTTCTTCCCCCCGCACCCCAGTGCCTCCAGATGCTGTGAAATGAAACAGCTGATCTGCAGCAGGTGGTAGGCGCAGGGGGAGGGAGGGTAGGCGTTGATTGGGGGGGGGCTGCCAGTGGGTGCTCAGCCACCACCATTTTTTCCCATGGGTGCTCCAGCTCTAAAGCACCCACAGAGTCGGTGCCTATGCTGGCCGTGCCGGAAGAGCACACGCAGCAGCGCAGCTGGAAGCCGCTCGCTGGGCACCAGCCTGCGCAGGCACAGCACTGGCCAAATATCAGGCGCACTGCGTCCATGGCTTGTGTGTGCACCAGCTCTGTGCCCATGTGGCGAGGCCATACCGGGCCAGCAGCAGCATAGGGCCCATCTCCAGCCCACCCTGTGCGAATCAAACCTCAGCCATCCCTTTCTAGGGGGCCCATTCATCTTTTTGCCCTGGGGCCCGGAATTGCTGTCGGCAGGCCTCCTTTTAACACATCAGCCCTTTCATTTTTTTGGTAACCTGTACATTATGCATGTGCAAGTTTCAGTTATCCAATTTCTGCATTTTGCCTGCTGGTTTTGCAGTTTCTGGATCATGTCATTGTATGTCGCCCGGCTCTGGGTTTTCCCAGAAAAAGTAATTTGTTGTTACAGGTTTGTATGTGTTTACCTCAAAACATCCAGCACACTACATTATCTTTGTTCTGTCAGCAATAACATCGTTTTAAGCAGATCAGTAATTCTATATAAAAGCCCACACGTATGCCAGCAAAGCCTTGGCATAAGTGTTACCTCATCTGTACTCATCACTGTCTATAATTACAAATCATTAAAATGTAACTAACAAAGCTTTTAATTTTACCATTTAGCAATCCTTCATTTTTATATTTCAGTTCCATAAATCAGTATCTATTATCCCCTTACTCTATTTGGGAAGGGGAGTTTGAAGGGAACACTCTGATTCTGTAATGTCAACATTTCTTCTTTTCTCTACAGGTAGGTTTTTCATTCCAAGTCCAGTTTTATTTGTGAATCATCACAAGGAAACGCCATTAGAAGTTTTCCTGTGAATGCCTTTTCAGGGAGTAACTCCATTTTAAACGTTGGTATTCATTTGCTTTTAATGGTATGTCAACGTGTGTGTTCACTTGTTCTCCAGTTTAACAAATTCTGTCATCTACAATGGATCCTCCAGTGCAAAATTTTGCACGTGTCTAAATGACTTAGGCTCTCGAGAGACTTGGGGTACGTCTACACTGTGGTTTTAAAACCCATGGCAGCGAGTCTCTGAGAGCCTCGGTCTACAGACTTGGGCTTGTGCTACAGTGCCAGCAACAGCAGTGTCGGTGTTGTGGCTTGGGCTGGAGCTTGAGCTCCGAAGCCCACCATTTTCCCTGGGTTTCAGAGACCAAGCTCCAGCCCGTGTCCATATGTCTTTGTAGATATTTTAGAGCCGCATCGCGAGCCTCGGTCTGTAGAACTGGGCTCTGGGACTCACTGCTGCAGGTTTGAAAATGCAATATAGACATACCCTTAAACTACTTTAAAATTTGTATCCCCCCTGCCCCAGTCTATAGGACAAATTAGTGATCCTTTGCTGCAATAAGCTACAGGCTATCATTCTAGTAGTGCAGACAACCAAATTTAAGTTAAAGGGGCCTGTGCATTTCAGTCCCAGCTCAGGAGAGCGCTTAAACATGTGTAAAGTTAGCATATGCTTAATTGTTTTACTGAACAGAGATGGCTACCATGTGCTTAAGTGCTTTCCTGAATTAGATCCTGAGAACTTCTTATGTCCTTTTGCACTGCACCTTCAGCTGCTTTCACTGGGCCATGAACCTCTACTTTATCTTAGCCACAGCCTTTTGCCATGCTATCGCCCATCCACACTGGCTGGCATGCTCCAGCACCCTTCTTTTTTTCCAGCAGCTGGGCCTATTCTCTAGCTTCTTCCATTCACTGTACTGGCTTTATACATACCTATTGATGTTAGCTGGCCCCTCACTCACCACCATGCTGTTGGTGACAGCCCTTATTCTCTTGTCTGTAGATGGTAGAGAGGTACTTCCAAAGAATTATGCATGCTACTGATGATGACAATAATATGCACTTAAACAGAATTTGACATCGTAAAATCTCAAACCATTTTATAATGGTAGGTAAACAGTACAGAGGCACACAGCGGGTCAGTGACTAGCCCAAGGTCACATACTGAATCAATGACAGAATTGGGACTAGAAACTCACCGTAGTAGCTAAGCATCTTCTGGTAGTGTGTTAAGCAACATGACTGAACATCTGTCACATGTTGGTTGTTCTCTCACCCTTGCCCCAGAGGGAGAATATGATGATGTCATCACTAGGTCATACCTTGCCTCCCTGCCTTGGTGGATGCAGGTAGCAGATCAATTGTCAATTGCAACCTTCAAGATCACCATATGTTTGTTTTTTTTCCTCTGCCCTGGATGAAGCAGGGACCACAAGGGAAATTTTGTGTTAATTTCCAAACATTATGGTGTGGTGGGGTTTTTTTTGTTTTTTTTTTTAAATTTCAGAATGAAAACAAAATTTGAAATGTCAGAATTTCTCCACAGAAGGAACATTCTGAGTTTTGACCAGCTCTTTTACAAACCTAAATAAAACTGTATTTTGTGTGTGTCTGTGTGTGTGCGCGCATGCACTGACTTTTTTTTTAAGTTCCCTCACCAAATAGACTTTAACAAAACTTTGCCAATTTTGCACTGACTTTTGTAGGCAGCCCATTTGGTCATCCTAAGTACAAGGAACACCCCAATGGTATGAAATTTTAAAAACCAGAACTGATGGGGAAAGATCATGGAAACCCATGCATAGTTTGGTGATTTGGGGAATCAGTCCACATACAACTTATGAAATCCAGTTGATTTTTTAAGAAATTGCTGAATCAGTGAATGCCTTAGTGAATACGGAGTCAGGCTGGCACAAATACGGTAGCAGGCTGGCACAAAATCTCTCCCAGACCAGGGAAACCAGAGAGTCATTAACCTGAATGGCTCCCATTGTAATGTGAGCCCTTTAAGACAACAGGATGGCTGAAGCCTGGGGACCAGTTTGACCACATCTGGCTATATGGAGTGGGGTTTGGAGCAGTGGAATTTCTCCAGGCAAAGGAACAAAGAGATGAGGTGTTGGTACAACCCTTTAAAAAAAAATAGAGGCTGAGTCTAGCAGAGAGACAAAGCTTTTAGGTTTTAGCTATGTATTCTGTATTGATTTCAGTTGTACCCATGCTGTGAAATCCCCATTCATTCCTTTGAAAATGTACCCCTTAGTGTTTGATGTCACATGCTGAGATATGAAGCACTGATCCCAGGTCCAGATCCATGGCAGGCTGCACTGTGCTATGTGCTGAAATTCTGTAAAGCAAAACTGTGTTAAAACTGTAACTTAAAATGACAAATCAAAGGCATTCTGAATTAAGGCTACTACGATGTTCTTTCCCCATGCCATATCATGATGGCCGAACCGCTGAAGCTCTGATATGTGAAGTTTTTTCTTTTCTTTCTTGCCCTCTATATGATTTCTTTCCTAATTGGAATATATCTTGTTTTTCCATAATAGAATTTCCCCAGGAGATAGTCAGTCAGTCAGTCAGTTTTTTTTTTTTTAGAGCTGAAAATTAATTTACGGACACCGCTTGATTGTATGCATCAGAATATGTTTGTCTTTTACTATTTTCTGACCTTCTCCCCTTTCTACTTACCGTCTCATAACTGGGTACCTATTACAGAATCTGATGTGCCTTTTCATTGTGTGAAAGAAGTATTTGTGCTTTTATTTTCAACTCAAACTGTTTGTTAATACTGTTTATGTAGAGTCAAGCCCCAGTAAGAGGGCCTGATTTCTGTTGCCCTGTGCTTTGAGGTTGATTTCACCGGTGCAAAATGCTGTCATTCTGATTTTGGTAGCAATTTTCACTCTGCACTGGTGTAACAAATCAGGCTCAGATTTGTATCAAAACTTCACCAAAGTTCAACGGTTTGGATACAGGGATCCAGTTTGGGACCATCTTTTTTTTTTTTTTTTTTTTTTAAATTAAAGAGGGGTTCTGTTTGTCAAGAGTGGTTGCCTGTGCAGTTGCAGGTTTCAGTTATAATGGCTATTTAAAGAGGAGATTTTTTTTTTTTAATGCCTGATTGTGAACTGGTACAATCTATTCCAAGGGTTAAATGATGCTCCTACACTTTCTACCCCGGTGAGCACATACAAACACAGCACTCTTATTGCCAAGACAACAAATATAGCAGCTCTGCTGCTCATGGTAGGGTGAAGAGCGCAGAAGAACTCTGCTAACTTTTCTGCACTGCAGAACCTTATGCCAGAGCACCACTCTCCAAGGCAGAGTGGAAGGTGGCTGCGGGTTTGAGGGACAGACCATGTGGATTTGTGGTGTCTGTCGCCTCAGATGACAGACAGGAGTGCCAGTGGCTATTACAACCCATGAGAGCTGTATTAGTGATGGGAAATGTTGCTCAGTGGCTGTGTGCCATACTGCCATGATAGAGCAGAGGATTCAAGCCTCTTACATTGAAGTGACCTATGTCCTGGCTTTACTGAGAACAGTCCCTCTCTCAACTCCCCCCCACCCCCCCATATGATGTCCCAGGAACGGATACCTTGAAATGTCCTGGGTTTTTTTTCAGTATATAAATTACAATATTTATTTTTAATTACTGCAAAAATCTTTATTCAAGGCATAGTACTGTACAGAGGAGAACTTGTTCTCTATTGTCCAGAAAGGCAGTCCAGTGGGATGCGTGTTCAGTGTGAAGAACCATGTTTGATGTGATAGGCTGAACAAATGTGACATGATCTAGAGCTGCCGTTCTGCTCACAATGAAAGTTAAAGCCACTTATTCAGTGTTGTTTTTATAAGCTCATTCAAAACATTGTTACAGGGAAATAAATCTCCCACTCTGAGAAATATGTAAGTTACCCGGTTCTTGGCTTTGAAAAGGGGGTCAGTCACCTCATCTAACAGCTCCTGCACATAGGCTTTATACGGGGGCAAAATTTGGCATAAGGGAGGAATATTTTTCAAAGTAATATGTGGGGACTAACTCCGTATGACCAATGTATGCAGTATCCCATGAAATAGTTCATCTGGAAAAATGTTAGGACAATATGATGCTTGGAGTGTATGATCAGCCAATGATTATATTCTGGAGATGTATTTCTTATAACTCTAATATGCAAGGTAAATTGAGGTATGCATACACGTGTGTGTACACACTTGTTTTACTAGCAGAGCTGCAGTAGGCTGCCAAACACACACACTGTTTCCTCTAAACAAACAACCAGCAATGCCAGATCTTAAAGAAGACATTGGTTCCAATAACCTGGTGTTTGATATGCTAGGGATAGAGTTTTGTGGAACACAAAATGTCTTTCTGTGATGCTTTTTAATGCACAGATCATTATATTTCAAGGCCTGATTCTTAGCTGGGGTAAATCAGTGTAGCTCTACTCTCTTAAATAGAGTTATGCCATTTTTAAAATCTCCAGAAGAAAGTACTCTTTAGTTCAGTACTGCATAGTAGGGAGCACAAAATGGCTGCCTCTCTGTAGACAGTGGAGTCATTAGAGGTGTAAAAGTGCAGTTAACAGGAAAATAAGGCATTTGTTATAACTAAATCTACCCCATATTTACCACCAGGTGTATTTCAGCTCAACTGCTGTTAAGCTTATTTTGTTTTCTAACTTGCACTACAAACACAGCAATGATGTTCATCAGTGGGACCGTATGAGTAAATCCCCTTTGCACTTTCTCCATGCAGCCCCTTATGCGTAAGGAAAGCCCCCGTCAAAATCTGTAAAACCATCTTTTTGTCCTTCTTCAGACACCTCTTTGAGATCTCTGCTGTTGTGCTTTTAGCATCTTGCCATCTGACAATGCTTGGACAGGTGGCAAGATGAAACCACTACTTTTTATGCAAAAACATGGTTGTTTCCCTGTTATCTCAATCTCCCACCTGCCACCTTCCCATTTGTCCATTTCATCCACCAGTTTCATTTTGTCATATATATAGACCTAAAAGATCTGCTCTAGGAATTATTTGGGGGGAAGTTCTATAGCCTGTGTTACACAGGAGGTCAGACTAGATGATCAAAATGGTCCCTTCTGGCCTTGGAATCTATAAATCTGATTTTGAGCTCTCTGGGCCAGGAGTTGTCTTTTTATCACTTATTTGTACAGCACCTAGCACACTGGGGATCTGATCACAGATGGGGGACTCCAGGAGCTACTGTAATACAAATAATTCATAATAAACATTTCTACTGTGACATTTGGAGAAAGTATCTTGAGTAACTTCACAACTGCAAATTTTATAATTCTATTTTAATTGCTGTGGATACAAAAAATACCCCTCCAAATCCATGCACTTTACGTAATTCAGTGTTAGAAAATGTTTGCTTCTGGGCTGACAATTTGTATGAAAATAGAAACAATGGAGTTATAGCTGCTGCTCTCCTGTAACCTTTGTAGTGTTGCTTACTGGGTGCCTCTACAGTTAAGTCTGATGCTCTGGTCAGAATTACAAACATTACTCAAAATTACTTTTCTAAAAGAATTAAAATGACCTCCTGTACTGTAAAGGGCAGTGGAGAGGGAAAAGAGAGAGTAAATTGGTAAATTCCTATTCTTTCTGATTTTAATCAGACTGCTGTGCAGAATGACACTGGTTAATACTTTGTTGCTAGTAATTAACAATTCCCATGAGTAAGGGTGTTGTTGCAGGTGCTCTAGACAAACTCCTGTATGAGTACTTGTATTCTTTCTACATAATGCATTCCAATATTCCTTCTACCCTCTGCTCTCATTAAAGTCAATACAAGTTAAGCTTCCTTTTAGTTCCTCACAGAATTTTGCCCTTTAAAAGCTGCCACATGATGTTCAAGAGGTGGCTGCACATCAGTGTTGAATTGTGTTTTTTATAAACTGTAAAGCACTTTGGGTTTGGGATGAAAGAATAAAATACATTATCAAAAGTTTTGAGGTCTTTTTTGATTTTACCTAATTTTATCTGCTCCTTTCCAGTCCTAGTTTTGTCTGAGCTGTAAGTGCCACAAGCATACCCTTTCTTGCTTTATTTTACTATTTCCATTACTGGTGTAAACCATAAAAATGCACCGGGGCCTGTGGTACCCGTTGTGAAGGTTTTCAGCCACTAGTCCTGAAGAGCACTGGGGTTATATAACAAGGAGATAAGAGTCTGTGTAAACAGGAAATAAAGGCAGTTTGGCATTCATCCTGATACCAATATTCTGGGTCTCTGTAATCTCTACAGGGCTCGGAAATATTTATCTACACTGTTAATTTCACATTCTCAAAGATTTGGGTTTGCTTTGAGTTCATGAGGATGCATTGCTTTATTTCAACCGCTCTAAAGACAGCAGACAGGCTACCAGACCTTTCACTTAGAGACTGCCACAACTGCAACCCCAAGTAAAAACACCCTGAAATTTGTTAGGGTCCTAAATCTACATTCAGTGCACTATTGCAGATCTATCTTAATTTTGTCACAAACCAAACAAAACATCCTGAGCTTTGGATTGATTGAATGATTTATTTATTGATTTTGTATTTATTTATGAAATTCAAGTTAACACAAGGACTGTTACGTCTTGGCCCCGCACCTAGCTCAGTAGGATCTATTCCTGGCCTGTATGTGTGTAAATAAGCCAGTGGAACCCAGTCAAAACTACCCACCTTGATCCAAACCTCAGGGAATGGAGCCCAAATTTCAGATTTGCAAAAAAACGAGTTTTGTCTGGTTTCACTCTTCATTACAAAAATTATACTCAGCCCTAGTAGCAACCCCAGAAATTGACTCAGGCATTGTATTATTAGGCTAATCTGTTTTTAAACAGCTAGCTGAAAATCAGTTCTGGAGGGGAGAGAGACTAGATTTGAGTCCTTTTTTTTTTTTTTTTTTTTAATTCTCCCATCTGACCTAGAAGTTTTATATAGTTACAAAGGTGTTTACGTACCTATTTATTCTTCATAATAGCAAAGTTCCATCCAATATCTTCTGTTCAATATTGTCATAAACACATTATGCATCGTTGCAACATACACAGACTAAGTCAGAGCATGTTAATGAATTCCTGCAGTGCTTTTACATTTATGCTGACACCCAGTGGCTGCCCAGCATAACTACACACTACTTTGTACAGCATACAATGTCCTCATTACCAATAAAATAATAACGCTACAGCAGCAGTTCCAAAGAACTCGAAGACCCTTGCCAGTGAGGATGTCTGTGCTTTTTTTTTTTTTCTTCAGTCACCTGTTTCAGTAAACAAACACTCAAGTAAAGGGGGAAAAAGTCCCATTTAAAATATACAGGTGCATTAAACCAACCCCTTGGAGCTCTTTGATTATTTGAATCTGGATCCAGACCTATAATGTGCAAATGGGCCAAATGAAAAGATGGGATGAGAAAATCCCTTAGTTTTTCATGAGAGGGGAAGTAAGGAATGGTTTTGTGATTGCAAAAAGCAGTTGACCACAAACTCATTTTTCACAGTACAAAATGGCTCTATCACAGCCACTCACCAAATCTGTTTTCATGAATAAAAAAAAACAAGTAAACAACAAATTTCAAACAGCTCCAGTTCTCTATAAAATAAGGCAATTTACTATAGCAATAAATATCCACTCCCTCTTAAGTGTCAGTATTGACCTCCAGATATTAATGCTGATATTAACATTCTCATTTGGGCTGAATCCTGGAGTCTTTACTCTGACAAAATTCCTACTCAGGTAAAGGAGCTATGATTAAAGATCACAAGACTGGCCTGTTAGTGCTAATTTAAAAATTAGTCCTTTCTGCTTTAAAGATCAGATCCTGCAACTAGCTCCACACTGGCAGACTCCATGCCTTGGGACAGAGCTCCAATGACTGGCAGCATCTGTCCCTGTAAGTGTAAATAGATACTAGGGAAAGAGCTAAGTCCTACTCTAGTAATATGATGCACAATAATAGCCTGTCTTTAAGCTCAGCAAAAGCATAGTACGTGGAATTCTGTCAATACACCTGAGCACCCAAATATATTAAATGTAGTAAAGCATAAAATAATAAAGTAAAACTGAGCCAATGTTAAACAGAAACAAAATATCCAAATGGCAATTCAGAGCCTAAACAGTGCAGAGAGTTTTCAGGCACAAGGAAAGATCCTACACATCATGTGTTTAAGTACTGCAAGCTAATATTTCCCACTTTTTTCCAGGAGCCATACAGTAAACAGATAGCACTAACAAAGTCAAATATTAATAACCAAGAACTACACATCTCCAAATCCCCTTCCCCCAACCAGCAAAACCCATAGAAATTTACACTGACCAAAGCAAATAGAAAATAAAAGTCAAACCACTTAAATGGTTGACATTTAGGGATAGAACCAAACACCCTTTCCATTCTCTTGAATTATCTAAGTTATAACATTAACAGAAACTAAATACACATTGAAGTGGACTAACTCAAGATCGTGACATCCAGTTGCTGAGGAGTTATAATAAAAAGGTTTTAGAACATCTCAGGAAGAATTTTTTAGTGTGTCTGTTGGCAGATGAGATCATTTTAATACTTTGTCCTAGTCTAAGTGAGGTGCTTAGCTTTGACTAACCAGGGCAGCATTCTCAATATAATAGAGTACCAGCAGCATGTTTACCACTGTCCCAACCTGTCTCTCATTTCTTGGGAGGATGTAAAAAGATACAGTTTGCAGAGGAATGTGAAAAAAAAAATTATGAGAAGCTTGAAGCAGGGGAGATGACCCAAAACTTGATTTAAAAAAAATAATAAATAATTCAGTTCACATTTGTCTCTGCATTTCTGGGTTCAAGTTGGCATCACAGGTAGATGTGCCAAAATTGTGCAAGGAAAATGGTGAAGGTGGCTCCACCCAGCCAAAAAAAAAAGCGGGGGTACTGACAATCTTGTGAGAGAGTCTGTTCACAAATAATGTCCCTTAGACACTAGAGATTTGGCTAAGTTCTGAATATCAAATCTGAATCAAATATCCCAAACCGTTTGAGGCTTCCCGCTGTCGCTATGAATCCCTTTCCTATAAAAATTGTCCTGTCCAACTCATCTCTCTTTCCTCCATCCAGCTCTTTCTTATAGCACCTAAAGCTTACTCCTGGCCCATATGACAAAGAAAACTGCAACCAGACCCCACCCTTCCGCTTTCTCAGTTGTCTTTGTGTTTAGATCCTGCCCACAAAACCTTCCTGTGAAAAGTAGCTGCCCCAAATCCTCACAGCTGGTGCCCTGAGTAGTGCATAAGAGAGACTGGGCAACGTTTGAGCTTTCTGCCCCCATCCCTTTTAATTGAAACATATAGGCTTGGCTAAAAGAGAGTCCAGATCTGAACCATTTCCTGGTTTGCACAGTCAACATCCAGCCACCTCAATTTAATATCTTCTTTTAGCTCAGCACACTTACTTTACAGACGTGGGAGCAGTACAGTGTCACTATACATTCCTGTCTGTGTCTTGTTCCTCCAATAAGCCCAGCCTAGTCAGATCCCTGTATACAATGTTCTACCACCTAGCTGGTGGTCGGCCTTTAGGTCAGACTGACCTTGGTTGTGTTTGCATAATTTTCTTTGCATTCTTTCATTGTTTGCCTTGTGCAGTGTGCGCATCACCATGATCTTGTGAAACCAGGGCATGGGATTGGCCCCAATTAAAAAGATTACAATTTAATATACATTTAATTTATAGTATAGGGTTTAAATCTTAATGAAGGTTAGTCTGCGAGCCCTCAAATACGACTGAGAAACTGTTTTGATTTTAAGAAAGAAAAACTTGTAGCACCTTAGAGACTAACACATTTATTTTAGCATAAGCTTTCGTGGGTTAATACCCTTTAGGTGTGACTGAAACACCCATTTTTAAAAAAAAATCTAACTCTTAACAAAGAGCTGTTCATTTACCAATAAGTAATG
Source organism: Macrochelys suwanniensis (assembly GCA_033296515.1). Lineage (NCBI taxonomy): Eukaryota > Metazoa > Chordata > Testudines > Chelydridae > Macrochelys > Macrochelys suwanniensis. The sequence goes on along the minus strand of CM065775.1, from coordinate 232,629,795 downwards.
CAATAATTGTACTGGTTATTGGTACTCACTGATAACGCCAATGTTAGCTCAAGTAGCTGAGAGCACAGCCTTTATAAATAGAGGCTCTAAGAGAAAAGGGAGAGTTTCTGCCCAGATCTGTCTTTCTACTATTTTTTAATTATGTCTGATGTCACTCTGAGTCTGCCTGTGAGAGAGGCAACTTCCTTTCAAAGTTGAGTGAAAAAAGAAGCACACAAGTATTTTGACAAACAGGTGGCTATGTTTTTGTGAAAGGGTGCTAAGTTTTGTTGATGTGGCAAAAACTCTCCTTTCTGTCTGTCTCCTCAAGATTGAAGAGAATTTTTTTTAAAATAAAAGGTTTTGAGCCATCTTCACTTGTGGGCACAGCATTTTTTCTTGGCTGGATTGCTCTGGTACACTGGGTGCTCCTATCACTGTCTATATTATTCAGGGGAGAGAGTTTTATTTTACAATTAATTAATCATTCAAAAGCAGCTAGCTAATAAATACAAAACCAAACACCGGTATGCCAGATACACACAGGTTTATGTATGCCCCAAATCCATGTATGGAGTACATATGCCACTTGCTAATCTGTATTGTTATGTAGGAGCTGTTAGTGAGAGTATATCCAGAGCAGAGTTAAGAAGTATTTTCTTTCTCACTTTTACCTGCTCATTCACTATTATTGTTCAGCGTCCATGCTGGAGCATTGGCAGTATGTGCTTGGTCACCTAAGTTGAACGGTATTGATCTGCTCCTTCACTGAATAAGTGTAAACGTTTAAACAGAAGAACAATGAAATACAAATAGTGAAAAACAATTCTCTTTGTCATGCACAAACAACGTACTTCATTTGCAAATATGAGTTTTCATCTGGGGTGAAATTCACCCTGCTACAGAGGGCCAGAATAAGGCTGATGCATGCATAAGTTCCACTTAAGACCTACGTTGAGGGCTTAAGTGGAACTTCTGTTGTGCTGGCTCTCTATGCGGAAGAGAATTTTACCCATTAAGAATAGCTGTTTGCTAACCGGTCATGCTAGCAATCACAGATTTGTGTGAAAGTTTGCAAATAGCAAAAATAGGAGCAGTATAAAGTTTAAACTGAACAGCCATTCAAAATTCAATTGAATATCCATGAACATTGTTTCTACAGTTTTCAGCCAACTCTACTTTGATTTTGCTTATATTTCCTGCTTGATAAATGCAAATACCGCAGTGTTTTGAACTTCCACTTCTAGTCTTGACCCGTAATGTACAAAACAAAAGAGCAAATAGAATTGTTGGGTTCAGTTGAAGATCTGGGCCAAATTTCAGGAGATTTTTATTTAACTTCCTTCCCAGTTGCCCCTTGCATTTGGAACGTTCTCCTGTTCTTGTCCATTATCTATTTATTTATTTACTTGTATTGCAGTGGAGTCTAGGAGCCCCAGTCATGAACCCTGTTGTGCAAGTCAGTACAAGCACAGAACAAAATGACAGTCCCTACCCCAACTGGCTTATAAAATAAAACAACAGGTGATAGAGACAGACAGATAGGGGAGAATAAGGCAACCATGAGATCACATTGGTGTATCAGCTGATTAGTTGATGCATGAGGCTTACCGCCTTCTACTTAAACACAGTAGATAATTTCATTATCACTGAAATTCATCTGGATTTTCAGTGATAATGCCCAAGTATTGTAACATATCGGTTCCATGAAAAAATCCCCCACAACGTTTGCGGAAACATCTATGTGGCACATTTGTTCAAATTACATTATGGGCTTAAGTTACAAAGTGTGAATCCAAATTGAACTTCCACAAAGTTTTGCGGTTGTTTGGATGCAGGGTTTAGGTTTGGAGCAGTTGTATTAATTTAGGTGGAATATAAGGGCCAAAGGTGTTAACATAACCCAGTTACCGGGTAAATGTATAGGCCCAATTATTGCAACAGACCACTATAAATTTTGGAGGCAAATCCAGATCCAAGCATCAGTCAACCTTCACCATAGCGCCAACTGAGGATTTGTCCAGGGCTCATATCTAACTTGTTTGATGTAGTTTGCAAGGTCTTTGGGGCAGGAACTGGGTTTTGTATCAGAAGAACTACAAGTGCTAAATAAATAATGAATAATTTATATTCAAACTGGTTTGCCTATTCTCACTTAGCTAAGATAAGAGAGAGTTATAGATGGGAAAATATGCTTAATATATACCGAAATATTATGGGAGGAAAATGTATGTCTGAAACTGTATTGAATGTGCATGTCCACAAACAGGTTAAGATTTGCACAAGCAAATTGGATAATTTACACAATTATCCAGATGAATGTGTCATTTGTACATATGAAAACACTTACATTTTGCATATGCAACAGTGTGCTTATTTGTTTGAAAATCTGTCCCTATGGCACTAAATGACTGGTGAAACTGAGTGTGGAAGGGAACTGGAAAAAGCAACTTTAACTTTTGTGGTAAATTGCTGTTCAGTCCTGAAATAGTATATATACTGTTCATTTGACTAATATCATAGATAGTGCTCTACTTTCCCTGACGTGACTGAGATGCATGGTTGAACTGAATGTATATTATTTCAGAGCTAAATCAACAGAGAATCTGTGATCTGGGTTACACTTCTCAAAGCAAATTAATAATAATTATAATAGTAATTTACATTCTATGGAAAATCATTTATTCAGCTGGATCCCAAAGCACTTTATAGATTAGTAAGAGGAATCATTAAATTGCAGCTACCTTTTGTGGAGGTGGGTGGAACACAGCAGCTGTTTAACACTCTACAGCAACGCTACACAGAAATTTGGGGTGAGCAGTGAATGGTATCTTATCTCAGTATTCTACTGCAGTCCATGAACCACCAGTAACCTATGCAGGCCTTTCTCCCAGCCTGCAGATTTTTAGCTAGAGCCTCACGTGGATGCATGTGAGCACAGCTTATTAAGAGCCTGACCAAAGTCCATAGAAGTCTATGAAAAGTAGAGTGACCAGATATCCCGATTTTATAAGGACAGTCCCGATATTTGGGGCTTTGTCTTATATAGGTGCCTATTCCCCCTCCCCCCCCCGATCCCCATCCTGATTTTTCACACTTGCTGTCTGGTCACCCTAATGGTAAGATACCCACTGACTTCACTGGGCTTTGGATCAGGTTCTAAGTTCCTTTAATTTCAAATAAACTACTTGCAGATGTAAGAGATCGCAAGATTTGGCCTTCACTAACAATGTGCAATCCAATACAGCATGTATATACTATACAAACTGTAGCTCAAAAATGTTTTGATTGTAAATAAAGAAGTGGTAGAGGGAGAGTGAAACTAGGTCTATATAAATTGTCAATGTGCTTGTCTCAGAAAGCATGGTCCAGATACCTGGAGCAGCAGAGGAGAATGCTCTTGATGCAACAGTGCTGCCACTATGAAGAGACAGAGGATAGGTCACTGATGACCTAGCAGTGAGAGCAGGAAAGAGAGCAAAGAATGATAAGGTCCATGAAGAAGGAGAAACAGTAGTGCTATAGTTCTTATTTTACATTAAGCAATTTGCCCACGTACTATAGACAGTACCTAGGAACAGTCAAACAAATTAGAGACCTCTTCTCATGATGTCTGTTGCTACAGGTGCAGCCATGAATATAGCAAGAGTGCTTACTCAAAACATATACCACATCTCCCTTTTGAAACTCTTTTGTTTTTATTATACTTAAATCTAGTTACTAAATTTTCTACTCTATCAGTTCTAACAAATCTGAAAAGCTGACGGCATTATCTCACCTGTAATACCTGTGAGTGTTTGTGTATAAGTACATTGCCCTTCTGTCAAAATGATCAGTCAACTTTAGATACCTCTCTGATTTTGGAAGTTAAAATGCTCTGGAGTCTGTAGATGAAAGGTCAGAGTGGGAGCTGGCTGGGAACTCTCAGTTGCTTCTCTAGGTTCCTTTTGCCTTTGGAAAACTTACAAGGTAAAAGTTACTGCTGGAAATGGTAGTTTTCTTCCAGGAAGCGGCCAAGTAGAAATAGCCATGGAGGCTACTTAGACAACTACTATAGCAAGATAGCTATTAGTTGACAACTTCCTTATTTTCCATGTCTGAGCTGGGAGTTTTATGTCATTCCTCTTTGGTGGAGACAGGACTATAAACTGGTCATCTTTGTCTCTCGAAAGTGAGTAGTTTTTCTGCAGATCTCCTATTCAGAGGCTTCCCCTTATCCTTGAATGGTTGACTTTGTGTCAGTTTGTATGTTAACCCAGGGAAGGTGGTCTATTCCGGAGTGCTGCAAAATTGTAAAAGGTTCCCTCCGTATAGTGCAGGAGGGAGTAAAGGCAATGCTACAAAAGAACACTAAAGGGAGCTTAGGGAAGATGTCAGCACAGGAAGAACAAGATGAGGTATGAACTGGCAGTTTAAGCATACTGAGTACACACTTACGTTAGACAAAATATTACATCATGGCAATGAGGTTTGTTTGCCTTAAGCAAAAGCAGGTATATAAGTAGTGTGTTATTTAATGGTTATTCAGTTTTCTACCCTTTCCTCCCTCCACGCCCCTTTGTAAATTTAACAAGAGTTCTATAGATGGTCGTTATGGAAAGCAGTGTAGATTACCAAACCTGATGGGGGCAAAGGCTAATTCTGTTTTCACATGCATCTGAATCAGTTTATCCATCTAGGGTGACCAGACAGCAAGTGTGAAAAATCAGGACGGGGGTGGGGGGTAATAGGAGCCTATATAAGAAAAAGACCCAAAAATCGGGACTGTCCCTATAAAATCGGGACATCTGGTCACCCTATATCCATCCCTGTTTTAATGGTGCTCCAAACTCAGTTGGGGCTTTAGGCACTACTGTAATATGGATTAATAATACCACAGTTCCTCCTGCACCTTCATCCTCCCAAAAAGAGGGATTTCAGTTGAGACACTTCAAAGCTTTCCTTTGGCCGTTGTGAGTTTGGAGAGACTATCTACACTGCTATTTACTTCAGGTACACGCTTTGCTCTAGAAATGGGGGCACTCTGCTTTTACTGCAGCTTGTGAGATTATGCAACTGAAGGAATCATTGTTTTCTGAAGGATAAAAATCAGTGGAAGGCTCCTTAAAAGAAAAGTGCAGCCTATTCTCAAACAGTGTCAGAGAAAGTCCTCTCTTTGTAGTTTGAGATGTAGAAGGTCAGAAGTGTCCTACTTAGAAGTTAAAAAAAGAAGAAAGTGTAGGCACAGAGATGGAAAGGAAAAGTTGAAATACAAATCAAGCTTTAATGGTCCTTCTATTATCTGTCTTTTGTTTTTACAGTGTGAGCCATTAAAATGCTGGGCATCCAAGCTCGTCTATCCCAAGGTGCCTCCAATAACTATGGTATCTTACTATACTCTTGTGGGATGGCAAATGTTGAGTTTTTAATGCCATCCATTGTAAACTGTAAGGGTGACATTTTCAAAGCTGCCCAGAAGATCTGATATACCTAATTTTCCATTACTTATAATGGAAAACAGGCATCCAAACCCCTTGGGCAGCTTTGAAAATCTCAGCCTAAAGTATTAGAACACAAAATTTCTATCCATTTAAAGAATGCTTTAAATTAATAATAATTCTGGAACATATGGGTTCTACTATTTTCTACAAAGACTGGTGAACTTAGACCTTCTCCTGCCTTGTGCTATATTTTAATGCATTTCATAAGTAGGGTTGGGTGATACTTGGCATTTTTAGGTCCCAGGGGTTTGTACACAATTTGTTTGCTTTATGGAGGCTTGTCTAGTGCTGTGGTACACTAAGGAGCAGCAAGAGCAGGGTTCTAACAAGGTAACTGGTTAAACAAAGATAACCCAGGAGTGATACAGAACAGTCAGCACTCCTTCTAGGTATAGTGAGACACCCAGTGTTAATTCTTTCAAGGTCTGATCCAGTACTCATTGAAGTAAATGAAAGAACTAATATTGACTTGAGTGTGCATTGGACCAGATCCTCTGGGCCCAGATCCTCAAAGAGGGGTGTGCAGGTGGGTGTAAATACCTTTGAGGATCTGGGCCTTGTTGCCTTCTGGCACAGTTTTTATCCACTGAGTTGCACTTCTGGGATCCAACAAAGAGAAACACCACTTAGTGAAAACCATGCAAAACTAGAGACTGAAAGCTGAGTTTGGACTCAACTGGGAATAGGGTCCCACCGAAGTTTCCCAAAAGGTTAATGAACTTCACTCTATATTCTGTATAGGTTGTTATACTTCAGTAATCACTGTAGTATCTGAGTACCTTTCAGTGGCATGTTAAGCAAAGTGATTACACATCTGTCTTGTGATGTTTGTTCTCTCATACTCTCCCCAGAAGAAGCGCATGTAGTTGAGTGTCTTGTTTTGGAAATATATGATGGTTGGTTGGTTTAAAAATATTTACCTGTTGCTATGTGTATGTTAGAGAAGGCAAGGTCGAAGCAATGCGCCTTGCCCTTGGAGCCAAAGGTGGCAAGGTTTGTGATAACCCTATTTCTTTAGAGAAATCATTCCACAGACTCAGACCAGCCCTTGAGAAAACTCTCTCAGACAAGCTTTACTCTTATTGTTGAAAGCAGTTGATTCCTGGGTTTATGAAGAAACTTCTGCACAGTTTGAGGCATGGATTACAGTACAGGAGTCTGAAAAGGCAGCAGTATGTTGCCAAAGCAAATTCACAGTGTTTGGGTTTGAACAGGCTCCAATTTCTATCCTGAACAATTAATCAGGATCCTAATTTAACTTTGATTATTGCTTTAGATTACTGAGCTGGGAGTGCAAAATGTTTAATACACTGTATTTAAATAATTTTTCACAAAGTAAACTTTTGATTCTGCCTCACTGTATCCCTGTCAATTTAAATTCATGTTTAATTTTTATATCAGATAATAGTTCATTTCATTGTTTCTAAAAAGCACTAACCTGAAAGCTTCCCAGAAATCTAACATCTCTTAATAGTCTTTGCAAGTAGAATTGCTTGCTGCAATTTAAATATTCAAAGGGCCTTATTTTAAAGTTAATATTGTTTATAGGAAGCAAATGCAAATAAGTGGTTAAAACCTTTTGGTATTAGGTCATTAAAAATCCATTCTTGACTTCCTGCCCACAACTACATCTTTTTTCAGACCTGTCACCCATTTCATTTAAGCACTTAGCTCTTTACTAATGAATGAATTGGCATTTCATATTACCTTATTATCCTATAAAGCAAAATGCATACTCAATAACATTAACGGTAATTTCTCATAAAGACACATTATTGATCCGGGTGGTACCTGTAAGCATTGAAAATTGCATCCTGCACACAGAGCCTTTCACATCTGGGCCTGAAGAATTAAAGAAAAATTAAATTTGACAGCAGTAAATTCACAGGCACAATCTAGGCACCAATTTATATGCAAAATGAAATGCTTTATGAAAATTTCCTCTATTTTCTCACGGAGATTTGGGAAAAAGATTTCACTAGATGCTTCTTTCTCTAATATCCCTCTACTTAAATATTATACTGCAGTCACTGCAGACTCCCTTTGATGTATAAATAATCAAGTTAAATTATGTGCAGCAAGGAGACTAGTGCTCTGCCATTCTTATTTTACAAAGTAATTTCTACCCTAGAGGGTCAAATTTCCCTGACAAATTCTTAATTACTATGTTGCAACAGAAGCAGAATCTATTTGTGCATAAATCCTGGGCATTCCCATGTGGTAAGTAACTAATATTACCAACCATTTCACTTGGCCTGTTCACTGAACTCCATAATTAGATAATACTTTTGATGATGGTACATTTGAAGTCTTAATCCATTTAATTTTTTATGAGATTTTTTTTATTTTAATAGGGATATGTTAGTGACCGCTGCCTATTTAAAAATCATTAAAATTCTGTCCACAGCAGTAATAAAGATTAAAGATTACTAATATGGCATTCATAACCTTGCTGGTTTTCTAGAAATCCGGGGCTTAAGGTAAATGTTAAAGGTCATTTAATATGTTAGTCACTAATTATAATCCTGGGTAATAGGTTCCTTTTCTAATTATCCTGGTATAAAAGTTCTATTGTTTGGGTCTATACGTCTGATTTTTCTATTTGGTTTTTTTGTGCGGATGAGTAATCCTGGAATTAAGCTTCCGAACATTGATGAAAGTAGGTAATGCACAATGTTTAACTGGATAAAAGCATATGTTTGAATGCTGCAGAACATCTCACCTTGAAGTTACTTACAAAAGATGCAGCATCCCTTTTCCAGTAGAAGTAAAGCGGAAAGGTCATTGCAAAGATTAACACCTTTTTATTTTAGTATCAAACATTAACAAATAAAATAAAGGCCTCTAGAGCATGTTGAGAAGAAAGCAGGAGCAACTAAAGACAAAAAGGGGAGTTGGGAGAATTTAAAAAGAGCAAAACCATCTCCCCAAATTCAGGAAAGCACTTAAACACATGCTTAACTGAATAAGCATGGATTTAAACGTGCTTAAATGTTTTCCTGAAATGGGGCTTAGTTCTGCAGTAAACTACTCCTCAGAGATTCAAACAAACCTGACCTGCTTACATTCATACAAAAACTTGGTCTTTCCCTTCTGCTCACCTGTTATCTTCCTGCCCAGTGGCAGGTCATCTGTGATTGACAAAAAGCCCTAGGTAGTTTTGCCTGTGAGGCACATTTTATTATCTGTGTGATTTCTCTTCTGGTACCACCCAAATGCACAATCAGGGCCTCATTGTCTATACAACCACATAGGCATCGTCCCTGCTCCACAGAGTTTACATACTGAGGCCCCAGTTCAGGAAAGCACTTAAACCTATTCAGGACTGCACTTACCATTGCTTACATCCCATTGACTTAAATGGGATGCTTTCCTTTATTGGGGTTTATAGCTCTTATCTTGCAACTGGATCTGTCTGGGAGGGTCATTGTGCCTGCTGGGAGTCCCACTAAAATCAATGGAGGCACCAATGATCCGCCTGCATATTGCAGGGCAGGGGCCTGAGACTAGATGCCATAAGTGAGTGCACTAAACAACAGGAGGAAAAGAGTAAACAAAAATAACAGTAATTGGAACCTGAAAGGTATCTAGCCACTTAACTCCCACTGAAATCAATGGGAGTTGGGCTCTGAAGTAACTTTGAGGCTCTGGGCCCAGGTGTCTTACTCTGAGTACACCAAAAATGGAGATAGTGAAAATTATGGCCTTATTATCTCCATCTGAACATGGCAATATTAATACTAGCTCCCTTTGGCATAGGGGTATTGTGATATTGATTTAGTTAATTCTTATAAAGCATTTTGATGATAACACAGAACATAAGAATGGCCATACTGGGTCAAACCAATGGTCCATCTAGCCCAGTATCCTCTCTTCTGACAGTGGCCTCTGCCAGATGTTGCAGATGGAATGAATAGAACAGGGTAATTATCATGTGATCCATCTGTGGTCATCCACTCCCAGCTTCTGGCAGTTAGAGGCTTAGGACATGCAGAGCATGGGGTTGCATCCCTGACCATCTTGGCTAATAGCCATTAATGGACCTATGAACGTATCTAATTCTTTTTTGAACCCAGTTATATTTTGTGTCTTTAGAGCATTCCCTGACAATGAGCTCCACAGGTTGACTGTGTGTTGTGTGAAGAAGAAAGCAGGAAGAAGTACTTCCTTTTTGTTTTGTTTTAAAACTTCTGCTTATTAATTTCATTGGGTGACTGCTGGTTCTTGTGCTATGTGAAGGGGTAAACAACACTTTCTTATTCACTTTCTCCACACCATTTATGACTCTATAAACCTCTATCCGACCCCCATTTAGTCATTCCTTTTCCAAGCTGAAAAGTCCCAGTATTTTTAATCTCTCCTCAAATGGAAGCTGTTCCATACCCCTCGTCATTTTTTTTGTCCCTCTCTGTACCTTTTCCAGTTCTAATATATCTTTTTTTGTTGTTGTTTGAGATGGGGAGACCAGAACTGCATGCAGCATTCAAAGTGTGGCATACCATGGCTTTATATTGTGGCATTATGATATTTTCTCTCTTATTATCTGTCTCTAACTCTCTCTCTCACTCACACTCACATTCACACTCACACACACACAATATTTCTACACTGTTGTATTAATTTAGATGGAATATACAGGCCCAAAGAATCAAAGGTGTTGACAGGACCATGTCACTGTCCAACATTAAGCAGTTTTAAAGAGGGTTTGTCGTTTGGTTTACAGACACCTCCGCCTCCTTAGTACCATAGCAAACACACCATTAAAAATCCTTTTGACCTTTTAGTTACAGAAAAGAAGGGGAAAAACAATTAAAGCATTAGCAATGTAAAGTATTAAATTTTAATAACATGTTGGGACACAATCAGAAAGGCTAAGGCACAAAATAATTTACACCTAGCAAGGGATAGAAAAGGTAATAAGAAGAGGTTCTTTAAATACGTTAGGAGCAAGAGAAAGATAAAGGGAAGTCTAGGTCTTCAATTTAGCAGGGAGGAGAGCTAATAACTGATGTCATCAAGAAGCTGAGGTGTTTAATGCCTATTTTGCTTCAGTCTTTATTAAAAAGGTTAATGATGACCAGATACTCAACACAATAAATATTATCAACAAGGGGGAAGGAATACAAGCAAAAGTAACTATCTGATGCTGTATTGGAAACAGTAATTATCTTTGAGAACCCCTGGAGGAGGGATGAGAACCCAGAGGACTGGAGAAGGGCAAACATAGTACCTATCTTTAAAAAAGGAACCAAAGAGGACTTGGGGAATTCTAGACCAGTCAGCCTAACTTTGATATCTGGAAAGATACTGGAACAAATTATTAAATAATCAATATGTAAGCACGTAGATGATAGGTTTATAAGGATCAGACAGCATGGAATTGTCAAGAACAAATCATGCCAAACCAACCTAATTTCCTTCTTTGACAGGGTTACTGGCCTAGTGGACAGTGGGGAAGCAGTAGCCACAATATATCTTGACTTTAGTAAGGCTTTTGACATAATGCCACATGGCATTCTGAAAAATAAATTAGGGAAATGTGGTCTAGATGAAATTACTATAAGGCAGGTGCCCAACTGGTTGAAAGACCATACTCAAAGAGTAGTTATCAATGGTTCACTGTCAAACTGGGTGAGACATATCTAGTGGGGACTCACAGGGTTCAGTCCTGGGTCCAATATTCAATATTTCTCATTAATTACTTGAATAATGGAGTAGAGAATATCCTTATAAAATTTCCAAATGACAAAAGCTGGGAGGGGTTGCAAGCACTTTGGAGGATTAGAATTCAAAACAACACGTGATAAATTGACGAACTGGTTTGAAATGAACAAGATGAGATTCAATAAAAAATAAATGCAAAGTACTTCACTTAAGAAGGAAAAACCAAATGCACAACTACAAAATGGGGAATAACTGGTTAGGTGGTCTGAGAAGCAGTTGCAAAAGAGGCTAATCTAATTCTGGACTGTAAGACACGGTAGGCAACTGTCCCACTCTGTTTGTGAGTATTGAGGCCTCAGCTGGAGTACTGTGTCCAATTCTGGGCACCACATTTTAGGAAAGATTGGAGAGAGTCCAGAGGAAAGCAACCAAATGATAAGAGGTTTAGAAAACCTGATCCAGGAGGAAAGGTTAAAAAAAATGGACAGGTTTAGACTTTAGAAGAGAAGACTGAGTGAGGACCTGATACTAGTCTTCAAATATATCAATTGTTCTCCATGTCCACTGAAGGGAGAATAAAAAGTAATGGCTGTAATCTGCAGCAAGAGAGATTTAGGGTATGTCTACACTGCCCATGTTACTGCACAGCTGCAGCAGCACTGTGATGCGGGCAGTGTAGTCACGCTTTATCGCCGGGGGAGAGCTCTCCCGGTGATAAAAAATAACCACCCCGAATGAGGGGTGGTGGCTTTATCGCCAGAAGCCATACTATACTGGCGCTTTTCAGCGCTAACACTTTCATCGCTCAGGGGAGTGTTTTTTCACACCCCTGAACAACTAAAGTTTTAGCACTGAAAATGGCAATGTAGACACAGTCTTAGATTAAATATTAGGAAAATCTTTTTAATTAAAAGAGTAGTTTTAGCTCTGGAATAGGCTTCCAAGGGAAGTTGTGGAATCCCCGTCACTGGAGGTTTTAAAGAATGTTAGATGAACAAGGGTCAGGGATCGTCTAGGTATACTTGGTCCTGTCTCAGTGCACAGGGCTTGGCTAAATGACCTCTTGAGGTCCCTTCCAGCCCTACATTTCTATGATCCCATGATCCCATATTCCCTTTTCCTTTAGCCAGAGAGAGTTTTTAGATGCACCCTCCCCCACTCACCTTGTTTGACAGTCTCTTAGATGGTATCAAAGATGGTAACTTACAGGCCTTTTGAGGAAAAGAGAAGATAGTTGAGTTGGGCTGGAACTGTTGTTATTGTGTTGTTGTTGAAGTCCCAGGAGCCAAAGCAAGATAAAAATACACAAAAGGGAGGGGGAAAGAATAGCAAAGATAGAAAATTTATCTTCTGTCTCTGGTGTTGACTCTCACTTGCAACCTCACTGTTGGAAAAACACAGGCACAGCACATTGTTTTCCCAGATACTCTGAGACCTGGGAAACTTGTGCCACCAGAACTGGGCTATTTAGGGCATTGTTTTTAACTGCCTCTTTCTGGTCACAGGCATACAGCACTGTTGCAAAATATGCAGTCTTGGCTGTCTAAGCCAGATTCTTACTAGACAAAAGGAAAAAGGAGAGGGAGATAGGAAAGAGAAGAACTAAGGTTGGGAAGGAAAAGGACTCATGTCTCCTACACTGGAGATGGAGTAGAAAGCCCCTCATGATGCCAGCTGGGGAACCCCACTCTCCTTGCACTCCTGCATGGCCTTCCCAAGAATCACATCCTTGCACAGCCAGAGCAACATAAAGGAGCAATAGTGTAATTAAGAATTTGGCTCATAAAGTCTTGCTACTGTGCTCTCCAAGATTTACGTGTCCTCATATTTTCCATTATTGTAGAGAGTGGAGGAAGAGAGAGCTTAAATGTTTTTTATTATCACTTGATGTCCCACCTGCTGGCCTCATAGGTGTAAATAGGAGCCTGGAGTTCATGAGACTGGAGAGGAAACACGACACTAAATAATGATGAAGCACTGTGGAGATTTTCAGAGCTCTCAAAATCTTGTATCCACTTCCACTTGTGGGTGGACCAGAGGTTGTGGATTGGCTTGCAATATGTCCTTCTTCAGTGCAATGGCATTGCTTAATCACCTCCATAGAAACTGTTTTATATTGCCCAACAAACATATGTGCTATATTTCTGTGACTTATTCCTGAATATTTCTATATTTCTGAGTTTATGTACCAAAACTGTACTTGAATTTGGGCAGAGGTTGAGTGTGTAGCCTCGTGAAATTCTACCCACCAACTAACCCGAGGCAAGGAATGTTTTTGATGCGCTAAAAACTAACAGTAGATTTTACACTATTGGCATCTCCCTCAGAAGAATGAGAGAGCAGGTCTTGTGCCTCGGCTGGTGAATTTTCATAACTATTTTGCATGTTTGGCAGCAATTAAGGTGATAACACATAAGTATGCTATTTTTTCCATAACTTTCTTCCTACAACCAGCCTCAAAAAACACTTTAAATACTTTAAGCAGAGTCAGAGGGTAGACCCCTTTAAAATATTCAGAATGCTGCTTTAATCGAGGAAATCAGGGATGGTATGTTCTCACCACACACACAACTTTCTGTCCCGTTTTCAATATTTCTTTTTACAGCCAATAATGTGATGTGGGGAATATGATAATCTACTTTAAGTGGCATTCTCACCTTGCTCTAACATAGCACAGTACACATACACTAGATACAGTCCCCTCTCTCTGGGGCTTTTGTTATTATCTTAAATAAAAAATGTTTCCTAGCAGAGTTGGCTCCTAAGCTTGGATGTTTCAAGGTGTTTTAGTGCACTTGTGGCTAATAGGACGTATTTGATCTAGTTGCCAGCATGAGCCAGCAGATCTGTTCTGTATCTTGGGACAAGATCTTGGAAAATAACATCCTGTTACATCTTCCTATAAGCATTTTCCTGCTTCCTATCCTTGCAAAATTGTCATAGAAGTTTACTCACCCAGGCACAAAACCTACTTGGCCACTCGTGGTAGTTAAACATGGGTCTTGAAATTGATGGGGTTGCATTGGTATAACTTAATAAAAAAAATGTCCCACAGCCTTCAGGTTTACTTCAAGTAAACAGTGACACATGCTAGGAACTATCCAAATATAAAACATGTCTTTGTCATGTGCTTTCATTTCACATGAGAACAGTCATAGCATGTAAAGGAATAAATATTTGTAACCAAATAACCATATTAAGAGGAGGCAGGGTAATGAGCACCACCATGAGGAAAAGTGAACAGATTTCAAGTGGGGGCTTTAGAGATTGGGATGCATGGTAAAGTATAGAGATGGGCCTGAACCAAACCCCTGGACACCCCTATACTTGAGGTATTTGAAATCTAGGTCTAGATTTCACCATATTACTTTTACTAAAACTAGCTTTAAAATGGGGATGAAAACCTTGCAATGAAAAAAAATCCTGGTTTTTGGATTTGAAACTTTGAAATTGCCAATGTAAAGCTTTTGAAAATGGATGGACTCAGAATGATTAAAACACTGGAAAAATTTAATCAAACATTTGTCCTCCCCTCCCTTTGAATTATGATATGCCAAAAAAATTGACCGGCTCTACGTTTTAGTACGTCTTCCTCTGTGAAATTGTTTTCTCTTATACATTTCCTCTTCAGTGACCCTGTGTGTGTGTGTATTGCACTTCCAAACACTCTGTGGAGCTATATCATACCATTAATTGCCAGAGCCAAACCTGGAAGACGGAGAAAACAGTGGTGCCAGGCAGACACTGGTTATCAGATCCATCCTGCTGGTGCAGAACAGAGTGGCTAGGAACATTCGGGGTTGCTTGAACGTAATAACTATGTGAGGCTCCTCGCAAATACAGTAATGCGTTCCTCTCACTAGCATGTGTACACTTCCCCACACTTTATGTGCTAGCTAAGGTTGTGAGCCCCTTTCCCTTTGAACTGTGGACCAATGGCAGGCACAAGAGTCTTTCCATTAGGATTCTTGTGTTCTCGGTAGGTGTCCTGTCCTGCTGCAGTGCAAGTACAGTATAGGAAGTCAGTGAGATGTGCCTCCTTACCACAAAGGGCAGTATTTGGCCTTTATAGTTTATATCCAGATTGGAACATGTAAAGGGTGAAGTTCAGTATATGAACATTTCAAATTTTTACAAAAAACTGAAAATTGTTGCACATTGAAAGAAACAATTGACCTAAAAAGGTAGTAAATACAAAGTGCATTCTAGCACAAGTGAGAATGCCAATTTGCATAGACTCCTACTAAATGTAGTCTACTCTACTGCCAGGGGATCTATCCTTTGTGTACTAGGACCCATCTTCAGATTGTATTGACACAGTTAATTTGGGGTCTGATATAATATAAAAATTCCTGTTGACTTCATAGACTCATAGACTTTAAGGTTAGAAGGGACCATTATGATCATCTAGTCTGACCTCCTGCACAATGAAGGCCACAGAATCTCACCCACCCACTCCTGTAATAAACCCCTAACCTATGTCTGAGCTATTGAAGTCCTCAAATCATGGTTTAAAGACTTCAAGGTGCAGAGAATCCTCCAGCGAGTGAACCGTGCCCCATGCTGCAGAGGAAGGCAAAAAACCTCCAGAGCCTCTGCCAATCTGCCCTGGAGGAAAATTCCTTCCTGAACCCAAATATGGTGATCAGCTAAACCCTGAGCATATGGGTAAGACTCACCAGCCAGACACCCAGGAAAGAATTCTCTGTAGTAACTCAGATCCCACCCCATCTAACATCCCACCACAAGCTATTGGGTATATTTACTGCTAATAGCCAAAGATCAATTAATTGCCAAAATTAGGCTATCCCATCATACCATCCCCTCCATAAATTTATCAAGCTTAATCTTGAAGCCAGATATGTCTTTTGTCCCCACTGCTTCCCTTGGAAGACTGTTCCAGAACTTCACTCCTCTGATGGTTAGAAACCTTCGCCTAATTTCAAGTCTAAAGTTCCTGATGGCCAGTTTATATCCGTTTGTTCTTGTGTCCACATTGGAACTGAGTTTAAATAATTCCTCTCCCTCCCTGGTATTTATCCCTCTGATATATTTATAGAGAGCAATCCTTTCTCCCCTCAGCCTTCTTTTGGTTAGGCTAAACAAGCCAAGCTCTTTGAGTCTCCTTTCATAAGACAGGTTTTCCATTCCTCGCATCATCCTAGTAGCCCTTCTCTGTGCCTGTTCCAATTTGAATTCATCCTTCTTGAACATAGGAGATCAGAACTGCCCACAGTATTCCAGATGAGGTCTCATGAGTGCCTTGTATAATGGTACTAACACCTCCTTATCTCTACTGAAAATACCTTGCCTGATACATCTCAAGACCGCATTAGCTTTTTTCACGACCATGTCACAGTGACGGCTCATAGTTATTCTGTGATCAACCAATACTCCGAGGTCCTTCTACTCCTCTGTTACTTCCAACTGATGCCTCCCCAGTTTATAACTAAAATTCTTGTTGTTAATCCCTAAATGCATGACCTTGCACTTTTCACTATTAAATTCCATCCTATTACTATTACTCCAGTTTACAAGGTCATCCAGATCTTCCTGTATGATATTCCGGTCCTTCTCTGTATTGGCAATACCTCCCAGTTTTGTGTCATCCGCAAACTTTATTAGCACACTCCCACTTTTTGTGCTGAGGTCAGTAATAAAAAGATTAAATAAGATTGGTTCCAAAACTGATCCCTGAAGAACTCCACTAGTAACCTCCCTCCAGCCTGACAGTTCACCTTTCAGTATGTTGTCTCCCCTTTAACCAGTTCCTTATCCACCTTTCAGTTTTCACATTGATCCCCATCTTTTCCAATTCAACTAATAATTCCCTATGTGGAACCGTATCAAATGCCTTACTGAAATTGAGGTAAATTAGATCCACTGCGTTTTCTTTGTCTAAAAAATCTGTTACCTTCTCAAAGAAGGAGATCAGGTTGGTTTGGCATGATCTACCTTTTGTAAAGCCATGTTGTATTTTGTCCCAATTACCATTGACCTCAATGTCCTTAACTACTTTCTCCTTCAAAAAATTTTCCAAGACCTTTCATACTACAGATGTCAAACTAACAGGCCTGTAGTTACCCCGATCACCTTTTTTTCCTTTCTTAAAAATAGGAACTGTGTTAGCAATTCTCCAGTCATATGGTACAACCCCTGAGTTTACAGATTCATTGAAAATTCTTGCTAATGGGCTTGCAATTTCATGTGACAGTTTCTTTAATATTCTTGGATGAAGATTATCTGTGCCCCCCAATTTAGTCCCATTAAGATGTTGGAATTTGGCTTCTACCTCAGATGTGGTAATATCTACCTCCATATCCTCATTCCCATTTGTCATCCTGCCATTATCCCTAAGCTCCTCATTAAAGACTGAGGCAAAGTATTTGTTTAGATATTGGGCCATGCCTCGATTATCCTTAACCTCCACTCCATCCTCATTGTTTAGCGGCCCCACTTCTTCTTTCTTTGTTTTCTTCTTATTTATATGGCTACAGAACCTTTTACTATTGGTTTTAATTCCCTTTGCAAGGTCCAACTCTACATGGCTTTTAGCCTTTCTCACTTTCTCCCTACATGTTCTGACCTCATTAAGGTAGCTTTCCTTGCTGATCCCTCCCATCTTCCACTCCTTGTAGGCTTTCTGCTTTTTCTTAATCACCTCTCTGAGGGCTTGTCTTCACTACCCGCCGGATCGGCGGGTAGCAATCGATCTATCGGGGATCGATTTTTCGCGTCTCGTTAAGATGCGATTAATCGATCCCCGATCGCGCTCCCCGTCGGCTCCGGAAATCCACCTCATCGAAAGGCGGAAGCGGAGTCGACGGGGGAGCGGCAGCGATCGACTCGCCGCCGTCCTCATGGCCAGGTAAGTCGATTACGATACGCCGACTTCAGCTACGCTATTCACGTAGCTGAAGTTGCGTATCGTAGATCGACCCCCTCCCCTAGTGTAGCCCTGGGCTCAGATGCTTGCTCATCCAGCTTAGTCTACAACTCCTGCCTATGAATTTGTTCCCCTTTCTTGGGATGCATGCTTCTGATAGTTTCTGCAATTTTGACTTGAAGTAATTCCAGGCCTCCTCCACCTTTAGATCCACAAGTTCTTCAGTCCAATCCACTTCCCTAACTAATTTCCTTATTTTTTTTTTAAGTTAGCCCTTTTGAAATCAAAAACCCTAATCACAGATCTATTTTTGTTTATCCTTCCATTCAGTTTGGACTGAATTAGCTCATGATCGCTCGAACCAAGGTTGTCCCCTACAACCATTTCTTCTATGAGGTCCTCACTACTCACCAAAACCAAATCTAAAATGGCATCCCCTCTTGTTGATTCAGCAACTACTCGGTGAAGGAATCCATCAGCTATCACATCTAGGAAAATCTGAGCCCTTTTATTATTACTACCACTTTTCCTCTAGTCTATATCTGGGAAGTTAGTCTCCCATGATCACACAATTCCCATTAGTATTTGATTCATTAAAAACATTAAAGAGGTCTCTATCCATATCCAAATCAGATCCCGGTGGTCTACAGCACACCCCAAGCATTATCCCAGGGGAGGCTCTAGTAGCTTTCTTCCCCAATGTGATTTTTGCCCAGACAGAGTCTGTCTTATCCATTCCATCACTTCTTATTTCTTTACAGTCTACCTCATCATTGATATACAATGCTACTCCAACACTTTTACCTTTATTTCTGTCTTTTCTAAACAGCACATACCCTTCAATACCTGTAGTCCAGTCATGACTCCTATTCCACCATGTTTCTGTTATCCCTATAATATCTGGTTTCACTTCCT